>JAINUW010000619.1:0-66548 GCA_020205615.1 Panax quinquefolius
CGGATACTAGCTTTGATTGTATCCATGTTTTGATCATTCTTGAATTTTACACTACTATGATTATTTTTGAGGTATTTTTGGGCGTGGATAAAACAAAAAATGACGAATCCTTAATCTTAATCCTTGTCATTTTGTTTCTTTGGATTCGTTTCTTTAAAAAATATTTTCATCATCCTCGATTCTTAAATGATGATATTATTGAATATCTTTGGCACGTGGTGCAAAGATGAATGATTTCTGAAGAATATCTTTGGCGTGAAGTGCAAAGATGCGGTGTTTAGATGAACATGATTAATTGATGAATATCTTTGGCTTTCGTAGTGCAAAGATGAATATTTGATTCGGATGTATGTTGATTGATGTTACGAGGGGATAAAAGATAGCGAGACGAACTTTTAAATTCATACATAGAAAATAGTAGTTTGCATTCTCTACTTAACTCTTACAATGAATTATTATTTCCACTGCGAATATTGGTTTAAAAACTTGTTATATTGTATTCTAATAGTTTTTTTCCTGTTGAAGACTAATGATAATTTGTTGTATATTATCTTAGTCGTAATATTCTTTCTTGGGCTAGTTGAGCTCACCCTTTTTTTTTTGTTCCATTTTTCTTCTCGGAGGCGAGAATATAAGCGAGTCTGAGTCAGGTATGGAATGAAGGTTCTAGAGAGAGTTGTTTAGTAGTCCTCACCATTTTTGTAAAATAATGTATCAATAAATGTGATGAGGATTTATTTGAGTATAGATATTATCAGAAGATAATATTTGTATTCAAACTCATGAGTTTTATTGTTGTAATAATAAAGTTGTAGTTGTTTACATACCATGTATTGACAACTCAAAATGGGTGATGTATACCTATTTTTGGGCGTCACAGTTGGTATCGAGCTTAGGGATATGATCTGCTGGCGGAGATCGGGGAATAGAACTAGGAGGAGATGAGTAAATCCTTGTTAGTGTGTCTACTAAGCTTATTTGTTAGTTAGTCGGTATATAAGGATATTATGTGATATATTGATTTCCTTAATTAACCCTTGTTTTATAGCGGTATTTGAGAATGTCGACTAAGAATATTAACAATGGAAATGAGGAGTGGAGAGCGCTTTGTACTCATGAGCGAGGAGAGCGATCTGTGTGGTGGTGATGTTCCTCTGTGAACAACACCATTGAAGCGAGATGATGAGCGAGGGATGTTTAGAAGCTTTTTGCAGTTCATGCAAAATCGAGACGAGGAGACTCGTGTTCAAAATAGAGGAGAAATGATAGCGATTCACGGATTGTCACGTGACAGATTCGAATAGTTGGGACCACGAATTTAAGGGAAGCGAGATCCGATCATGGCGAAAACATGGGTCAAACAAATTGCAAGATATTCGATGTCTTGGGATGCGCGGAGAACAGAAGGTTCCATTCGCCACCTTTATGTTCGTGGCGAAGGCGACTCTTGGTAGAAATGCGTGAAGCGTACCCATCGGTACTTTCGGCGTGTCTTGGGAGACATTTGAAACTATTTAATGACAAATACTTTCACGAAAGTGTTACGTCGTATGAAGGAAGTGGAGTTCATCGAGTTTAGAACAAAAACAACATGGCGGTGTCTCGATGCGAGGCAAAGTTTGCGAGTTATCGAGGTTTACACCTCATTTGGTGGAGAATGAGGAGCGTATATAGCGTTGGATGTTTACGAGAGGTTTGAAACCCGGCATACGACAATATCTCATTTCTCATAAATTTTCTCTCTATTAAGATGTTGTTATGAGGCTCAATTGTTAGGCGAGATACTTGAGTATGTTCAATGAGGACCATAACGAGGATCGTACGGAGATATCGATCAAGCAGAATAATGATAACCAAATGGAGAAAGAAATAGACGGACAAAAATGGTAACCACTTTGGTGGTAATCATAGCCGTGAAAATAGAAAAGCGAGTCGGGAGGAGATTTTAAAAAGAGGAGATTTAACAACGACCGTATGAAGGCGGCAGTCTTGCGTGACAAGCGGTTTTAAGGAGGAGAAACGACCACCGGTCATATCTTATAAATCACGGGAAGAGGGACATATCGGTCAAAGCATCCTACAATGATTCAAGGTATGCTATAATTGTGGAAAGGAAGGACATATCGCTTTTCGAGATTATGCAGTAGCGAAACCTAGTTAATGAGGGACGGTGACTCAAAAAGACTTCTCCGAGAAAAGTCAAAGTCAGCGATTAGGGAGAGGCGTTTGTTGTATTTGGTCGTAATCGAGGAACCAAGCGAGGTGATCACTGGGTAAGCTATTTATAAATTCTTGCGAAGTTTATACCTTACTTGATCTAGGGTCTTACCCATTCATTTATCTCTCTGCGTGTGCTCAGCGTTTAAACTTGACTCACGGAGAAATTAGACTTTGACTGTCTGTGGAAACTCAGTTAGGAGAAACTTCATCACATCCACCATTTATAAATCTTGTTTGATTGAGTTGGCACCATCACCTTTACTGTGACCTTATTTCTTTAAAAATACTTGCTTTTGATGTGATTTTAGGGATTGATTGGTTAACTACTCATCATTGCCAAAATTGATTGTTTTCGTAAGGTTGTTAGTTTTCATATTCTAACTTGACTTTGTTATGCAATTCAAGTAACTAAACCATTAATATCAATCATTGTCATATCTAATCATAAAGCTATTCGTTTATTGAAAAGCGGATGTGAAGCTTTCTTAGCCCATGTTATGGATTTGAATAAAAACACGTCAAATTTGAATAATATTCTGTTGTTATTGACTTTCTGGCGTATTTCTGAAGAACTACGGACTACCCCGAGCGTGAAGTTGAATTCTTTATTGACCTTGAACTGGTACAAAGCCCATTTTAAAACCCCATATCGAATGGCTCTATTGAACTTCGGGAGTTAAAGGTCCATTCTAGGGAATTGTTGGACATCGGTTTCATTCGTCTAGTACATCTCCTTGGGGTGCTCTGTTTTATTTGTAAAGAAGAAAAGCGGGAGTATGCGACTTTGTATTGACTATGGGAATTGAACCATGTCACCATCGAGAATAGGTATCCTCTACCTCGTATTGATGACTTGTTTGACCGATTCTGAGAAGCACAATTCTTTTCAAAAATCGATCTTCGATTACGGATATCATCGGTGAAGATTAGAGGCGAGGATATTCAAAGGCGCCTTTAGAACTTCGGTATGGGCATTATGAATTCTTAGTCATGTCTTTCGGATTGACTAATGCTCTATGACTTTCATGGATATGATGAGCCAGAGTATTGAGGAATATTTGGATCGGATTCGTTGTTGTCTTTATTGATGACATCCTTATATATTCAAAAGTCGTGAAGATCATGAGCACCATTTGAAAATTTGGTACTCGAAGGCCCGTGAAAACAAACTATATGCCAAATTGAAGAAATGCGAGTTACGGCTTGGAAGTAGCATTCCTTGGGCGCGTGGTGTCGAAACATGGAGTATCATTGATCGCGAAGATTGAAGCAATCTGAAAGTTGGGAACAAGCCGAAAGTCGGTGGTGAAGTCACGTAGCTTTTGGGCTTATTTGGTTATTATCGGAGATTCGTGGAAGGGTTTTCTCGAATCATTTACTCCATTAACTTCGGCTAACTTCGGAAGGATACAAAATTCGTTTGGGCGAAGAATGCGAGAAGAGTTTCAAGAGCTTAGAGGAGACTTATTTGGCTTTTTGTTCTAACAATACCATCTGGATTCGGATGGATTTGTTATCTCTGATGCTTGAGCGCAAAGGGTTAGGATGTGTTCTCATGCTGGCGTGGGAAAGTCATAGCATATGCCTCATGACAACTTAAAAAAGTATGAGAGGAATTATCCTACTCGTGATCTAGAGTTAGCGGCCCCGATCGTTTTCGCGCTAAAGATATGGAGCACTATCTATATGGGGAGAAAGTGGAGATATATTCGGACCATAAAAGCCTTAAATATTTCTTCACTAAAAAGAACTTCAACGTCTGGCGATGACGTTGGCTCGAGCTATTGAAGACTACGACCGCTTTATTGATACCATCACGGAAAAGCGAGCGTGGTAGGTGATGGCGTTGAGTAGAAGATCGTATCACGAGGAATGAGTGCGATGATGTCAAGTATCGCGTAGAGCCAACTTTAATAGAAAAAGTTAAGGTTTGCTCGAGCCCTTGCAGGCCGGAGGTGATCGTATGAAGAAGAAATCTGAGAAGGAGCTATTAGGGCGAGAATTGATGAAGAAGGAATACTTGAGTCACTCTAGACTTTGTGTTCTAACGACTACGATTTGAAGTACAAGATTATGATGGAGCACACGATACACCATTTGCAATCCATCTTGGAAGTACTAAAATGTATCGTGATCTTGACATACATTTTGGTGGAACAATATGAAGAGAGAGATTGCAAAGTTTATCTCGATGTGTTTAACTTGTCGGCGTGTAAAGGTAGACATCTAGTACCTAAGAATTCAGTTGCAACCACTTGAGATTCGAAATGGAAGTGGGAACATATTACCATGGATTTAGTTCACGGGTCTTCTACGGTTTCTCAAGGCATCAATCTTATTTGGGTTATTGTTGATAGATTAACCAAATCTGCTCATTTCTTGCTTGGAATCACGGAGAATTATTCACTTGAGCGTCTTGCTAGTATATGCGTGAATGAGATTGTGAGGTTGCATGGCATACTGTATCCATAGTTTGGATCGTGACCCAAGATTCACTTGAGATTTTGGGTTAGCTTGCAAAAAGCTATGGAGCGCAGTTTGATTCGATTAAACATACCATCCTCAAGCAGACGGACAATCGAAAGGACTATTCAAACTCTTGAAGATTTATTAAGACTACATGTGTCCTAGACTTTAAAAGGCGGTTGGGATAAGTATTTACCATTGGTGGAATTCTCCTACATGACGTTATCGAGGCAAGTATAGGTGTGGCTCCATTTGAAGCATTATATGGGCCGAAAATGTGGATTCTCTCGATATGTTGGGATGAGGTGGGTGAAAGCAACATTGTTGGGACGAGGAGTTAATGCGATATGACTAGAAAAGATTCAAATGATTGACAATGTATACAAAGCGGCACAAGATCGACAAAAGAGTTATGCGGATCTTCATCGAAAGGGCGTGGAATTTAGTGTAGGGGATCATGTATTGTTGCGAGTTGCTCCATGGAAGGAGTTACAAGATTTGGGAAGAGAGGAAAGCTCGATCCACGATTTATTGGTCCATTTCAAATTCTTGGCCGAGTAGGAAATGTAGCTATAGACTCGCGTTACCTCAAAGTATGTCTCGTGTTCGTAATGTGTTTCACATATCGTACTGCCGTAAATATGTGAAAGACCCGAACCACGTTATTGAGTTAGAAACCAGGACGAGATAGCCAGAAGACTTAGCGTATGAGGAGGTACTGTCAAGATCTTGGATAGGAAGGAGCATGTCTACTGCATGAAAAGGTCATACCACAAGTTAAAGTTTTGTGGAGGAATCATCTTTATAGAGAAATGACACAGGGAATTGGAAGCGGAAATGAAAGCGAGGTATCCTCACCTTTTGAAAAACACCAGTGCGTCGTCGATTTCGAGGGCGAAATTTCATAAGGAGGGAGGTTGTAAGACTGACTTATTATTAATGAAATTTAATTTTCTCTATTTATTATTTTGAAATAGTAAGGGTTGATTTGATTAATGTGGATAGTTAGGGGTAAAATCATAAATATTTCAAAATAAGCAAAGTGGTTATAAAATATTCATTGTTGTCGGGAGAATATTCGTTTGGTGCGTGGAATATTAAATCTTTGTCGGGGAATATTAAATGCGACGGGCTTGACCATATGTGGGCCCCATAATGAAGCGATTGGATGAAAGAAAGCGACAAATATAAGTTGGTTAAAAATAACGGCGTAGTTATTACAGATTATCTTGTTAAAATACTCGGTGGTTTAAAACACATTGTATTTGCGGTATTGCACCGATTATTGATTCTTACGTGAAGGGCCTACTTTCGATAATGGTTACGATAATTCTTATTCGATATTTTATTGAGTTAATAATTCTTTGCGTTGATATTTTATATTCTTTGTTGTTTGATAATTGTCATTTACGATATTTTTCATTATCGAAGCAATAATTCATATTATCGAATAATATTATTAGATAACATTATTGGCGATGTCTAGAAAGTTACATACAGGAGAGGTTTGGTCACTAATTGCTGCTTGATAAGGAGAAATTCTTATTGGAAAGCCCCTGCTCACAGGAGCGCACGGTTGTCGATATTGTGATTACGTAATATTATTTGTGAATAATTAATTATTGATTCATATGATGAGGAAAATATTAATTTTATGTGGATATAGATGGGAAAAATTTTAATGTGACAATTGTTGAAAATTGAAATTTTATCTTTTACGATAAAATAATTCATTTAAATATATTATTATATTTTAATAATATAATAATGGTGATATTTTACAACGAATGTGGGATATATGAGTATCTGAGGAGGAAGAGTATTTTTGTTTGCAATAAATGTTTAAAACATGTTAAACATGTCGGTGGACCCCATTTATTGGTGAAATTTGATTATAGCTTGTAAAATTGTCCGTTTGTGGATTTCGGTCAATTTCTGTTTGGAATTTGGAAAAACTTTCTTACGCAAAGTTGTAGAAATTGAATTTCCTATAAAAACTCTTGAGATTTGAATTTTCTGATAAAAGGACTATTTATTGTGAATTATTGAAGTTAGAAGCTCAGAAATAATTGATTTTGGAAGTTTTAATTATTATTTTAAAGAAAAACGTTTTTTGCATTTAAGTGGGCTAACATGTGATATTAATTGCTGAAATCAGATCTTCAAAAGATGGGCTAAGGAAATTTATAATATATATTAATATTTTATTAAATTTTGCTTTGGTGTCTAGCGTTTTTCTATAAATAGGGTCTTGGGTTAGAATTGAAAATCACACGAAGCGAAGTTTTCTCTCTCTATATTATCGGCGTATTCTTGTGAGTATTTTGAGTATACTTTGAGTATTGTTAGGCGGTTGAGTTCCTTGACCTTATACACGGTATTCAGATTTAGAAGTCTTAATCTTTCGAGGTAAGGGATGTTATTTTCTTCTCGAATGATATTATTTCTTCAATATCATTATCTTTGAAATATTGGTTGAAACTTTTTATCAAATTTGGAACTTTTTCATGTATCGGAGTTCTTATTCATGATTCTTATTCACGAGTTCTGATACTATTCATGAGTTCTTATTCACGAGATTCTTATTCACGAGTACTATATTAAGCTGAAGCGTGAAGATGTTTTTTTGTGGAATTTCTATCTTTTGGTGTCGGAGATTCTTATTCACGTATCTGACATTATTCACGATATCTGACCTTATTCATAGAAAAATAAAATTTCTTCTTTTTGTCCAAAATATCTATTACGGATCTTAGCTTTGATTGTATCCGTGTTTTGATCATTCTTGAATTTTACACCATTATGATTATTTTTGAGGTATTTTTTGAACATGGATAAAACAAAGTACGAATCCTTAATCTTAATCCTTAATCCTTGTCATTTTGTTTCCTTTGGATTCGTTTCTTTAAAAATATTTTTCATCATCCTCGGTCTTAAATGATGATATTATTGAATATCTTTGGCTGTGGTGCAAAGATGAATGATTTCTGAAGAATATCTTTGGCCGTAGTGCAAAGATGAGCAGTGTTTAGATGAACATGACCCGGTGATGAATATCTTTGGCACGTAGTGCAAAGATGAATATTTGATTCGAGATGTATATTGATTGATGTTCTGAGGGGATAAAAGATGAGCGATGAACTTTTAAATTCATACATAGAAGATAGTAGTTTGCATTCTCTCTTAACTCTTCTAATGAATTATTATTTCATTGCGAATATTGATTTAAAATTTGTTGTCTATTGTATTCTATTAGATTTTTCACTGTTGAAGACTTGGTAATTTGTTGTATATTATCTTAGTCGTAATATTCTTTCTTGGGCTAGTTGAGCTCACCCTTTTCCTTTTGTTCCATTTTTCTTCTCGGGAGGCGAGAATATAGCGATGCAGTCGGGGGTATGGAATGAAGGTTTTAGAAAGAATTGTTTAGTAGTCCTCACCATTTTGTAAAATAATGTATCAATAAATGTGATTTATTTGGATAGATATTTTGAAGATAATAGATATTATCACAGTTTTAGTAATAATAAGTTATAGTTGTATTCAAACTCAGGTGATTATCTATTTTGTTGTAATAATAAAGTTGTAGTAGGTGTTTAGAATACCAATAATGTATCTAATAATATTATTAGGATAATATGAATTATTAGCCGATAATGAAAAATCGTAGAATTGGGTGATGTATTAAATCGATAAAATTTTGAGGATAATTACTATAACCATTATTGAGTGGTGCCTTCACTACGTAAGAATCGATAATTGAATGCTGATATTGTGTCTTCTTGTGTTTTTTTACAAAGTATTTTAACATGATACTTGTAACAACTATCTTTGTTATTTTAAATAACTTATATTTGTCATTTTCTTCATCGATCGCTTTTTAGTTATTATAGGCCCCCACACATGGGTTGCGGCGCAGTAAATACGAATATTCACAAGACGATCTGAATATTCCACGACAACAATGAATATTTATAACCACTTTATTTTGAAATATTTTGCGTATTTTACCCCTAACTATATCCACGTTAATCAAATCAACCCTTCTTATTTCAAAATAATAAATAGAAAATTAAATTTCATTAATAATAAGTTGGGGTCTTACGGAAGAGCGGAGGCTAATGATTCTCACATGTCGGAAGAGGCGTTAAAGTCCTCGACGAAGAAGAAGATTTCATTAGAAAACACGAGATCAACACCTACTGACCCTTGAAAGCCGTCCCGAGCCCAGGTCGATCGACTTGACGATCCCGACGAGGAGGTTTGCTCGATCGTCTGATCGAAGAAGTATCCTCCGAACCAAGAAATTAAAACCAAAAAATAACCCCACGACCGGCAAAGAAGAACTCGGGGTGCCCGATCTCGCTTCATCCCACCCGCCGTCTTGCTTTGTAGAAATACAAATTGCCGAAGAAGGTGAAAGCGGGGCGAAAGTATTCTAATTTGTCTAGGAAGAGAAGCGTACACACAGCGGTCACCCAAGATTACGCCTCTGCCCGATCCCACGAGAACCCATTCCAAATAAATCTCCTTCTCCAGAAATGGTATATGCGGACCCTCCTCCCGAGCAATGACCGGCCTTACTTATAGAAAGATCAGAGACCCTCCCCGAGCAGCCCGGTCCTTGGTCGGGAGTTATCATCTTTGAGGCTATGGGGTTCAAACTTCTGTGGCCTAGATTGATACAAATTTCCCATTCGATCTCTTGAACTTTTCGTCGGAAGCAGCGATGATCCTGGGTTTAATGACCATACGGATGGAAATCGCTTGTGAGGATGAACTATCTGGCTAAGGTAAATAACAGTTCCTTTATTTTCTATTTCTTTGTCCATGTTTAGATATCGAACCTTGATTTGAGCAATTTATTGAACATATGGGGCCAATCTTTGTCTTGGACGTTTTGCCGAGGCACATAAATGGGGAGGCGAGGGAGGATTTCATGAGGCGGGGAGATAAATATCTTTGAAATCGACCTGGCTCGAGAAAGGGCGATCGCGAAAGACATTTCTTCATACCATCGATGGCCTTCAAAGAGACTTATATCGGACTTGAAGACCACAAGGGATGGGTTGGGCGTCAGAAGCCAATCAACAAGTTTTAAGCGACATAAGCCGGCTGGTTGAGGAAAATCTGCTCGAAGTCCAAAAATGAGGAGTTCGCTTTATTATAGGGAAAGGCTTGGCGATTCAACTTGGCGAAGCTTCGAAGCGAAAGGCGGGGGACGAGGCGAAGACATAAGGCCAGCGCCCTGACAAACTTCGTCGTAAAATAAAAAGAGCTTACGAGGAATGGGGCCCTCTTATACCGAAAAGAGCTGCTGGCAAGATTCAAAGCAGAACCTCTGAGGGGATTCGGATGAGCTTAATCAAGAAATCATGAAGGTTTATTAGGAGAGGGTATGAAGGCTAGAGAGGCGAGGTAAAGAAAAGTTATCTCTTTGCTCAATTTGGATCCGGATCTTCTTAACTCAGGACGAAGGTGGTGCACAATGTCCTTCCTATTTTATTCGATTATGTAAAAATTAAGCTTTATTTATGTCTTTGGGTTTGTTTGAAACTTTTTGTATGAACTTTGACAAGCGTTTCTATGTTAGTGTAATTAGTTAATGTTTATGGATGAATCGAATGAATGAATGTTTTATTTTATTGTGAATCTTATTTGTCTTGATTATGACTTACATTTTGGTTAATTTCTTGTCGATAATTTAGTATCAATGGTGAACGAACTCAAGCGATTGAATCATCTAAGGCATCTGACAGTTAATTTATAAAATAAAGTAATGTATACTTATCGTTTACGAAGTGTGAGATCGGTCGTGTGTCAAATGAATTGGTGATCCTCTTTGCACCATCAAAATCTTACTTTACCGCTCGGGGTAGAACAAGTATATAAGGACAATTTTTTACCACTCGGGGTGAAACAATTATATAAGGACCAAGATATAAGGATCGAGATATAAGGATCAATTGTGACCATTGACTTACCACCCTTGGTAAAATCAATATAGGAACATAGGATTTGTCTACCCATTTGGGCAACAAATAAATGGGCTACCATCGAATGGCGGTGAGTCTACCATACCTCCTTACACTATTGTAACCTTAGGACAAATAGGACCGGGATCGATAGTGACCATTGACTTTACCACCCTTGGTAAAATCAATATAGGATCATAGGATTTATACACTTGGCGTGGGAGTAACAAATAAGTGGGCTACCATCGAATGGCGGTGAGTCTACCCATACCTCCTTACAATTTTGTGACCTTAGGACAAATAGGAGCAGGATCAATTATGAAAAAGTGACTTTTATTGATAATGAACAATCATGTCTGCAGACTTAGGTAAATTAACTTAATCTCTATTGAAAATATTTCCGAAAACACACTGCGTACCAAGTGTTCTTGATCTCGGAACCATCTAATGCCTTTAACGATAAGTGCTGGCTTTGATACTTGATCACCTCATACTTCCTTCTAAGTTCGGCATTAACTTTCACGTGTTTTTGAGGCGTAGATGCTTGCGACTTCTCTGGGGCGAAGTCTCTACTTGAGCTGCGAAGTTTGACCCCTTTGTTATAATGCTTGGCTACTCTTCGTTGATAAGCAACCAATTTGAGCAAAAGCTACCTCTCGACTTCTTCTAGCGAGATCCGGGTTAGCTTTCGGTCCTTCGTCATTGTAGATCTCTTTGAGGCGATTGTTAGAAGACTTGGAGATCCGATTTTGGTTGGGGACTAAGGCATCGATACCATAGGCCCAATCGAAAGGTGAATCCTCTGTGGTGGTCCTCGGTGTAGTTGGTAAGCCCATGCTTATTTGAGCAGTTCTTACGGCCATCTTCCTTTAGCTTCATCGATCTGCACTTGATTAGATTCAATGACGTCTTGTTGGTCACCTCGACTTGCCCATTCATTGTGGATGAGCCATCGAAGTCTTCTTGTCTTTGAATCTGGCTCCTTTAAAAATCCTTCAAATTTTGATCCTGATGGCGTCTGGTTGTCAGATATCAACACTCTAGGAATCGAAGGCGAAACACTACGGACTCTTTTATGAACTTCAAGCACTTTTGTTCCGTTATTAGCAAAGTGGTTTCGCCTCTACCAACTTAGTCGTGTAATCAATATAACTATAATAAAAGTGACTGACCTTTAGCTTTAGGCAGCGGACCCAATATATCTACCCCAACAATGAAGGGTATAGGAGATAAAATCGAATATAGCTCTTACGGTGGTGATGTGGGATCGGACTATTGGTGGCATTTTCACATCTCTTGACATACTCTGTAGCTTCGCCTTAAAATTGTAGGCCGATAGTATCCTGTCGAAGTACTTTATAAGCCAAAGACTTGGCGACCATATAATCACCGCAAATACCCTCGTGAACCTCCCGAAGAGCATACTTGGCCTCGGATGGAACCAGACATTTCAGCAATGGTGAGGAAAATGCCAATCGATAAAGATCCCCATCAATAAGAACAAAATTGGCACTCTTGTACTTGATCTTTTTGCCGGCATCGATGCGAAGGAAGGATGCCATCGCGAATAATACTCGATGTGAGGAGTCGTCAGCGGTTAGATCATTTCTCGATACATCACATCAACCCGTCTTTGAACACTCGGTACTTTGCAAAACTTCCGAATAAACCAATCCGTTGAAAACATACGCATCCGTAGTGGCGGCTTGACGATTGGATCGGCAATGGAATTGTCGTTACGCTCTATGCCTGAAACTCATACGAAGCGAAAAAGCGAAGTCGATCTTTTAATTACGCGGATACTTGATCATCCGGGTCCCACGAGCTTCGTAATCTCCCGGCAAATTGTTTAAATTCCAAGCGAGAATCACTTATAAATGACCCGAACTTCTAGACTTTAGACTCCTTGCCAATCGGACACTTTCTTATCGCTTCATACCGTACTAAACCCGTTGTTAAATCGCTTTAAACCCGAATTTGATGGTCTGCTAAACCTTGAATCCTCAGGACTCGTCAAAATAATTCACTGCCCCTACTTGATCCTTTGTAGAGGATCCATCTGCATCTGACGTCCAAACATTACGACCTGTTGAAGAAGCGTAGCGCTTTAGATCAGACGATTGACCTCTGGTAACTCGGCATCTGCCTCGGTGAGCGAACATTCCACCATAAAATTGGCGAGCTTGACTCTTGATAGCGGTTGAGGATGGTATTCAATGAAAAATTGGGACAACTCTATAGTCCATCTGCTTTGATACGCTGAAACCTCTGGCTTGCCCATCACCTTCTTGATGGTACGATCCGTGTAGATGACCAGGGCCAGAGCCTTGAAAATATTCTTAGAAGCTTTCTACTAGCAATTATTAAAGCAAAGGAACCTTCATTACATCCACTTTGTTTATAAGTCTTGTTTGGTTCAAATCGGTACCCTCACATTACTGTCGATCTTATTTCATTAAAAATACTTGCATTTGGCGTGATTACAGGGATTGATTGGTTAACTACTTATCATGCAAAAATTGATTGTTTTCATAAGGTTGTTAGCTTTCGTATTCTAATCAACCTATTATGCGAATTCAAACGACCAAACCATTAAAATCAATCACGAGTAAATCTCAAGCCATAAAAGCTATTCGTTTATTGAAAAGCGGATGTCAAGCTTTCTTAGCTCATATCGCGATTTAAACAAAAATAAATCGGTTTTGAGCGATATTTCTATTGTTAATAAATTTCTGGCGTATTCCTCGAAGAACTTCTGGCCTACCCCAGGCGTGAAATTTAATTTTGTATCGACCTTGAACGGTACAAAACCTATTTCAAAGCCCCCTATATCGAATGGTTCTATTGAACCCGGAGTTAAAGACCCAGCTGCGAGGAATTGTTAGACATTGGCTTTATTAGTCCTAGTACTTCTCCTTGGGGTGCTCTGTTCTATTCGTGAAGAAGAAAGATGGGAGTATCTGACTTTGTATTGATTATCGGGAGTTGAATCATGTCACCATCAAAAAATAGGTATCCATTACCCGCGTATTGATGACATTTGACCCGGTTGCAAGGAGAGCAAATTCTTTTCAAAGATTGATCTTCGTTAGGATATCACCGATTGAAGATTAGAGCCGTGACATTCAAAAGGCGGCTTTTAGAACTTCGATGCGGGCATTATGAATTCTAGTCGTATCCTTTGGATTGACTAATGCTCTCTTTGCCTTCATGGATATGATGAGCCGAGTATTCGAGGAATATTTAAATCACTTGGTGGTCGTCTTTATTGATGACATCCTTATTTATTATAAAAGCGTGAAGATCATGAAGCAACACTTGAGGTGACACTCCAAAAGCCGTGAATATAAGCTTTATGCGAGTTGAAGAAATGTGAGTTACGGCTTGAAGAAGTAGCATTCCTTGGGCACGTGGTATCAAGTCGTGGAATATCATTGACCCAGCCAAAGATTGAAGCTATTCAAAGTGAGGAACAACCTAAATCGATAATAGAAATCGTAGCTTTCTCGGTTTATTTGGTTATTATCGGAGATTCGTGGAAGGATTTTCTCGAATCGCTACTCCATGACTCGGTGACTCGAAAAGATCTGAGTTCGGTTAGAAGCGAAGAATGTGAGAAGAGTTTTCAAGAACTTCGAGAGGAGACTTATTTAGCAGCACATTACGTGATACCATCGGCTCGGAGGATTTGTCATCTGATGATGCTTGAGGGCAAAGGTTGGGATGTGTTCTTATGCTGATATGGAAAAGTTATAGCCTATGCCTCGCGACAACTCGAAAGAATATGAGAGGAATTATCCTACTCATGATCTAGAGTTAGCATTTGTTATCTTTGCACTTAAAATTTGGAGGCATTACTTGTATGGGGAGAAAGTGGAGATTTTTACGGATAATAAAAGCCTCAAATATTTCTTCACTCAAAAGGAACTCAACATGCGACAACGGCGTTGGCTTGAAGCATTGAAAGATTATGATCATACCATCGATACCATCTGGAAAAGCGAGCGTGGTAGGTGGCGCATTGAGTAGAAAATCATATATGCAAATGCGAGTGCGATATTGTCATAAAGGCCCATTTTGTGTGACTTGCAAAGGATGGAGATAGAGTTAAAGACTCGGGGACGCGTGTGATGATAAGCGAGTATCTGAGTAGAATCGACTTTAATCGATAAAGTTAAAATTTGCTCAGCTCTGGACACTGGGTGATCATATATGAGGAAGAAAGTGCTGAAGGTCTTATCTTAGGAAGCAAGAATCGATGAAGAAGGAATACTTGAGTCGACTCCGGACTTTGTGTTCTAACGACCACGATTTAAAGTATAATATCATGATGGGCGCCTGACACACCATTTGCAATCCATCACGGGAGTACCAAAATGTATCATGATATTAAGTAAATACATTTTGGTGGAAGCTGATATGAAGAGAGAGATAAGCTATTTGTTTATCTCGAGGTGTCTAACTTGTCAGCGAGTTAAAGCGGAGCATCAAGTACCAAAAGGTCCATTGCAACCACTTGAAATTCGAGAATGGAAGTGGGAGCACATTACCATGGATTTTATTCTGCGGTCTTCTAAGGTTTCTCAAGGCGTTGATGCGATATGGGTCATTGTTGATAGATTGACCAAATCTGCTCATTTCTTACTGAAATCTGAGAAACTTATACACTTGAGCGTCTTGCTCGTATGTACATAAGCGAGATTGTAAAAGGCTGCATGGTATCTTGCGGTATCCATAGTTTACGATCGAGACCGAAGATTCACTTCACGATTTTGGGTTAGTTTGCAAAAAGCTATGAGCGCGGACTTACGATTTAGCTTCGGCATATCATCCTCAGGGCCAGACCAGACGATGGGGAGGACTATTCAAACTCTTGAAGATCTATTAAGACTACTGTGTCCTTGATTTCAAGGGAGTTGGGACAAGTTCTTACCATTGGTGGAGTTTTCCTATAACAACGAGTTATCAAGCAAGTATTGGCATGGCTCCATTCGAGCATTGTATGGAAGAAAGTGTCGTTCTCCGGTATCTTTGGGATGAGGTGGGTGAAGCAACGTTGTTGGGAATGGGAGTTGAATGCGTATATTCTACGGAAAAGATTCAAACGATCAAATGACGTATAAAAACCTCACAAAATCGAACAAAAGAGTTATCTTGATCTTCATGAAAGGGCGTGGAATTCGATATAGGAGATCGTGTGTTGTTAAGAGTTGCTCCATGGAAAGGAGTTACAAGATTTGGAAAGAGAGGAAAACTTAATCCTCGATTCATCGGTCCATTTTAATCCTCGATCGAGTAGGAAGCGTGGCCTATAGACTCGCATTTCTGCTTGAAATATGTCTCGTGTTCATAGCGTTTTTCACGTATCTATATTACGTAAATATGTGAAAGACCGAACCATATTATTGAGTTAGAAGCAGGACGAAATAGCGGAAGATTTGGCGTATGAAGAGGTTCTGTTCAAATTTTGGATAAGAAGGAACATATTCTACGCTCGAGGTTATACCTCAAGTCGAAAGTTTTGTGGAGGAACCACGATGTTGAGGAAATGACTTGGGAGTTAGAATCGAAATGAAATCAAGGTATCCTTACCTCTTGACATACCAGTCGTACCCTAATTTCGGTGAAATTTCATAAGAAGGGAGGTTGTAAAGACTGACTTTTATAAATAAAGATGAATTTTCTATAAATATTATTTTTGAATATTATGGAATAAATTTGATATAATGTTATAGTTGTGGGTAATATTTATAAATTTTGCAAAGTATGCAAGTTGTTATAAAATATTCGTTTGGTGGGGAATATTCTTTTTGTTAGGAATATTAAATAAATGGCTCAATCATTGGTGGACCAACAGTGAAATTATTGTCGGATTGAAAGCGACAAAAATATTTTATAAAAATAACGGGCGGAGGTGTTAGATTAAAGCTGTTGAACTACACGGTGGTAAAAATGCGATGTCTGGCGTGGTTGCGTAGTAGCGCGCGGTATTGATTATTGATGCTTACGTGAGAAGTCACTCGGTATGCTTTCGATTATTACTACGATAATTCTTTGCATCATATCTCTTATATTATTGATTGATTATTGTCGCGGTATCATACGTATAATATGTTATAGTATTAAATCAATAATTGAGGCGACAAGTTATAAATGATTAATAATTGTTGAAAGATTAAATATGTGTTGATAAAAAAAAAATGATTTGTGGTAAGTTTGATTATTTTATGGGGGCTCGTATGTCATCATCTAAGAGTCTCTTCGTCGATAGTATTTACCTTCGTCGATAAGTAATTACCTTCGTCGATAGTAATTACCCTTGTGAATAGTATTTACCTTTCGTCGATAGTAATTACCTTAAATCGATAGTAATTACCCTTGTGAATAGTATTTACCTTCGTCGATAGTAATTACCTTCGTCGATAGTAATTACCCTTGTGAATAGTATTTACCTTCGTTAATAGTAATTACCTTCGTCGATAGTAATTACCCTTGTGAATAGTATTTACCTTAAATCGATAGTATTTACCCGTTAATAGTAATTACCTTTACGGACGTTGAACCACTTGTCGTTTCACATTACGGTGCGTCGAACCACTTGTCGTTTCACATTACAGCGTCGAACCACTTTTCTTTTCACATCATTAGTCGTCGAGCCACTTGCCTTTTCACACGGCGGTGCTAAGCTAGAAATCTTCTATAAATAGAGGCCTAGGGCTTCATTATTTTCACGAATTCATTGAGCTATATAGAGAGAAAGTATAGAGAGAATAAGAGAAAGAAGAAGAGTATTTTATTCTTTACACTGCTGCGTTATTCAATCTCTACCAAATGTAAGGGGTGTTATTCTTTCTTATTCATGAAGAAAGCATTGTTATTCCATTGCTTATTATTACATTGGAATAACTTTTGTATCTGTGGTTTACCTATCTTGGTGACATTCTTCTATTATTACATTGGAACATCACACATGGACATTTGGTTAAATCTTTATTATTTTACATTGGAACATGGGACATGTGTTTTACAGGTCTTTATTATTATTCTGTTGGAACATCACATGCATGTGTTTTACAGGACTGGTTAAAATCTTTATTATTATTACATTTGGAACATCACATGCATGTGTTTTTTGCAGGACTGGTTCCATTCTTTATTATTACATTGGAACATCACATGCATGCGTTTTGTGGGGGACTGGTTAGATTATTTATTATTACATTGGAATAACACATGCATGATCTATCGCATGCGTGGTGATTTCTTTTGTTATTCCATTCTTTATTATACCCGGTTGGTTAAAACTTTGACTTTATACTCCATGAAATTAGTGGAATATCCTTGATATTTGCGTTTCATCGATATCTTTTCATGGAAATATTCTTACGATCATTCTTGAATTTTACTCTACAAAAGCGATGTATCATGTTGATAATTTGGGCGTTAATAATTCTGGATAAAATAATTCTTGAACTTGTTTTATTGAATTCTTATATCATTGTCATCATCCTCGTATTTTATATTATTTTGAAAGTAAATACGTGGCTTTTGTAGTGCATAGATGGACTTGGTATGATTATGACCGAGAGACTATTGATTGTAATCATGGCCGTAGTAATGTTACAAATGATGTGATAAAAATCCTCGATTGGTAGTAGTGCATTGGTGGGCCGATTGTTGGCATGATCATGACCATTAATGAATACACAAATATTCTTGGCGTAGTGCGTGAATAATTGTGGTCGTGATCTTAAAGAATATCCTTGGTAGTAGTGCGCGGGGTGATTCGATGATGTGGAATATTTATTAAAAGTGAGTCTCGGCTATAGCGAGTGATGAAAAACCTTTTAAAACCTAAAAGATAGTAGACTTTATTTTCTACTTGACTCTTTTAATGGATTGCTTATTAAGCTATGATTAAAGCGGTTGTCTATTGTATTTTATCGGTTTAACATTGTTGAAGACTATTGATAATTTATTACGCATTATCTTAGTCATAATATTTCTTCTTGGGCTAGTTGAGCTCACCCTTTCTTTCCTTTATTCTCTTGAGGAATGAGAATATATATTTGGGGACGAGTCGGGGAAGCAGTGATGGTCACGAAGATAGCATTAGTAGTCCTCTTTATTACGTGAAATAGTGTGATAATAATTATAATGAGGACTTTTTTTTGAGTTTGTATAATATCTAGTAGGCGATATTTGTATTTAAACTCACGATTTTATGTCGTATTGTACCACGGCGAGTTATGTTAATAAGTTGTATTTAAATTACGTACCATGTAAGTGGCGACCCAAGATGGGTGATGTATAACTAATTTTGGGGGCGTCACGGATATATCTTTATACCTTGGAAGCGTCTTCAGCTCTCAAAAGTTCTTTGGGCGTCTTAGCATTCTTGGCCCTTGATATGTCGAAAGAAAGGAAGGCATCTCTCTGCGGTTGGCGGCGAACCTCCTTAAATGCATGATCCTACCGGTCGGGACGTTGGGCGTCTTTGAGCAATGAGAGTCTTCATATCAAGAATGGCCTAGATCTTACATGGGTTGGCCTCGATGCCCGCCGGTGACGGATAATCAAAAACTTTTTTTTGGTATAAATTTTTACATTTGGTGGATTGAGTCTCGATTGGCGATAGCAGACGATCTGAAAGCATTCTCTCCAGATCGTCAAATGCTTACGAATCTGCATACTCTTCACGATCATGTCATCTACATAAACCTCCATATTTCTCCCCATTCTGAAATTGAAGATGAAGTTCATCATTCATGGTAGGTGGCTCCAACATTATGAGGCCAAAAGTCATCTTTTTATAGGCGTACGTCGATCGATGTAATGAAGTGTCTTTGGAATATCCTCTTTGCACATGGATATTTGATGATAACTGAAAAGCATCCATAAAGCTTAAATGCATACCTTGAAGTGGCATCGATGGAGAAATCGATATGGGCGGAGGATAAAAATCGCCGGATAAGCTTTATTGAGATCGGTGTATTGTGATCGTCTGACCCGCCATTTTCCATTACATACCTTTTGACACCACATTATTTATTCACTGGTAATCAATTTCATAGATGAAGTCGTGATAAGCGACTTTTGATCTCTTCGTGATGATCTTACATGGATTGAAAAAGATCGCCTTTTAATGATAAAACCTTGAAGGATCTATCTCGGTTTATGCTCGATTACCTTTTAATTTAACTCGAAGCTGCGTCACTGTGGTTCCCGTGCAAAAATATCCATGCATAAGCAGGTAAGAGTTCCATAAGGTTTGTAGAAGAGGTTCTGGTACCCGAACCAATCCTCCTTTGTCTTGTAGGTTTTAGATGACCAACTCGATCTCCTCAGTTCCCCCCTGGGGATTACCAGCGATTCAGAAATGCTCTCGGTGAGGGTTCGATCTCAATTTCCATTGTCTTTTTCATTCATTGACCCCATTTGAGACGAAATAACAACATTAGATAACATCGTCGGGCCGGATCTAAGTATCACCTTTCTCTACTCCTCAAAATGGTAGGGAATTTGATTTTGAAATGAGGGATGGAGGTTATGACTTGGAGAGAACCCGTCGATTTAGGCCTTCCCGATATGGCGTTATGGTAGAATCTACATTGTCCTGACATAAAATCTACGTTATTTCTACACGATGAAGTCTTGTAAGACCGAAATTTTTTAAATAAAAAGGAATTTCCTTTATTTATTATTTTGAAATAGTAAGGGTTGATTTGATTAATGTGGATAGTAAAGGGTTAAATCATAAATATTTCAAAATAAGCAAGTGGTTATAAAATATTCATTTTTGTCGGGGAATATTCGTTTGGTGGTGGAATATTAAATCTTTGTCGGGGAATATTAGTTTGGTAAGTAGAATATTAAATCTTGTGGGGAATATTAAATGCGACGGTGTAGCGACCATGTGTGGGCCCCATGTGAGCGATTGGATGAGGAAAGCGACAAAGTTTGGGTGGTTATAAATATGGCGTAGTTATTCTGAATTAAGGCTGTAGTTATTCTGAATTAAGGCATTTGGAATGCGGTGGTTAAAATCTGATGTCTGGCGTGTGGTTGCGATGCTTTGCGGTATTTGCAGTATTGTTGAATTATTGATCCTACGTAAGATGGCCTTTACTCGATAATTTTTCACGATAATTCTTATTCGATATTTTATTTTATTGATTGATAATTCTTTGCGTTGATATTTTATATTATTGTTGTTTGATAATTGTCTTTGCTGATATTTCCATTATCGGATCGATAATTCATATTATTTGAATAATATTATTAGATAACATTATTAGCGATGTCTAGAAAGTTACATCAGGAGAGGTTTGGTCACTAATTAATTGGCGATGAGGAGAGATCCTTATTGGAAAGCCCCTCTTTCTGAGGAGCGGCACTGGTTGTCATAAATGTGATTACGTAATATTATTTGTGAATAATTAATTATTGATTCATATGATAAGAAATATTTATTTTATATGAATATAAATGATGGATTTATTTATGTGGTTATTAATGAAGGAATTAATGTTGAGGTGTTTTATCGGTATTTTATCGGATTGGAGGTATTAAAAATCAAATCGGGGTTTTGAGATATATTGCGGGGTTATAATTTTTAATCAAATAGTTGGATTGTTGTAATTTTGGGTATGTTATACATACATAAGTTGAGTATATGTCCACAAATTTTGAGCGAGTTAAAAATGCACGAATGATTTGTTGTGAATTTTAAGAGGTGTCGGATTAGGAAATTAGGTTTATAATTGATTTTGGTGGAAAATTCTAGAATTGAGTGGGCCCCACTTGTGGTTGGTGAAAAAATGTGCTGAATTTTATTTCAAATGTGGTGGGTGGCAATAGTAGCGAGTAAAAAGCCATCGGTGTTGGTCGAAATGCCTTGGTGGGCTAACATTTTCTATAAATAGAAGGCTAAGTTAGAATTGAAAATCACACGAAACAAAGTTTCTCTCTTTCTCTCTCTATATTATTGGCGTATTTTGTGAGTATTTAGATACTTTGAGAGTTCTTTATTCGATACAAGTTTCATTCGACATCACTTGAGCCTTTCCTTAGAAATCTTGATTCTTTGAGGTAAGGGATGTTATTTTCTTCTCAAATGATATTAATTCTTGATATCATTATCTTTGAAATATTGGTTGGTACTTTTTATCAAATTTGGAACTTTTTCGTATCGGGTTTCTATTCATGAGTTCTTATTCACGAGTTCTTATTCATGAGTTCTTATTCACGAGATTCTTATTCACGAGTCTTATTAAATGAAGCGTGAAAATGTTTTTTGTGGAATTTCTATCTTTTGGTGTCGAGATTCTTATTCACGTATCGGCCTTTATTCACGTATCTGACCTTTATTCACGAATCTGGCACTATTCATAGAAAAATGAAAATTTTTCTTTTAAGTCTAAAATATCTAATACGGATACTAGCTTTGATTGTATCCGTGTTTTGATCATTCTTGAATTTTACTTCCTTATGATTATTTTTGAGGTATTTTTGAACGTGGATAAAACAAAAAATCCGAATCCTTAATATTTGTCATTTTGTTTCCTTTGGATTCGTTCTTTAAAATATTTTCATCATCCTCGGTCTTAAATGATGATATTATTGAATATCTTTGGCACATGTAGTGCAAAGATGAATGATTCTGAAGAATATCTTTGGCTTTTGTAGTGCAAAGATGAATGATTTCGAAGAATATCTTTGGCCTTGTAGTCAAAGATGAGCAGTGTTTAAATGAACATATAGTTGGTGATGAATATCTTTGGCCTTTAGTGCAAAGATGAGCAGTGTTTAAATGAACATGGCCGGTGATGAATATCTTTGGCCTTTAGTCTGAAGATGAGCAGTGTTGAGATGAACATGGTAGATTGATGAATATCTTTGGCATGTAGTGCAAAGATGAATATTTGATTTGAGATGAATATTGATTGATGTTCTGAGGATAAAATATTGATGATGGAATTTATTAAATTCATAGATTATAGTAGATTTCATTCTCTACGTAACTCTTACATGAATTATTATTTCATTGCGAATATTGATCTGAAACTTGTTATACATTGTATACTATCAGATTTTTCCTGTTGGAGACTAACGATAATTTGTTGTATATTATCTTAGTCGTAACATTCTTCTTTGGGCTAGTTGAGCTCACCCTTTTCCTTGTTGTTCCATTTTTCTTCTCGGGGAGGCGAGAATGTGGCGAGTCTTAGTGGGGTATGGAATGAAGGTTACTAGAGAGAGTTGTTTAGTAGTCCTCACCATTATTGTAAAATAATGTATCGATAAATGTGATGAGGATTTATTTGAGTATAAATATTATGCAGAAGATAATATTTGTATTTAAACTCTGATTTTATTGTTGTGATAATAAAGTTGTAGTTGTTTACATACCATGTATTTGGCGACTCGAGAATGGGTTGGATGGAATGGACCTATTTTGGGGTCGTCGCGGTTAATATCGAGCTTAGGGATATGATCTCTGGCGGAGATCGGGGAATAGAACTAGGAGGGAGGCGAGTAAATCCTTTGCTAGTGTGTCTACTAAGCTTATTTGTTAGTTTAGTCGATATATAGGGATATTATGTGATTGATTTCCTTAATTAACCCTTGTTTTATAATGGTAATTGAGAATGTCGTTGAGAATATTAATAGTGGTGTAAATGAGGCCAGTGGAGATGCTGTACTTTACCAGCGAGGAGAGCGTGCTGTGGTGGCAATGTACCTCACATGAATAACACCTTGCTGGCGAGATGATGAGCGAGGGGATGTTTAGAAGCTTTTTTGCGGTTCATGCAAAATCGAGACGAGGAGACTTCGTGTTCAAAATATGAGGAGGAGATGATAGCAATTCACGGGTGGTCACAATGAGCGATTGAAAAAGTTGGGACCACGAGTGCAGGGAAAGCGGATCCGATCATAGGCGGAAACATGGGTCAAGCAAATTACCAAGATATTCGATGTCTTGGGATGCGCGAAGAGAAGAAAGTTCCATTCGCTACTTTTATGTTAAAAGTGGCGAAGCGGATTCTTGGTGGGAATCGTGAGGCGTACCCATTCATTTGCCTTTCGGCATATCGTGGGAGCGTTTGAAGCAGTTCAATGACAAGTACTTCCACGAAAGTATTCGTCGTATGAAGGAAGTGGAGTTTATTAGATTGGGGCGAGAATAACATGGCGGTGTCGATCTGGCGAAGTTTGCGGAGTTATCAGTTTGCACCTCATTTGGTGGAGAATGAGGAGCATTATGGCGGATGTTTACGAGAGGTTTGAAACGGCATCGTCGATATCTCATTTCTCGTAAATTTTCTCTCTATTAGGATGTTATAAGCGAGGGCTCGATTGTTAGGCGAGATAGCGAGATACGTTCAATGGGGACCATAACGAGGATCATACGAAGAAGATAGAGTCATCGAATAGCGATAACGGTGGAGAAAGAAGAATACGGACAAAGCGGTAACCACTACTGGTGGTAATCGTGGCCGTGAAAATAGAAGAAGCGAGTTGGGAGGAGATTTTAAAAGGAGATTCAACAGCGACCATGTGAAGGCGTCGGTTGATGTGTGGCTGGTTCGAGGAGGAGAAAAGACCATCGGTCGTATGTTACAAATCATGGGGAAAGGGACATATCATTCAAATTGCCCTGACAGTTTAAGGTATGCTATAATTGTGGAAAAGAAGGACATATCGCTCGAGTTATGCGATATCGAAACCTAGTGCAGTGAGAATGGTGACTCGAAAAGGATGTCGAGAAAAGTCAAAGTCAGCGATTCTGGAAGGCGTTTGTCGTGGCCGGTCAAAATCGAGAAACGAGCGAAGTTAGCACAGGTTAGTTAATTATAAATTCTTGCGAAGTTTATACCTTACTGAATCTGGGTTCTACCCATTCTTTTATCTCTCTTGCTTGCGCTCAGCGTTTGAACTTGACTCTACGGAGAAATTAGACTTTGACCTATTTATGGAGACTCAGTTAGGAGAAACTTTCATTACATCCGTTGTTTAAAAATCTTGTTTGATTCAAGTTGGCACCATTACCTTACTGTTGACCTTATCTCTTTAAAGATATTTGCTTTTGATGTGATTGATTGGTTAACTACTCATCGTACCAAAATTGATTGCTTTTGTAAGGTTGTTAGTTTTCATATTCTAAGCAACTTTGTTATTGAATTCAAGCGATCAAACCATTGTAGTCAAACATTTTCATATCAAGCCATGAAGTCATTCGTTTATTACGGATGTCGAGTTTTCTTAGTCCATGTTATGGATTTGAATAAAGACACGTCGATTTGAATAATATTCTTGTTGTTATTGATTTTTCTGGCGTATTTCTGAAGAATTTCTTGGCTTACTCCCAAAGCGATATTAAATTTTGTATCGACTTTGAACCGATTAAACTTCATTTCTAAAATCTCATATCGAATGGCTCTATTGAACTTGAGGAGTTAAAAATTCAACTATAAATTTGGTACATGAGCCTTTATCTTGTGACTTCCTTTGTGGAATTCACTAAGCGAGACTCTCTGTAGGGGCGTCATATTAGATGCGATAGTAAAGCGATAGGTGTCATTGTGACGTCTTATCCAAGGTTGGGATATGAGTCGCGATTGAGAACAACCTAAGTCGATAATCGAAATCGTAGTTTTACAGGCTTAGTTGGTTATTATCGGAGATTCGTTGAAGGATATTCTCGAATCGCTATTCCATTAACGTGGTAACTTCGTAGAGATACAAAATTGAATGGAGCGAGGAATGTGGGAAGAGCTTGAAGAACTCGAGAGGAGACTCATTTAACACGTGTTACGACCGTGCCATCTGGAAGCGAGCGTGGTAGGCGGCGTGTTGAGTAGAAGATCGTATATATGAAATCTGAGTCGATGTTGTCAAAGACTAATTTAAGTATAATATACAAATAATAGAGATGGAGATGAAAACTCTAGGTACCAGCGTGATGATATCTGATGCGTGATGATATCTGAGTATAATCGACTTTAATCGATAAAGTTAAAATTTATTGAAGCTACACCGGGTGATGAATTTGAAGAAGGAGGTGCGAAGTTGTTTTTTAAAAGCGAGAATCGGTGAGGTGAGGAAAGCTCGAACCTTGATTTATTAATCCATTTGAAATTCTCGATCGAATAGGGCTGTGGCTATAGACTCGTTTTACCACCAAGTATGATGGCGTGTTCATAGCGCGTTTTTCACGTGTCGATGTTACGTAAATATGTGACGACCGAAACACGTTATTGAGTTAGAGCAGGACGAGATAATAGAAGACTTAAGCGTATGAGGAGGTACTGTCAAGATTTGGATAGGAAAGAGCATATCCTACTATGTATGAAGGTTATACCATAAGTTAAAGTTTTGTGGAGGAATCATCTTTATAGAGGAAATGACACGGGAATTGGAAGCGGAAATGAAAGCGAGGTATCTCATCTTTTGAAACACACCGAGTCGTCGTCGATTTCGAGGGACGAAATTTCATAAGGAGGGAGGTTGTAAGACCCGAAATTTTTTAAATAAAAAGGAATTTCCTTTATTTATTATTTTGAAATAGTAAGGGTTGATTTGATTAATGTGGATAGTAAAGGGTTAAATCATAAATATTTCAAAATAAGCAAGTGGTTATAAAATATTCATTTTTTGGGGAATATTAGTTTGGTGGTGGAATATTAAATGCTTGTTGGAGAATATTCGTTTGGTGGGGAATATTAAATCTTTGTCGGGGAATAGTGACCATGACCGTGTGTGGGCCCCATGTGAGCGATTGGATGAGGGAAAGCGACAAAGTTTGGGTGGTTATAAATAGCTTGGCGTAGTTATATAGTTATTTAATTAAGGCTGTTGGAATACCGGTGGTTAAAATCTGATGTCTGGCGTGGTTTGCGATGGCTTGCGGTATTACGCAGTATTGTTGAATTATTGATCCTTACGTGAGATGGCCTTTACTCGATAATTTTCACGGTAATTCTTATTCGATATTTTATTTTATTGATTGATAATTCTTTGCGTTGATATTTTATATTATTGTTGTTTGATAATTGTCCTTTTATGATATTTTCCATTATCGGATCAATAATTCATATTATTTGAATAATATTATTAGATAACATTATTGGCAATGTCTAGAAAGTTACATCTAAGGAGAGGTTTGGTCACTAATTGCGGCGCCCGATGAGGAGAGATCCTTATTGGAAAGCCCCTCTTTCTGAGGAGCGACTGGTTGTCATAATTGTGATTACGTAATATTATTTGTGAATAATTAATTATTGATTCATATGATAAAAGAAATATTTATTTTATATGGATATAAATGATGGATTTATTTATGTGGTTATTAATGAAGGAATTAATGTTGAGGTGTTTTATCGATATTTTATCGGATTGGAGGTATTAAAAAATTAAATCGGGGTTTTGAGATATATTGCGGGGTTATAATTTTTAATCAAATAGTTGGATTGTAGTAATTTTTGGGTATGTTATACATACATAAGTTGAGTATATGTCCACAAATTTTGAGCAGAATTAAAAATTCACGAATGATTTGTTATGAATTTTAAGAGGTGTACGATTAGGAAATTAGGGTTATAATTGATTTTGGTGGAAAATTCTAGAATTGAGTGGGCCCCACTTGTGGTTGGTGAAGAAATGTGCTGAATTTTATTTCAAATGTGGTGGGTGGCAATAGTAGCGAGTAAAGCCATCGGTAATTGCGAGTCGAAATGCCTTGGCGGGCTAACATTTTCCTATAAATAGAAATTTAAGTTAGAATTGAAAATCACACGAAACAAAGTTTCTCTCTTTCTCTCTCTATATTATTGGCGTATTTTGTGAGTATTTAGATACTTTGAGAGTTCTTTTGTTGGTACAAGTTTCATTGACATCACTTGAGGCCTTTCCTTAGAAATCTTGATTCTTTGAGGTAAGGGATGTTATTTTCTTCTCGAATGATATTATTTCTTGATATCATTATCTTTGAAATATTAGTTGGAACTTTTTATCAAATTTGGAACTTTTTCATATGGGGTTACTATTCATGAGTTCTTATTCACGAGTTCTTATTCATGAGTTCTTATTCACGATTCTTATTCACGAGTACTATTAATGTGAAAGCGTGAAGATGTTTTTTGTGGAATTTCTATCTTTTGGTGTGTGGAGATTCTTATTCACGTATCTGGCCTTTATTCACGTATCTGACCTTTATTCACGAATCGACACTTTATTCATCGAAAAATAAAATTTCTTCTTTTTCGTCCATGAATATCTTTGTATTACTATCGATTTTTCCACTGTGAAGACCCCCAAAATTAGGTATACATACACCCATCTTGTGTTATCCATTTTTCTTACGTGGTGCGAATTTAAAACAACTTATTATGAAAGCTGTGTAGGTATGCAATAAATAAATGAGTTTAAATACAAATATAAATATCTACTAGATATTATACAAACTCGAAAAAAAGTCCTCATTCTGATTATTATCACCTTTATTTTACGAGAATAGTGAGGACTACTAATCTTATCTTGAGGACCATCACTCGTTTCCCAGGCTCGTCCCGGCTATATTATCATTTCTGAAGAAGCGGTGAAAGAAAGGGTGAGCTCTCAACTAGCCCGATGAAATATTATGACTAAGATAATGCGAGAATAAATTATCGATAGTCTTGATAATATTAAGCGATAAAATCTGATGAACTGACCGGTTTAAGCTGCGGTGGAATATCTGATCCATTTAAAAAGTCGAGTAGAAAATAAAATCTACTATCTTTTAGGTTTTAAAAGGTTTTTCATCCTTTTTTATATTTGAGACTCGACTTTAATAAATATTCACATCATCGAATCACTTACACTTTTCTGACGAGGATATTCTTTAGTATCACGACCACGATTATTCATGCAGCTACGGGCGAGAATATTTGTGTATTCATTAATAGTCGTGATCATACCAACAATTTGTCCATCGATACTCTGACCCTTTGAGGATTTTTATCACATCATTTGTAACATTACGGTCGTGATTTAGAATAGTCTCTGGTCGTAATCATACCAAGTCCATCCATGCACTTCTGGACCCACGGATGACTTTAAAAAAAAATATAAACATGAGGATGATGATGATGATAAGAATTGATAAAACAAGTTCAAGAATTATTTTATCCGAGGAATTATTAACGTCAAATTATCGACATGATCTTGTTTTGTAGAGTAAAATTCAAGAATGATCGGAAGAATATTTCCATGAAAAGATCTTTGGATGAAAGCATGAATATCGAGGATATTCCACTAATTTCATGGAGTATAGAAGTCAAAGTTTTAACTTATTTGGGTATAATAAAGAATGGAATAACAAAAGAAATCACCGTAAATGCGATAGGCCGCGCAGACGAGTTATTCAGCGGAATAATAAATAACGGAACGGTCGGGTGAAATTCTGCAAGCGGGATGTTCAACGAGAATAATAAAGATGGAACCGGATCCGGTGTAAAAACAGATAGGATATTCAGCGAGAATAATAAAAAAGGCGGAACCGGTCGGTGTAAAAAAACCATGTGATGAGGAGGATGTTAAGAAGAATAATAAAAAGCGGATGTTCCAACGAATAATAATAAAAGCGGAACCGGTGTGTAAAACCTTGACGAGGATGTTCAGCGAATAATAATAAAAAAGCGGAACCCGGTGGGTGTAAAACCTGAGACGAGGATGTTTCAGCGAAGAATAATAGAAGAATGTCACCAAGTATAGGGTAAACCACTTATCTGAGTTATTCAGCGAGAATAATAAGCGATGGAATAACAACAGTTCTCTTCATGAATAAGAAAGAATAACACCCCTTACATTTGGTAGGAGATTGAATCTTTGCTGGCGGTGTAGTACAAAAAATACTCTTCTTCTTTCTCTCTTATTCTCTCTATACTTTCTCTCTCTATAGCTTGAATGAATTAAGTGAAAAATAATGAAGCCCTAGGCCTCTATTTATAGAAGATTTCTAGCTTAGCACTTTTCTTAGTGTGAAAAGCGAGTGGCTTGACTTAATGATGTGAAAAAAAAGTGGTTTAATGTGTAGTGGTTGGCCTTTGTAATGTGAAGCGACAAGTGGTTCGGCCTTTTGTAATGTGAAGCGACAAGTGGTTCGGCGTCGGTAAAGGTAATTACTATTACTTGAAGGTAAATACTATTGTGAAGGTAAATACTATTCACTGAGGTAATTCTTATTGTGAAGGTAATTCTTATTGTGAAGGTAATTACTATTGTGAGGTAATTCTATTGGCGAAGGTAATTCTTATGAAGGTAAAATCTATTCATGAGGGTAATTACTATATTGTGAAGGTAATTACTATGAGATGATCTATTGATGAAGAGACTCTTAGATGATGACATATGAGCCCCCATAAAATAATCAAACTTACCACAAATCATTTTTTTTCATGACACATATTTAATCTTTGACAATTATTAATCATTTTATAACTTGTCGTCTCGATTATTGATTTAATCTTATAACATATTATCTGAGATGATCTTGTGACAATAATTGAATCGATAATATAAGAGATATGATCGTGACAATTCTTTGTAGTGATAATTGAAGCGTAGGTGAGTGACTTCTCGCGTAAGCTCGATAATCAATACAGGTGTCTTACTCTTATGTCGATTCTGCGTATTCTTTGTACTTTTACCATAGGGTAGTTCAGCGGTTTTAACGGTAACACCTCGTAGTTATTTTTTATAAAATATTTTTGTCGTTTTCTCGATCAAATGATAATTACATTGTAGGGTCCACTGATGATTGAGCCGTTATGCGAATATTCACTAACAAAAGAATATTCCCAGAGCCAAACGAATATTTTATAACAACTTGCATACTTTGCAAAATTTATAAATATTACCTGACTATAACATTATATCAAATTTATTCCATAATATTCAAAAATAATATTTATAGAAAAATTCATCTTTATTTATAAAAATTTGGGTCTTCTGACCTCCCTTCTTATGAAATTTAGCCCTCGAAATTAGAAGTGCGATACTGGTATGTCGAAGAGGTAAGGATACCTTGATTTCATTTGATTCTAACTCCAAGTCATTTCCTCGACATCGTGGTTCCTCCATGAAAACTTTGACTTGAGGTATAACCTTGGGCGTAGAATATGTTCCTTCTTATCAAAATTTGAGCAGGGAACCTCTTAAATACGTCAAATCTTCCAGCTATTTAAATCAGGTTCTAACTTCGATAATATGGTTCGGGTCTTTCACATATATTTACGTAACATAGATATGTGAAAAGCGTTATGAACACGAGACGTATTTGGCGGTAAAAGCGAGTCTATAGGCCGCGATTCCTACTCGATCGAGATTAAAAATGGGATAGATGAATCGAGGGTTAAGTTTTCCTCTCTTTCCAAATCTTGTAACTCCTTTCCATGGAGCGACTCTTAACAACATGATGATCTCTATATCGAATTCCCGTCCTTTCGATGAAGATCGGCATAACTCTTTTATCGATTTTGTGAGGTTTTTATCGTTGTCGGATCGTTTGAATCTTTTAAAAGTAGTCATACGTACCAACTCGGTCCCAACAACGTTGCTTCACCCACCTCATCCAGCATCTTGGAGAAGCGACACTTTCTTCCATCTGGCGCTTGAATGGAGCCATGCGATACTTGCTTGATACTTTGTTGTTGTAGGAAAACTCCACGATGGTAAGAACTTGTCCCGACTCCTTGAAATCAAGGACCACGAGTCTTAATAGATCTTGAGAGTTTGAATAGTCCTCTCCATTGTCCGTAGTAAAATGCGAGGATGATATCTTAGAAGCTAAATCGTGAAATCTGTGCCCGTAGCTTTTTGCAAACTAACCCAAAAAATCGTGAAGTGAATCTTGGGTCTCGATCGGAAACTATGGATCTAGGCATACCATGCGATCTTCTGATACAATCGTTTATGTACATCTGAGCAAGGCGTTCAAGTGTATAAGTTTCTCGTATCGGTAAGAAATGGCGGACTTGGTCGATCTATCAACAATGACCCAAATCGCATCGATGCCTTGAGAAACCTTAGGAAGGCCGTGCTTGAAATCCATGGTAATGTGCTCCACTTCCATTACGGAATTTCAAGTGGTTCTGATGGACCTTTTGGTACTTGATGCTCGCTTTAACTTTCGTTGACAAGTTAGACACCTTGAGATAAGCAGTATTTATCTCTCTCTTCGTATTGCTCCACCAAAATGTATAGCCGAATATCATGATACATTTGGTACTCCCGAGATGGATTGCAAATGGTGTGTTGTGCGCCTCCATCATGATATTATACTTTAAATCGGTCGTTAGGAACCACAAAATGCGGAGTTGATTTCGAAGTATTCCTTCTTCATCGATTCTTGCTCGGCGTAGCACCTTCTTGCACTTTTTTCCTCATCGCGCATCGGCTCAGTGCGCAGCTTGGCGACTTTAACTTTATCGATTAAAAGTCGGTTCTCTTTCGTATACTTCTTTATCATCACATGCGTCACAGGTCTTTAATTCTATCTCCATCCTTTGCAAGTCACCTGAAATGGGCCTTTGCGTTGACAATATCGCTTTTCGTACTTGCATATGATTTTCTACTCGATCGTCGACTACCACGTTCGCTTTTCGAGGATGGTATTGGATGGTATGATCATAATCTTTCAGCGATTCAAAGCCAGCGTCGTTGTCGCGTGTTGAGTTCCTTTTGAGTGAAGAAATATTTGAGGCTTTTATGATCAAGTAAAGATCTCCACTTTCTCCCCATCTGATAATGCCTCCAAATTTTAAGTGCTGAAAACAACATTTTATGACTCTAGATCATGAGTAGGATAATTCCTCTCATATTCTTTGAGTTGTCATGAGGCATAAACTATAACTTTTCCATGTTGCGTAAGAACACATCCCGACCCTTTGCTAGAAGCATCACTTTGTAGATGACAAATCCCTCAAAGGCGGATGGTATTGTCGAGCAGTCTTTGAAATAAGTCTCTCTTGAGTTCTTGAAAACTCTTCTCACATTCTTCGCTCAATAGAACTTTGTATCTTTCAAAGTTAAATTTGAGTCGATGGAATAGCGATTAGAAAATCCTTCCACGAATCTCAGATAATAACCGGCTAAGCAAAGAAAGCTACGTCTTGGTCATTTGATTTAGGTTGTTCCCGACTTTGAATAGCTTGATCTTTCTTTGGGTCAGCGGATATTCCATGACTTGATACCACGTGCCCGAGGAATGCTACTTCTTGACGAACTTCGCATTTCTTGACTTGGCATAAAGCATATATTCACGAAGCTTTTGGAGTGTCGACCTCAAGTGTTGCTCATGATCTTCACGGCTTTTGGAATAAATAAGGATGTCATCGATAAAGGCGACCACAAAGTGATCTAAATATTCCTTGAATACTCGGTTCATCATATCCATGAAAGCGGCGGGGCATTAGTCGATCGAAAAGGACATGACTAGGAATTCATAATGCCGTCTTAGGAGTTACGGCCGTCTTTGGAATGTCGGTGATTTACAATCTTGATTGGTGATATCGGAGCGAAGATCGATCTTTGAAAAGAATTTGGCTCCTTACTGTTGGTTGACGAGGTCATCAATCGTGGCGATGGATACTATTTTTGATGGTGACATGATTGACTCCAGATAATCAATCTGAAATCGCATACTCCCATCTTTTCTTCTTCACGAATAGAGCAGAGGCACCCCGAGGAGAATACTAGGGCGAATAAAGCCGATGTCTAACAATTCCTGCGGTTGGGTCTTTAACTCACGAAGTTGATAGGAGCCATTCGATATGGGGCTTTGGAAATAGGTTTTGTCTAGGGTTTGAGGTCGATACAAAATTGATTTCACGCTCTGGGGTAGGCGGGGAAGTTCTTGAGGGAATCGTCGGAAATTTATTAACAATAGGAATATCGTTTAAAAGCGGCGTATTTTATTTAAATCGTGACATGAGCTAAGAAAGCTTGACATCAGTTTTTTGATAAGCGAATAGCTTTATGGCTTGAGATGGTAGTGATTGATTTTAATGGTTTGGTCGTTTGAATTAGCGCATAATAGGTTGATTAGGAATATGAAAGCTATGACACTTACGAAAACAATCAATTTTTGCATGATAAGTAGTTAACGATCGATCCACTAGAATCACGTCAAATCTGAGTATTTTTAATGAAATAAGATCGACGGGTAATGTGAAGTGTCTGGATTTGAACCAAACAAGACTTATAAGCGAGTGGATGTAATGAAGGTTTCTCCCAGCGGAGTTTCCACGAGATAAGTCGAAGTCTAATTTCTCGGTCGAATTTAATCGATGGTATAGTAGGAGAAATAAAAGAATGGGTAGAAGCCGGTATCAAATAAAGTATAGACTTCATTAGAGTTTATGATAAGCTTACGTGATGACCTCATTCGGTTCCTTGCTCTTTGGGAGGTCTGACAAAGCGCTCTCCCCTTATTTCTAGGTTTTGAATTTTACGGGATGGCCTTTGGTGCCTCCATCTAATTGAATTTGTCTTGATGGCAACAAAATCGAGCTAAGTGACCTTCTCTTCCACAATTATAACATGCTTTGGAATGGCGTGGCAGCTTGATTTGGTGATGTGTCCCTCTCCTCGCATTTGAAGCATATGATAGGTGGTCTTTCTCCTTCCTTAACAATGGGTCTTTGGTCTTGGCGTCTTTCCATCATTGTTGAATCTCCTTTTCTTGAAATGTCCATTCTTATTGTTTTGTACGATTACCAGAAGTGGTTACCATATCTGGCACATTGATTCCCCACGCTTGTTGTCCTAGCCCGATGACTACTCTACCATTTGGTATTATAATTTTCTTGCGGTTGCTCTCTTTTAGTTGCGTTGATTCGTTATCGCGTTCCTTTAATGAGCCTATTTACAACATCGAATCAAACCACGGTTTATGAGAAATAAGATGTTGGCGTATCTCGACTTGAACCTCTTAAAAACATTGGCGCCATTCTCTCTTCATTATCCACGAGTGGGGAATATGACAAGTGATAACTCATAAATTTTGCCTCGTATTGCGACACGGTCGTATTGTTTTGTTCGACTTGATAAACTCCACCTCCGCCATTATGGCGAATACTTTCGGGAAAGTATTTGTCGTTGAGCGACTCTGGAACTTCTCCCAAGATATCTTGATGCAATTTGGTTGAGTCGTTTCTGGAATTCCACCGATGTCGCCTCTCGCGCATGACGTAAAAGCGTGAAAGGAACCTTTTGCTCCTCGGAGCATCCGAGACATCAAATATCTTGGTAATCTGCTTTATCCGTGCTTAGCTTGAAGTGGTTTTGGCTCTCCCTTAAACTCGGTGGTCCGGCTCCTTGAATTGTTTAGCGGTATTGGCAGAGAGTTTCGTGTTTCCACCTACGTTTTGGGCGAGAAGTCGCTCTGCTTTCTTTGTTGCATAAATGCATAAAGCCTCACGAACATTTGATCATTCATCATTTTAGTCGGTGTTGTTGTTTTGCGTGAGGATTATCGCCTTCACGATGCACATTATCACGATTATTGATATGTGGTGAATCGGCGATCGCTGCGCTCCATTCTTTATTCTCAACATTCTCGGATGTCATTTTTGAATCTTGCCCTTGAAAACAAAAGGTTAATTGACGTGTAACAAATTATCCTATCTTGACCGACGATAAAATAGCACACGTAAACTTAGGTAGGTAAATACTAGCGAAGGTATTCCCGTCTCTCCCCTCTAGTACTATTCTCACATCTTAGCGGGGATCGTATCCTAGCTACGATACCAAGTTGTGGCGCCCCCAAAATTAGGTATACATCACCCGTCTTGGGTGCGCCACTTACGTAGTGCTGAAATTTAAATACAACTTATTAACATAAGCGTAGGTATGCAATCGACATAAAGCGTGAGTTTAAATACAAATATAAATCTACTAGATATTATCTGAACTCAAAAAAAAAGTCCTCATTACAATTATTATCACACTTTATTTCACGAGAATAGTGAGGACTACTAATCTTATCTTGAGGACCATCACTCGTTTCCCAGGCTTCGTCCCGGCTATATTCTCATTTCACAGAGAAACGGTGAAAGAAAGGGTGAGCTCGACTAGCCCGTATGAAATATTATGACTAAGATAATGCGAGAATAAATTATCAATAGTCTTGATAATATTAAGCGATAAAATCTGATAGACATGACCGGTTTAAGCTGCGCGTGAATATCTGATCCATTAAAAAGTCGAGTAGAAAATAAAATCTACTATCTTTTAGGTTTTAAAGGTTTTCATCCTTTGTTATATTTGAGACTCGACTTTAATAAATATTCACATCATCGAATCACACTTGCTTTTCTGACGAGGATATTCTTTAGTATCGCGACCACAATTATTCATACACTACGGGCGAGAATATTTGTGTATTCATTAATAGTCGTGATCGTACCAACAATTTGTCCATCGATACTCTGACCCGCTTGAGGATTTTTATCACATCATTTGTAACATTACGGTCGTGATTACAGAATAGTCTCTGGTCGTAATCATACCAAGTCCATCATGCACTACGAATACGAGATGACTTAAAAAAAAAATATAAACATGAGGATGATGACAATGATATAAGAATTGATAAAACAAGTTCAAGAATTATTTTATCAAGGAATTATTAACGTCAATTATCGACATGATCTTTGTTTTGTAGAGTAAAATTCAAGAATGATCGGAAGAATATTTCCATGAAAAGATCTTTGGATGAAAGCATGAATATCGAGGATATTCCACTAATTTCATGGAGTATAGAAGTCGAAAGTTTTAACTTATTTGGGTATAATAAAGAATGGAATAACAAAAGAAATCACCGTAAATGCGATGGCCTTGCAAGCGAGTTATTCAAGCGAATAATAAATAACGGAACGGTCGGTGAAATTAAATGCAAGAAGCGGGATGTTCAAGAGAATAATAAAAATGGAACCCGATCCGGTGTAAAACACTGCGAGATAGGATATTCAGCGAAGAATAATAAAAGCGGAACCGAATTAAAGGTGTAAAACACACTGAGCAGGATGTTCAGCGAGAGAATAATAAAAAGCGGAACCGGTCGGTGTAAAACACATGACGAGGATGTTCAGCGAGAATAATAATAAAAAAGCGGAACCGGTCGGTGTAAAACCACAGAACAGGATGTTCAGCGAGAATAATAGAAGAATGTCACCAAGTATAGGGTAAACCAGCTTATCTGAGGTTATTCAGCGAGAATAATAAGCGATGGAATAACAACGAGTTCTCTTCGTGAATAAGAAAGAATAACACCCTTACATTTGGTAGGAGATTGAATCTATGGCGATGTAGTAACAAAATACTCTTCTTCTTCTTCTCTCTTATTCTCTCTATACTTTCTCTCTCTATAAGCTTGAATGAATTAAGTGAAAAATAATGAAGCCCTAGGCCTCTATTTATAGAAGATTTCTAGCTAGCTTAGTGAAAAAAGAGAAAGTGAAAATGATGTGAAAAGAAAAGTGGTTTGGCCTTTGTAATGTGAAGCGACAAGTGGTTGGCGCTTTTGTAATGTGAAGCGACAAGTGGTTGACGTACGGTAAAGGTAATTACTATTAGTGAAGGTAAATACTATTGGCGAAGGTAAATACTATTATGAGGTAATTCTTATTATTGTGAAGGTAATTCTTATTGGCGAAGGTAAATACTATTGTGAAGGGTAATTACTACTATTGTGAAGGTAATTCTTATTTGAAGGTAAATACTATTGATGAGGTAATTCTTATTGTGAAGGTAATTCTATTATGAAGGTAAATACTATTGATGAAGAGACTCTTAGATGATGACATATGAGCCCCCGTAAAATAATCAAACTTACCACAAATCATTTTTTTTTCATCAACACGTATTTAATCTTTCGACAATTATTAATCATTTATAACTTGTCGTCTCGATTATTGATTTAATCTTATAACATATTATCTGGATGATCTTTGTGTGATAATTGAATCGATAATATAAGAGATATGATCGTGATTCTTGTGTGTGATAATTGAGCGTAGGTGAGTGACTTCTCGCGTAAGCATCGATAATCAATCTGAGTGTCTTCTTATCGACCACAGCGTATTATTTGTACTTTACCTTAGGGTAGTTAGGGTAGTTCAGCAGTTTTAACGGTAACACCTCGTAGTTATTTTTATAAAAATATTTTTGTCGTTTTCTCGATCAAACCAATAATTACATTTATGGGGTCCACTGATGATTGAGCCGTTATGCGAATATTCACTAACAAAAGAATATTCCTGAGCCAAACGAATATTTTATAACAACTTGCATACTTTGCAAAATTTATAAATATTACCTGACTATAACATTATATCAAATTTATTCCATAATATTCAAAAATAATATTTATAGAAAAATTCATCTTTATTTATAAAAATTTTTTGTATTTAAACTCTGATTTTATTGTTGTGATAATAAAGTTGTAGTTGTTTACATGTACCGTGTATTTGGCGATTTCGAGAATGGGTTGGATGGAATGGACCTATTTTGGGGCGTCACGGTTAATATATCGAGCTTAGGGATATGATCTCTGGCGGAGATGGGGAATAGAACTAGGAGGGAGAGGCGAGTAAATCCTTTGCTAGTGTGTCCTACTACTAAGCTTATTTATTAGTTAGTCGAGTATATAGGGATATTATGTGATTGATTTCCTTAATTAACCCTTGTTTTATGGCGATGTTTGAGAATGTCATTGAGAATATTAATAGTGGTGTAAATGAGGTAGTGGAGATGCATACTTACCAAGCGAGGAGAGCGTGCAGCAAGTGGCAATGTACCTCCATGAATAACACCCTTTGGCGAGATGATGAGCGAGGGATGTTTAGAAGCTTTTGCGGTTCGTACGAAAATCGGAGACGAGGAGACTCGTGTTCAAAATATAAGGAGGAAATGATAGTAATTCACGGGTGGTCACGACCAAGCGATTCAAAAGTTGGGACCACGAAAGTGCAGGGAAAGCGAGATCCGATCATGGCGGAAACATGGGTCAAGCAAATTACCAAGATATTCGATGTCTTGGGATGCGCGAAGAAACGAAAGTTCCATTCGCTACTTTTATGTTAAAGTGGCGAAGCGATTCTTGGTGGGAATCGTGAAGCGTACCCATTCATTTGCACTTTCGGCATGTCGTAGGAGCGTTTGAAGCAGATTGATGACAAGTACTTCCACGAAAGTATTAAATCGTATGAAGGAAGTGGAGTTTATTAGATTGGAAGCGAGAATAACGTGGCGGTGTCCCGATGCTGGCGAAGTTTGCGGAGTTATCGAGGTTGCACCTCATTTGGTGGAGAATGAGGAGCGTATAGCGCGGATGTTTACGAGAGGTTTGAAACCGCGCATCGTCGATATCTCATTCTCATAAATTTTCTCTCTATTCGGATGTTGTAAAGCGAGGCTCGGTTGTTAGAGCGAGATAGCGAAATACGTTGTGGGGACCATAACGAGGATCATACCAAAGATAGCGATCATCGAATAGCGATAACCGGTGGAGAAAGAAGAATACGGACAAAAGCGGTAACCACTCGGTGGTAATCGTGGCCATGAAAATAGAAGAAAGCGAGTTGGGAGGAGATTTTAAAGGAGATTCAACAAGCGACCATGTGAAGGCGTCGACGCCGGTGTGGCAATTGGTTCAAGGAGAGAAAGACCATCGGTCGTATATATTATAAATCTGCGGGAAGAGGGACATATCATAGCCCAAATTGCCCTAGCAGTTTAAGGTATGCTATAATTGTGGAAAAGAAGGACATATCGCTTTCGAGTTATGCGATATCGAAACCTAGTCCGTGGGAATGGTGACTCGAAAGGATGTCGGAAAAGTCAAAGTCAGCGATTCACGGAAGGCGTTTGTCGTGTTGGGTTAAAATCGAGGAGGAACGAGCGAAGTTAGCATGCGGGTTAGTTAATTATAAATTCTTGCGAAGTTTATACCTTCTTGAGATCTGGGTTCTACCCATTCTTTTATCTCTCTTGCTTGCGCTCAGCGTTTGAACTTGACTACGGAGAAATTAGACTTTGACCTATTTATGGAGACTCAGTTAGGAGAAACTTTCATTACATCAGTTGTTTAAAAATCTTGTTTGATTCAAGTTGGCACCATTACCTTACACATTGACCTTATCTCTTTAAAGATACTTGCTTTTGATGGATTGATTGGTTAACTACTCATCATGCCAAAATTGATTGCTTTTGTAAGGTTGTTAGTTTTCATATTCTAAGCAACTTTGTTATTGAACTCAAGCGATCAAACCATTGTAGTCAAACATTTTCATATCAAGCCATGAAGTCATTCGTTTATTACGGATGTCGAGTTTTCTTAGTCCATGTTATGGATTTGAATAAAGACACGTCGATTTGAATAATATTCTTGTTGTTATTGATTTTTCTGAGCGTATTTTCTGAAGAATTTATTGGCTTACTCCCAAAGAATGATATTAAATTTTGTATCGACTTTGAACCGGTACAAAACTCATTTCTAAAATCTCATATCGAATGGCTCTATTGAACTTGGGAGTTAAAAATTCAACTATAAATTTGGTACATGAGCCTTTATCTTGTGACTTCCTTTGTGGAATTCACCTAAGCGGAACTCTCTGTAAGGGACGTCATATTAGATGCGATAGTAAAGCGATAGGTGTCATTGTGACGTCTTATCAAGGTTGGGATATGAGTCGCGATTGAGAACAACCCTAAGTCGATGTCGAAATCGTAGCTTTCTAGGCTTAGTTGGTTATTATCGGAGATTCGTTGAAGGATATTCTCGAATCGCTATTCCATTAACGTGAGGTGACTCGTAGAGATACAAAATTCGAATGGAGCAAGGAATGTGGGAAGAGCTTGAAGAACTCGAGAGGAGACTCATTTTAAAGCACATGTTACGACCGTGCCATCTGGAAAAGCGAGCGTGGTAGGCGGCGTGTTGAGTAGAAGATCGTATCACAAATCTGAGTACGATGTTGTCAAAGACTAATTTCAGTATAATATACAAATAATAGAGATGGAGATGAAAACTCTAGGTACCCGCATTGATGATATCTGATGCGTGATGATATCTGAGTATAATCGACTTTAATCGATAAAGTTAAAAGGCATTGAAAAGCTACCGGGTGATGAATTTGAAGAAGGAGGTGCGAAGTTGTTATTTTAAAAGCGAGAATCGGTGAGGTGAGAAAGCTCGAACCTTGATTTATTAATCCATTTGAAATTCTCGATCGAATAGGGCGTGGCTATAGACTCGTTTTACCACCAAGTATGGCGTGTTCATAGCGTTTTCACGTATCGATGTTACGTAAATATGTGGGCGACCCGAAACACGTTATTGAGTTAGAGCCGGGGACGAGATAGTAGAAGACTTAACGTATGAGGAGGGTACTGTCAAGATTTTGGATAGGAAAGAACATATCTACTATGTCTGCAAGGGTTATACCATAAGTTAAAGTTTTGTGGAGAAATCATGCTATAGAGGAAATGACACGGGGTTGGAAGCGGAAATGAAAGCGAGGTATCTCATCTTTTGAAACACCGAGTACGTCGTCGATTTCGAGGACGAAATTTCATAAGGAGGGAGGTTGTAAGACCAGAAATTTTTTAAAAAAAAGGAATTTCCTTTATTTATTATTTTGAAATAGTAAGGGTTGATTTGATTAATGTGGATAGTTAAAGGGTTAAATCATAAATATTTCAAAATAAGCAAGTGGTTATAAAATATTCATTTTTGTCGGAGAATATTCGTTTGGTCGTGGAATATTTACCGTGAATATTCGTTTGGTCGTAGAATATTAAATATCGGGAATATTAAATGCAATGACATAGCGTATGTGTGGGCCCATAACGGAAAGCGATTGGATGAGGAAAGCGACAAAGTTTGGGTGGTTATAAATACTTGGCGTAGTTATTCTGAATTAAATGGTTATTATTGGAATGACCGGATTGGTTAAAATACGATGTCTGGCGTGGTTGCCGCGATAGCTGCGGTATTACAAGATGTTGTTGAATTATTGATTAAATACGTGAGATGGCACTACTCAATAATTTTCACGGTAATTCTTGTTCGATATTTTATTTTATTGATTGATAATTCTTTGCGTTGATATTTTATATTATTGTTGTTTGATAATTGTCAACGCACTGATATTTCCCATTATCGGATCAATAATTCATATTATTTGAATAATATTATTAGATAACATTATTGGCAATGTCTAGAAAGTTACATACAGGAGAGGTTTGGTCACCTAATTGCGCGCCCGATGAGGAGAGATCCTTATTGGAAAGCCCCTCTTTCTGAGGAGCGGCTGGTTGTCGTAAATGTGATTACGTAATATTATTTGTGAATAATTAATTATTGATTCATATGATAATGAAATATTTATTTTATGTGGATATAAATGATGGATTTATTTATGTGGTTATAAATGAAGAAATTATTGTTGAGGTGTTTTATCGGTATTTTATCGGATTGGAGGTATTAAAAATTAAATCGGGGGTTTTGAGATATATTATGGGGTTATAATTTTTAATCAAGTAGTTGGATTGTAGTAATTTTGGGTATGTTATACATACATAAGTTGAGTATATGTCCACAAATTTTGAGCCGTTAAAAAATTCACGAATGATTTGTTATGAATTTTAAGAGGTGTCGGATTCGGAAATTAGGTTTATAATTGATTTTGGTGGAAAATTCTAGAATTGAGTGGGCCCCACTTGTGGTTGGTGAAGAAAATGTGCTGAATTTTATTTCAAATGTGGTGGGTGGCAATAGTAGCGAAGTAAAGCCATCAAGTAGCGAGTCAAATGCCTTGGTGGGCTAACATTTTCTATAAATAGAGGGCTAAGTTAGAATTGAAAATCACACGAAACAAAGTTTTTCTCTTTCTCTCTCTATATTATTGAGGCGTATTTTGTGAGTATTTAGATACTTTGAGAGTTCTTTATTCGATCTACAAGTTTCATTGACATCACTTGAGCCTTTCCTTAGAAATCTTGATTCTTTGAGGTAAGGGATGTTATTTTCTTCTCAAATGATATTATTTCTTGATATCATTATCTTTGAAATATTGGTTGGAACTTTTTATCAAATTTGGAACTTTTTCATATCGGGGTTACTATTCATGAGATTCTTATTCACGAGTTACTATTCATGAGTTACTATTCACGAGATTCTTATTCACGAGTACTATTAATGAAGCGTGAAAATGTTTTTTTTGTGGAATTTCTATCTTTTGGTGTCGAGATTTCTTATTCCGTATCGACCTTTATTATATCTGGACCTTTATTCACGAATCGACACTATTCATCGAAAAATGAAATTTCTTCTTTTAGTCCAAAATATCTATTTTGGATACTATCTTTGATTGTATCCATGTTTTGATCATTCTTGAATTTTTACACCACTATGATTATTTTTGAGGTATTTTTGGACGTGGATAAAACCAAGTACTGAATCCTTAATCCTTAATCCTTGTCATTTTGTTTCTTTGGATTCGTTCTTTAAAAATATTTTCATCATCCTCGGTCTTAAATGATGATATTATTGAATATCTTTGGCTGTAGTGCAAAGATGAATGATTTCTGAAGAATATCTTTGGCTTAGTCTGTAGTGTTTAAATGAGATGAATGAATGATTTTGGCTTTTAGTGCATAAAAGATGAGCGGTGTTTAAATGAACATGATAGGTGATGAATATCTTTGGCCTTTAGTGCAAAGATGAGCAGGTGTTTAAATGAACATGGCCGATTGATGAATATCTTTGGCCTTTAGTGCAAAGATGAGCAGTGTTGAGATGAACATAATGGATTGATGAATATCTTTGGATAGTGCAAAGATGAATATTTGATTTGAGATGAATATTGATTGATGTTACTGAGGATAAAATATTGATGATGGAATGTTAAATTCATAGATTATAGTAGATTTCATTCTCTACGTAACTCTTACTATGAATTATTATTTCAGCTGCGAATATTGATCGAAACTTGTTGTCTATTGTGATACTATCGAGTTTTTCCTGTTGGAGACTAACGATAATTTGTTGTATATTATCTTAGTCGTAACATTCTTTCTTTGGGCTAGTTGAGCTCACCCTTTTCCTTGTTGTTCCATTTTTTCTCGGGGAGGCGAGAATGTAGCAAGTCTTAGTCGGGGTATGGAATGAAGGTTCTAGAGAGAGTTGTTTAGTAGTCCTCACCATTATTGTAAAATAATGTATCAATAAATGTGATGAGGATTTATTTGAGTATAAATATTATGCAGAAGATAATATTTGTATTTAAACTCACATTTTATTGTTGTGATAATAAAGTTGTAGTTGTTTACGTACCATGTATTTGGCGACTCGAGAATGGGTTGGATGGAATGGACCTATTTTGGGGTCGTCACGGATCGACCTTTTCTGCCGATCCCTTTGCCTCGTGGGACTTCTTGATCTACTCGGCGTATAATTTATCCTCATGATGAGAATGGTCATGCGCCGGGTACTCTCTTCTTACGGTTTCGCACGATCTCCCTCGACACGCTTTTTAAATGCAGTCGTCGCCACGATCTTTGAGAACCAGCGACCATCATTGCCTTCTTCGAGGCAACGGAGTTCTGGCTCCTCGATCTCCTCCTACTACGAGAAGCGATCTCTGCATTATGCGTGCGAATGTGCTCGCTCTTTACTCTCGCCGTGACATCTCCTTATGTTTTTCGCCTTTCGGAGTGAACATGGCTAGATGCTTCCTGCTAACTAACTCCGCATGCACCAAGCATTACGGCTATATCTATCTTCTTCTCCGCTTAATGAACCTCCAGGCTCTTTTCGCGCCTCGTCTCTGCTATCCTCGCTTGATTTGCGACTCTTCTCCCTGACCACTTCGACGATGAGTCTTGGTGGTGAGCCTTCATGACGCTTGGAAACCATGATCACGTTCCTTATCGACGATTGAAAACCAACTTTCGTCTGCAGCCCCACCATGGATCTTGAGACGGAGATCTCACGAATTATGTTTAGAGGCCGTGCTTTCGTGAGCACTTTTAGAAGGACCCGAGACGATCCTTTATCGAAACATGAGGCGTTGATGAGCTAATGACCATCTTTGCGCTTTCCTGATGTACCATCTACTACTCCTCATCATCTTCTCCAAGTAGGTTAAACAATTGTGATTGAAAATTTCAATGACTTACTGTAACTAAACCCCTCCTTCTAAATGCCAATGTTAACGCCATAAGATCTTTCGCCACGTCCAATCATGTAAGACGCTACGATCCTCTCAGACAAGAAAACACGATAAACACCACAAGCTCAACTACTGTCCGTCGGGGGATACCTTCAGCGTGAGAGTCGATGATACGTGTTCACAAGGTTAATGATGAAGGATGTAATATCTAGTGTATTGAGAGAAAAGAATAAATCTCGATTATGTGTATGTGATTATGAATTAGAATGTGTATGAACGTACCTCTTTGTGAAGACTTCCACATGGGTTATACTCTCTTCGTCCGGGATCAAAAGTACCCATCATCTTTGTCGACACATACTCGATCCGATGGGTCCTGCCGATTGTATGTAGTTTATCTACTACTTTTGGTCATTTGTTTCTACCAATGCACCAGATTATGATCCCATCCACATTAATGCAAATGGCGGTCTTTCTGGTCGTCATACTACTTTTTCATCATTCTACAAGTCAAAGTAATAGATATTAAAATATCTAATGGGTTAGTCCGATGAACAGGCCGGTTCCATGGGGTTAAATAATAAACGACTTTCGAGGTTCAATAATAGAGGCCCAATAAATTAATTAAATGAGTAGTTCCCAATTAACTACCAGGAAGAGAAATATCATGACCCAACATTAATAAAACAATTTTTACGTTTTATAATTACGTAATTAAATTTTTATAAAACCAAAATTATTAGAATTATATTAAATAAAACTATAATTACGTGAATCAATAAATTTGCTTTAAGATTGTTATCGTAATATATAGTATTATTTAATAATGCATATAAAATATAATAATAATAAATTATGCGTAACATAAATAAAATAAATCCAAAGTCTTTCTGAATTCACAAAGTCTCCTCAAAGTAAATTTATTCCCCACAGATGCTAAGGGTAATTGAATAATTGCTTCCCAAGATAAAACGGATTTCAATTCTTAATTAGTAATATTACAAAATTAAGAATTCATCGAACCAATTTTTATGTTATGTACTAGACTTACAAAATGATGCATGAAAATTAATGCATGTATATACTTACGTAAACGGGGAAATATGCAAAGCAGGATAGGAAAAAGCGGGCGAGATTGCAACACTTTGCAGAAGCGAGATTTCTAGAAGCGGACTTGCGTAAATGTAATCGGAACGGAATTTTTCATGGGACGGAAATGATGTGAATCGGGTTTTTCGAGAAGGGACGGGATGTAAAAAATTATTTCTTAAAAGCTTCCCACACCGTTTATTTATAGAATCCGTTGGTGTACAGAATCATTCAAAACGACGTAGTATTGTGATGATATATCAAATCCGTCCCGTCACGATCAAGATCACGACCCGATCCGATTCGACTTTGAAATCAATTTTCTCATTCAATTCAAATCTCATTTCTGACGATAATTTGGTATCAAAACTTTGATATGAACCAAAATTAAGTATGAGTTAATATATTTTAGACTAGTAGATTGTTATTTCACGAGTGACATGCAGTTTACTCTGATTTAATTAATCGTCTCTTTATTTCTTGACATTATCGATCTGTTTTTCCCAAATTAAAGCATAGGCCATGGACAGGTTACCAAAGACCAAAGTCAGTCGCGATGAGTGACAGGTCATCAAACTCACTCCTCATCGCGCTGATGACAAATTACCATGAGCACTTGGGAAAAGCATCCCAAGTTGATGTACTTTCCCGAATGCATTTGCTTTTGCTTTTGCTTTTGATTTTGATTTTTGTGGTTCCGTTTTTATTTGTACCTTTTACCCTTAAATTATTTTTTAATATATTTGTATTTTTCATGCATGTTTTGAATTCTATAATATATATTTCTTTTATTGATAATTAGTCTTATAGAGCTTAATTTCAAGGAGATTGCATTTTTCTCCTATATATATATATCAAAACTTAATTTCCAGTCCCTGATATATCAAGATGTGTGAATGAAATAAATTAGGGGAAATTAAAAACAAAATGAACAAGTCAGATGAAGGTGGTCCTCCTCCTCCTCCTCCTCCTCTTCCTCTTACATCCATTTCATTTATTAATTTCCATGTCTGTCTAGTACGAATATCGATCCCAGTTGCATTGGATATTTAATTTTGCATTATCGATCTGTTCATGACTAATTCTCGACCTATTATTAATATATATATGTCGACATTATGTTAATACTACTAGTCAGTAGTCACAGAATAATTTCCTCATTCCTAATCCTATACGTAACTTGATATCTACATGCATGCAGCAGTCAATTACATCACAATGTATACATGTCGTCTAATTGGTCGCATAACAAAGGTCGAAATTTAAGTTCACAAGATCTTTAATTCTACTTCATTTTTGCAATGAAACTGACGCTAATTATTAATTTTTTAAAGTCAATTTTCAAATTTTAAATTTAAATTTATTTTTATCGATCGATACAATGATAAATATTACAAACTATCTATCTAAAAAGTACTACTCATTGTTGTCAGATTTTTTGTTTCATAATTTTTAATGAATCATTTCAATTTAAAATTTAAAAATATCTTATATTTTTTTTGAATTTCAAAATCAATAATCTATATAATAATTTAGAACGAATAAAATATATGCGATGACAAATTATGCCACATGAGAAATAGTCTTAATTAGTACTCAGTCTCTTTTAAAATTTAAATTATATTCCGACTTTAATTCTATATCAATTTGCAATTTTTTAAAGAAAATTTTAAAAGTGATTTAAATTAACTTAAGTTTTGAAAGTAATAAATTTAATTTTTTGTGTGGAATGTTTTAAATGGAGTAATTTTTTGTATGGAATATATACTTGTTGGATCAGTTGAGGCGGCGTTCGAATAGCACGTGCATTCATGAAATTCCTTTCTACGAGCTTAATAGGAAGCACGCTGACTAATTTAGACCTGGAACTCTATTAGCAAAAGGGAGTGGAAAAAGTGGTGAAATTATATATATGCATACCCATCAATTTGATAAAATATTGTTTTCACTATGCATAATTAATTAATAAATATTTGACAAAATACGTACGGGATGTTAGGTCATTGTCTTGTCTTTTGTTTTGTTTTTCTATACTATACTATTTTATCATGTATAGGAAAATAGCAATCTAACAGATCGAAGAAGAAATATTTTGATATCAAAGGTGATACATAGCTTACCCACAACATTTAATTACCGATTAAATTTGACTACTAATTTGACTAGTTTTTTAATTACTTTTGATTAAATTAATGATTGACTTGGAAACATTTATATTACTATGTGTTATTGGCGATATTTTTTTCTATTGGGTAGAATAATGTCAGGCTGTTATTTAATTAGTCCATTGAATTCACATGATTGGGTCCTAAAGTTATCGGACCCAATCCTTACATTATCTTTATTATATCTCCATAATATTGACCCGGTCAATGGGTTGATCCATTAGATCTTTTTAATATCCAAAGTCTTTTTGACTTGTAATGATGAAAAAAAGGCATCATTTTAGAAAAGTCTGCAGATCATTAATGTGGATGAGATTATATCCAAACCTGATATATGCGATGAAAAAAAAGATGACAACTGCATGCATCCGATTTGGGATCGGGGAGAAGGAGGGCGTGGACAAGAGAGTTGGTGATCTGATGGCCAGGAAAGAGAGTATAACTGTGAGAAGTCTCCGAGAAAAGATGCGACATACACACAACTGATAATTTTATCTCTACAAAACACTAGATATTTTATCCTCCATTTATTAACCTCAGAATTACCATCTTGACTCACGCTTTGAAGTTATCCCGTGATGATCAGCCGTCGAGCTTTTAGTGTTATTTGTGTTTAGTATGCCTATGGGGATCGAGGCGTCTTACGTGATTGGGACGTTGGAGAAGATCTTGGCGTTAACGGTATGTATGTAATTTATGATACATGCTTCAATTATTATTATTATTATTTTATTGAAAAAATACATGTTAGTCTTTTTCAAAAAGCGTCTTTCATTACATTTTACCCTTATTAGCTGAATTCTATTTTTTTAATCCTTCACTTCACCACCGCCAACCACCACTTACCACACCCTACCCCCCACGCACCACTCCCCATTTACCACAACCATCCATTTACCACAACCATCCATATTTTATTAGACTTAAGATATTTTACTAGTTAATTATACACTTTTGGTGATTTTATTTGTATTAATTATTTAATATTTATTATATTATTATACTCACTCTAAGTTTGTATAAATTAATTGAAGGGTAAAATAGTGAAAGTAGCATATCAAGACATACTATACATATTAGTTATCAAATAATCTTTTTCCATTTAAACTCTATTTTAAAAAAGCCTCTATTTTAATAAGTTATTATTACAGTTTTATCAAACACTACATACAACTTTAATTATATTACTATTTTTTATATATATATTTCTTTTAGACTTTTAAATTTTACAATTTTTATAATTTTATCCTATTAATTTATACACGCACACATGCACCGTGTATGTTACCGAGCGTAAATATAAAAAAGAAATTTATTATAAAACGTGAAAATTAAGTATGATATTAGTATTTTCCTTTTGAAAAGAATTTGCATTTTGGTTATTTTGCAGTTGGAAAACATCAATAGTGTGGTATACACAAGAATCATATATACTCCATTAAAAACATGTACTACTACTTATTTTACCTCCTAATTTTCATGCAAATTGTTTTCATAAAATTAGTGGAATGAATACATGCATACAGAGTCATACAGATATGCACAAGGATGCGCCATGGACCGCAAGGAGTAGAGTGTAGTGGGTTTAGTGGGGGCGAAAAAGGCATCTGTCTCAGGGCTCGACTCTGGTTCTGCTTTATGGTTTGTAAAGTTGCTTGTGGGCACATTTTAAAAAAAGACCATGCAAAAGGACACACCTCTACAGTATGTTTGCTTATGCAGACCACACGCCCATGTTCAGACTACACGTCACTCTTTTCAGATGGGCAGGCAGGCAGGCAAAATTGGCTTAGCATTCTCCCAAGCATACGTGGCAGGTCTTACTGGACAATACTTGATGACTTGTGTAATGGACCCCATGGCCATATGAATGACATTCACCAGATGAGATGTGTATCAAAGTAGTAGCGTCATACCTTTTCTTTTATGGAGTATCATAATGATGATTAACTTTATACCCAAAATCTTGGTTGATTGTGTTACAAATATTATTGCCCGTAAAATTAATCATCAATATTCATATTTTTAATATCTGAAAATTTTAGATACACATGAAAATTTTATCTGAATAGTATCTATGTTATTAGGATCGACTGATCATATATGAAGTTCTCTTATACGCACATGATAATTGAATAAAAATATTTTATAATTTTATTTATTTGTATTTTTATTTTTATTAGAAATTAAAATATAAATAAATAAAATTATAAAACACCTCATATTCAATTATCAGTATCACATGTAATTTTTCTTGTGTATGTAACAATATAGAATCAAAATAAATTCTTTAATTTTAGTTTGGCCTATATTTTTCCATATATATATATATTATATGGGAAAAGTAATTAAGGCATGCACTTAATTGATAGGAATTCAAATAAATGCACCTCTGTATACACTTAAAGTGATATATATACTAAAACACAGAAATTGCTATGTTTACGCGTTAAGTAATTTTTTCAATATCATTTTTTGTTGCGGAAAAACATGAAAGACATGCTCATACACATCCTTAGTCTACCAAAATTGACGGTCTTAAATTCATCATACTCGCAGACAAAGTTTGAAAAACAGAGGTGCAGGTTGTTGTGATTCTGGTCCCACACACACACACACATATTATATATAGATGATAAAATAATCTAATTTATGTCTTAGTTAAACTTGATTAAAATTACTTGGTTGCAAATTTTAATAAAACGATATAATTTTACTTTCTTAGAATTACATTTTCTATTTTTAAATTATATATATATATATATATATATAAATCTTTAATTATAATATTTATATACAATTACAACGTTATGTTATGCTATGTAGGACTAAGGTATCCTTAGATTATCTTCCTGAAATATATATAGATATATATACATATATATTCAGTATATGTCACCACCTACTAGGATAGAGATGGTAGTATAGTGCTGAAGAATCTGATGTGATGTGATGTGATTCTTTTTCATTCATGGTTTATAAATAATACGAATCCAAAGCATTGGAGACACACAGACACCTTCAGCCTCCACGTGCTCTGTTCATAACAGGTCTGCATAATCAAACCGATCCAATTTTGGATATACTCCATATTTTAAATTTTCCAAATAAATTTGTTTATTTTTTATTAATCCCCTTTTCATATTTAATTATTTGTTTTTTGATTTAGTATTGTGTTACAAACTGAATTCTGACTGTTTGTGCTTTTCAGAGACATTGATGACGACTCTGTTTATTCTGCTTTGAACAGGTCAAAATGAGTCCATCTGCTCTGTTCTTTCAAGTTTCTGAACTGGTTTCAATTAGGGTTTTGCAGTCAGGTTTAATGGATGCCAATATAGCATTCTTTCTTTCTTCTGTTGACATGGGTTCTGGTAGAAATTTGGAAGAAAAGTAGAGAAGGTGCAGATAAAGATTTAAGAGAGAGTGCAAGTGAGAGAAAATCTACAGTTTTTAGCAAGATTACTGTTCTTGCTAATATCATAATTTTATTTTCTTATATTGGATTTTGTGCTCATAGTTTCTGGAACCATAAAATCATACCCTTTGAATCTGCAACCTCTGCGTTGACTTGGGCATTAACAAGTGTAGTAATTGTGTATTCAGTAAAGATGCACAAAAGGTGGCCTTTGTTTCTCATTCTTTGGTAGATCTTTTCTAGGTTTCTTGATTCACTTTTAGTTTCTCTTTATTTCCTTACCCATTTCAAATCCATAAGAGTTTCTCAGTTTTCTGCCAAAAGCCAACATTGTTAATATTGCTTCCTTCCCTCTGTCAATTCTGCTCTGTTTCAATGCTCTTTCAAGTAGAACTTACACCTACAAGCACAATGAAGAAATTGAACAGCCATTACTCCGAAAGGAAAAGGAAGTAAAAAGTCATTTTGATTGAGCTGTTGATGCCTTCTCCAGTGCCGGAATTTGGAGCCATCTTATATTCAAATGAAGCAACCCATTGTTCAGGATGGGTCGAGACAAGAAGCTCGAATTATCGGATATACCTTCCATTCCTCATTCTGAAACAGCAGATAAAGCTTCTTCTTTGTTAGAAGAATCACTTTCAAAACATAAAACCCAATCTTCCTTGTTGTCTAATGCAATACTTCATGCTATCTGGAGGCCCCCTGGCAACAAATGCAATATTTGCCAGTAGTTTTTTGTTTGTGGGTCTAAAGTATATTTACAAGAGTTTGGTATTTATATGACACTCACTTACTTTGTTTTGTGTTTTAGGAGTCAATACGATTGCTTCCTATGTTGGTCCCTCCTTAATCACAAACTTCTGTGAATTTCTTGTCGGAAAAGAGTGATAATTCAAGCAGCCACCATGGACTGATACTTTGCATTCATCTTCTTATCCGCAAAGACAGTGGAATCCTTGTCCCAAAGACAATGGTACTTTGGCTCTCACCGTATAGGGATTCGAATCCGGGCAGCTCTCACTGTATTAATTTACAAAAAGTCCTTGTCAATTAAATACAGTGGAACAAGTACTGGGCAAGATCATAAATTGCATCAATGTAGATGTGGAGAGGATAGGTGATTTTTCTGGTTCATTCATGGAATTTGGCTGCTTCCGATCCAAGTAATTTTGGCCTTGGTCATCTTGTACAGTGAATCTTATGCTGCTCCTTCCATGGCTGCTCTTTTTCACAACAATATTTGTGATGGTGAGTAATACCCCCACTGGCCAATATGCAAGAAAGGCTCCACAGCAAGATAATGGAAGCCAAGGACTCAAGAATCAAAGCTACTTCAGAGACTTTGAAGAGCATGAGAGTCTTGAAATTGCATTCATGGGAACCAACTTTTTGAAGAAGCTCTTCGGCTTAGAGATACCGAGAGAGGTTGGCTGAAAAGGTACCTCTATACTTGTTCTAGCTGTGGCTTTCCTCTTTTGGGCTTCACCGACTTTAGTTTCAGTTGTCACATTTGGTGTTTGTATTGTGCTTAAACACCACTGACTTCAGGCACAGTTCTTTCAGCTCTAGCAACTTTTCGAATTTTTACAAGAGCCCATTTACAATTTGCCAGAGCTTATTTCCATGATTGCTCAAACAAAGGTTTCACTTGATCGAATCCAGGACTTCATAAGTGAGCAAGATAAGAAGCAAATGATAAGCCATCATCCATCAAAAGAATCCAATATCGCGGTGGAACTTGAAACAGGAGAATATGCATGGGATACAAGCGATCCTTCTTTAGAAAAAATTCAAAATAAAAATTTCTGAGAAAATGAAGATCAGGAAAAGGGTATAAGGTAGCTATTTGTGGTTCAGTTGGATCAGGGAAGTCAAGCTTGCTTTGCAGTATACTTGGAGAGATTCCAAAAGTTTATAGGGGTAAGTATAAAGGTTTATGGATCGAAAGCGTTTGTTCCCCAAAGTGCTTGGATACAAACTGGAACCATAAGAGAGAATGTGCTGTTTGGCAAGGATATGAATAAGGCCTTGTACGAGGATGTTGTAGAAGGATGTGCTCTTACTCGTGATATTGAGATGTGGGCTGATAGGGATTTAGAAGTGTGGTGGGAGAGAGAGGTATGAACCTAAGTGGTGGACAAAACAGAGGATCCAATTAGCAAGGGCAATCTACAGCGATTCCGATGTTTATTTCCTAGACGATCCTTTTAGTGCTGTGGATGCACATACCGGAGCACATATGTTCAAGGCAAGCAAGCTCCACCACACTTCGCTATTTTCAACTTCTTTACATTGTTATACATTTCTTCATTCCTATGGTTCTTTCTCATTGGTAATGGCTTTAACTATTTTTTTGTTGTTGGCAGAAATGTATGATGCAATTATTGGGAAAGAAAACGGTTATTTATGTCACACATCAGTTAGAATTCCTGGATGCTTCCGACCTTGTCTTGGTAAGTTGTTAAAGTTATTCATGTTATGATAGGATTAGAAGGAATCAAGCACAAACTCATCAAAATTCCATTTTTGATAGGTAATGAAAAAATGGTAGAATTGTTCAGTCAGGGAAAAGTATGAAGATTTGATTACGGATCCTAATGGGGAACTTGTTGCACAAATGGCTGCATAGCAAATCTCTTAACCAAGTCACCCACCAAATAAATGCAGCAGCATCTCAAGCAAGGGACACCATTACAGCAATCACATTGAAGATGAAGTTATTGAGGAAACAGTTGAACATTTCTCCCACAATGGTGGAAATTTAGAGAAATCACAGCAAGAAGAGACAGAAACTGGTCGAGTGAAATGGCACGTTTATTCGACATTTGCCACATGTGCATATAGAGGAGCCCTTGTTCCACTTATCCTTGTGTGCCAAGTTCTCTTCCAGGCCCTTCAAATGGCCAGCAATTACTGGATTGCTTTGGGGACAGAAGAAGAGGGCAGGGGTAAGCAAGGAGAATTTGATAGGGATATTTACTCTGATGTCTTGTGGAAGCTCCATCTGCATACTGGGGAGGGCAATTCTGTTGTCTACTATTGCTATAGAAACTTCTCAGCGCCTTTTCCATGGAATGATTACCTCAGTTTTTCGGGCACCCTTGTCATTTTTTTGATTCCACTCCTTCAAGCAGAATTCTGAATCAGCGTTAGTACATTAACTTTGTCACTTCAAATCCATATTTTTCTGTCAATGTTGCATTTTGCATTAAAAGAATACTTACTGAAATTTGTTTGGTTTTCATCGTTACAGTCTTCCACGGACCAAAGCATTGTGGATACAGATATACCCTACAGATTTGCTGGATTGGCATTTGCTCTCATTCAACTATTAAGCATTGTTGCTCTTATGTCACATGTTGCCTGGGCAGATTTTTTTTTCCTCTTCCTCATTGTAGTTGCCATCTCCATATGGTATCAGGTAACACTAATATCTAGCTTTCTAACTCGATTTCTAGTTTCTAACGTATTCATTACATACCTCAGTTGTACGGAATAAGATCCTCATGATAGCATGGCAAAAGATAAGAAATATAGAATCTACAGTTAAAAATATTGAAGAAAATTATGTTGAGCTATCATAAGCAAACCTAAAATTTTGGAAAGAAAATGACAAAGAAAAAAAAAGTACACCTTTTTTACGATGGAGGAGTACATTATTATTATTATTAAAGTAATAGTTATTTTACCATATATAATAAGACACAAAATCCTTGTTTTAAGTACTAAATAAGGAGTATATATATTAAAAGCACGATTACTTTCTATAACAAAATTCATCAAACATTTTTTTTATATATTAAAAAAGTTGTGCATACCAAAAAGTCTTTTGAAGACTATGATCATCTTTTTACACAATACTAAACCAGCAAGCCATTTATGCAGGCTTATTACATTACCACTGCTAGAGAACTAGCACGGATGGTTGGGATCCGAAAAGCTCCAATCCTCCATCACTTCTCAGAATCCATCAGTGGGGCTTCAACAATTCGTTGCTTCAATCAAGAAGATTGCTTCTTGAAGAAATTTAAGTCTCATTGATGATTATTCTCGGTCGCTTTCCACAACTCTGGGACAATGGAGTGGCTTTGCGTGATGGATCAACTTCTCTTCAACCTTGTCTTTTTCTTCTTCTAGTCATCTTGGTGAACCTACCAAGATCAGCCATTGACCCCAGTAAGTGCCTCCTCTGATACATTTACAGTTTAGGACTATAAAGTGCCATGATGTTTCTTATTTGCCATTACTTCTTTACTATCATATCTAGCATCACACCACCACTATTAAATTCTTAGCTATTAGCCTATTATCCTCAAAAGTTGCGGTCTTAGAATGTTTTTCTAATTTTTGGAGCGGAGGAATAGTTTGCAAATTGTTTTGACCAAAAGAGTATACATGAAAATTGTAGGAGTAAATGAACTCAGGAGTGGTTGATTTATTTACAGGCTTGGCAGGACTAGCAGCTACCTATGGTTTGAACTTAAATGTTCTTCAAGCTTGGGTTATATGGAACTTGTGCAATGTAGAGAACAAGATGATATCAGTGGAAAGAATCCTGCAATATACAAACATACCAAGTGAAGCACCACTAGTTATCGAAAACTCTAGACCAGAACCTAACTGGCCAATTAATGGAAAGATAGAGCTTCAAAAATCTCTATGTTCAATATTCCCCTGCACTTCCAAAAGTTCTAAAAGGAATCACTTGCACCTTTCAAGGCCAAAAGAAAATTGGTGTTGTGGGCAGAACTGGGGAGGAAGTCCACCCTGATCCAAGCTCTCTTCAGGGTGGTGGAACCTTCGAAGGCCGTATTTTGATTGATGGGGTTGATATTTCTGGTATGGGCTTGCAGGATTTGAGGTCTAGGTTAAGTATCATCCTGACAAGACCCAACTCTTTTCAAGGAACCGTGAGGACTAATCTTGATCCGCTACAAGAGCATTCAGATCAAGAAATTTGGGAGTAATACCAAAATATGTTCTACAGCTTTTGCCTTCAAAATTCATATTGGGGAATAAGAATTTCACTTATTTAACAAGCTTGATTAATTCATCAGGTATTGAACAAGTGTCAACTGGCAGAGGGAGTAAGGCAGGACCAAAGGCGGCTTGATGCACCAGGTTACTATTATAACATAGTATGAAGTAAAATTATGAAACCGTAAAAGAGTAGAATTTTGTTTAGAAATTATGGGAATGAATGAATTTGATGCAGTTGCTGAAGATGGAGAAAACTGGAGTGTTGGGCAAAGGCAGCTTGTGTGCCTAGCAAGGGTGCTGCTACAAAAAAGGAGAATATTGGTATTGGATGAGGCTACAGCTTCAGTGGATACAGCCACAGACAATGTCATTCAGAAGACGATAAGAGAAGAAACAAGCAGATGCACAGTCATAACAGTGGCTCATCGGATCCCAACTGTGATCGACAACGACCTAGTTCTTGTTCTTGATGAAGGTAATCAAACCACCCATCAATTAAAGCAGGTTTAATTTGGTCATTAAATTGCCCATGCGTGTTGTTGAATACAGGCAAGGTTTTGGAGTATGACTCACCAGCTCAGTTGCTCAAGGATAACTCTTCTGCATTTCAAATTTGGTAATGGAGTTTTTGAGGAGATCATCCGATGGTGACCATCATTTGGAACTGACTTGAAGCTTTACAAGTTTGATTTATTATGTACTAACTGGGATGAGAAGGTGAATCCCCGAGTAGCAAGCAGCTCAAGTAGTATGACAGCAAAAGCATGAGCCTATAATTAGACCAACAATTAACCCCAAAAAAATTGTACATGATAGGCATAATCTCTCTTCTTATTGGACATCTAACTACTTAAAGTTTGTTAAAGAGGCTAAAACTTGTATTATTAGTGCGAGCACAAGGCGACTTCTGAAAATATTTTAGAGTTGGTGTGCGTACAAGGTGACTTATGAAAATAATGACAGCTAATATGATGTGAGTATTAAAACTAAATACTTAGGTAGGACATTTTTATATATAATTTGACATGACATGCGCAATCCCAAAGTTGCTCAGTTTGTACGGATAAAATATGTTTTCCTTTTCGAGTTCAAGAAATCATAAAGACAATTTAATAACAATCGAATTCGTGTTATAGTATATGCAATGAAAGGTAAGAACTAATTAAAGTGGAAAATCTTAAATTATCAAGTGATGGCCTGAATGACGTCAAGTGTCACGCCTCTTGGAGTCTTTTCAATTATGTAACAAAATAATCGCACAAAGTTTTATTCTAATTATATAAATAAGGTTACAGATCAGTGTAGACATTATTGAGTATTTTTAATATTTTGAGTTGAATATATATATATATACACTAGCGTTTTTGTTTCATAAGAAAAATTATATACTAGTTTGTTTTTAGGCGTGTTAGCGTAAAGTTTATTTGTTGGTAAGTTAATTGATTGGTAGGAATAGAATCTTGTAATGCATAGAAACTTGTATCGCTGTCAAGATCTATCTGGTCAATTGACCAACTTCTTCAAAAAATAAACTTCACGCTAACCAACTTCCTTTGTTTTCTATCTTGATCATGTTTCATCCAACTGGGAATTTTTTTCATGTATTTATTTCTATATAAATATAAAGTAAATAATATTCCAATATTGTATAATAACTTGATTCCTATATTAAGAATATGCATATTACATGTGGCCCGTCTTCATTTTACTTTTATTTTCTTTTTAATAGCATTGGCTAGCAGAAGACCTTGTATAAATAAACTAAAGATAAAATATTTGAAGAAATAAGACTACTATGATGATTTCTTAATTTATTTTTATAAATATTAAAAAATTATTAGCTTAGATGAATATTAAAATTTACTTATATATATTAATATATTAACAAGACAAATATGACTCTCATTTAACAACAATAGAAAAAATATTATGGTTTGTGCAATATGTTTTATTTTATGATATACTTTCTTTGTTTTAAATTATAAAATAAATATTGACTTTTGAAAAGTCAATTTTAAATATTTTCAAATTTAAAATTGAGATTAATTTATTTAATTTATGTCAATACAATTATAAATATCATAAATTATCTAAAAAAATTTATTAGTTATAAAATTTATTATTTTGAAAACTTAAATGAATTATGTCAATTTTAAATTTTTTTAAAATTAATTTTTAAAATTTAATAATGAGTATTATTACTTTGTTGGCAAATTAGACTGGATTTATGGACTTTGAGCCCACCTTATTGATCCAGACGGTAGGGCAGTGTACACCGAATATCCAAATCTAAGTGATTTAATTCGAGCCGCTCTAATTTTTTTTTCTTTCTCTCCCAAGACAGAATTCACGTGACCAAACAGCTGGTCGTTTGGCATTTCAAAATTTCGTTCTAATTTCTTGAAAATAAGTTATTGTTGTAATAATAATTTAGTCAAAAATTAATCATTAGTAATATTTTTTGAAATTAATAAATCATTTAATATTAAACTCATTTGTAATTCTATGTATCAACACAATTATAGATGAGTTTATTGAGGTCAGATTGTTATGTGCTGTCCTCTTTCTTTTTCTCCAAGACTAAACAAAAACCGGGTGACGTTACCATTACCGACACCACACCACCCCCGCCGCGCCCCTGGTTTACTTGGATTAATCCGCCACCTATAAATAAAGCCCGAGTCACCGCATTTCTCTTCTTCACATTTCTCTCTCAATTAGTCTGCTTTTCCAATACCCTCGTTTCTCTCTTCTAAAAACCCTTTCTCATAAACCCCAACCCATGGGTGTAAGTTGCTCTCTCTCTCTATTCAATCTAGTTGTTGCTTGTGTTTGTTGATCTCTCTCTATTCAATCTAGTTGTTTGTGTTAGCTAGCTAGCTAATTCAATTTAATCTAATCTTTCGGTGTTTGGTTTTATCTTCTTCAGCTTCTGACAAGAAGATCAAGATCAGGATCAACGGTAATACTTCTTCTTTCGAGTGTTTCACATCATTTTACTGAATGGTGACTCATATCGATATATGATATATGTTTTTATATTAAAAATTAACAATAATATAATAAATGTAATAGGTTTTGGAAGGATCGGTCGTCTGGTTGCTAGAGTTGCCTCCTCAGAAACGATGTTGAGCTTGTTGCTGTTAACGACCCTTTATCACCACCGACTACATGGTACTTTTCTCTCCTCTATACTTTTCTTTCTATTTCTTTATTATAATATATTATATATATATATATATATATATATATTTATATACACATGTGTGTTTTGATTCTTTGAAGTATGCTTATTATGAATTGGTTGTATGAGCTTACCAAAAGATTGTTTTTGGTGAATGTTTGGAGTGTGAGACATATATGTTCAAGTATGACACTGTTCATGGACAATGGAAGCATCATGAGCTTAAGGTTAAGGACAATAACACCTTCTCTTTGGTGAGAAGCCAGTTAAGGTTTTGGAATCAGGTATCTACAATTCTCCACTGCCTATTTTTTTGCTTTTCAAAGTAAAATATGCATTAGAATTTAGGTTTGGTGAACTTGTACATTTTAAACTGTTTGTTTGTGTGTTGTTTCTATGGTTGTTTAGAAACCCTGAAGAGATCCCATGGGGTGAAGCTGGAGCTGACTTTGTGGTGGAGTCTACTGGAGTTTTCACTGACAAGGACAAGGCTGCTGCTCACTTGAAGGTTTGATACGATCTGTCTGTATATTTTTAGTTGAATTTGCCTAATCTGTATGATCATTGTCAGATTTGATGTCTTGGTTTTTATTTTATGGATTTTATATGGATCTGAATATTAAGCCCTTTAATGCATAAGTTAGAGGCTAGTCATGATTTTTGTTTCAAATTGGCCAACCAGTTCCCAAAATAATCCCAAGTTAAATTAAAAGCTCCTTTGCTGCATGGTGAGAAATTTATTGGTTTGAATTGCTGGGGGAAAATTGATCAGTTTTTTTGGTTTTATAAGGGTGGTGCAAGGAAGGTTGTTATTTCAGCTCCTAGCAAAGATGCACTCCATGTTTGTGTGGGTGTCAATGAGAAGGAATACAAGTCTGAACTTAACATCGCTCTCTAATGCTAGCTGCACTACCAACTGTCTCTTTGCTCCTCTGGCCAAGGTTATATGAACACCTGTTTTACATATCTATATATATATACACACTCGGGTAGTCTATACATAAGTACAGTACTTAAGTTCTTTCTTTCTCTTCAAATTATGCAGGTTATTAATGATAGGTTTGGCATTGTTGAGGTCTTATGACCACTGTTCACTCTATCACGGTAAGCGTTCCTTGCATGGCTAGTTAAATTTGTTATATAGAATTGTGTGTCAAAATTGGTTTTATATTTTGTTTGTTAATATGTTATCAGCCACTCAGAAGACTGTGGATGGGCCATCAAGCAAAGACTGGAGAGGTGGAAGAGCTGCTTCTTTCAATATTATTCCCAGCAGCACTGGAGCTGCCAAGGTAATCATGAATTGTGAGATCTTAATTTGAGTTGTGTATATGAGAATATTATTGAATCAATAGCCAAATTTTATCTGCAGCTGTTTTAAATATCTCCAGAGCATGTATATATGATCAATTTCATTAACTTTGTTGCCATTTCCCTGTTATCTAGGCTGTTGGTAAAGTGCTTCCGGGCTTAATGGTAAATTGACTGGAATGGCCTTCCGAGTTCCCACTGTGGATGTTTCAGTTGTGGACCTTACTGTAAGGCTTGAGAAGAAAGCCTCATACGCACCAAATTAAAGCGGCTATCAAGTAAGTGTTGGGATTTCTCTATAATATTGGGGATCTTCCTTGGTACAAGGAAAAACAAGCTAGGTTGCTTTCTGGATTTGTTTTCATTTGGTCTGAAACATTAGTTATACTCCTTCCGTCTCTTAATATAAGTCGTTTTAGAGTGTTATATAATTTTGTTTCTATCACTATTTTTTGTCCAATAAATAACACTCTTTTCCAATACAAGGACAATATAGACAATTGATATTATATTTAATGTTATACAATTATTTTCTTAATAGTTGTGTTCAACTCTTAAACGATTTATATTAAGAGATGGAGGAGTAATAATTTTACTATGCAGTTATTTTGAACGTTCTCTTGATTAGCAATGGGCTATTACCCGTTACATGATTTCAAAATTTTGACCTATTTCGCCTATTATCAGGGAGGAGTCAGAGGAAAGCTCAAAGGGGTATATTAGGGTACACTGAAGAAGATGTTGTATCCACGGACTTCATTGGCGATAGTAGTGAATATTTTATTGAACCTTGGGATAAGGTCATGGTAAATAAATGAAGGGTTAGATCAGTGTTGATTTGATTGTTTTGGTCAACTCTACTGCAGATCAAGCATCTTTGATGCTAAGGCTGGGATTGCTTTGAATGAGAACTCGTGAAACTTATCGCTGTGGGTACGATAATGAATGGGGATACAGGTAATGCTCGGTCTTAACTTGGTGCTGTCAACTATTTAGCAGTCTGTTATACCTTGAGCTGCCTTGCCTTGCTTTTGGCTTTTGTTTAGTGCTACCACATTATGGTTTCGTTGACGCAAGTCTTATTGTTTTGCAGCTCTCGTGTGGTTGACTTGATTGTCCACATGGCATCCATCTAAATCTAAGCCCTAAGCCTGATGGTGTTCCAATGATATGATGATACAAGCCACATTTTGGTTTCGAGGGTCTTTTAAGTTGGTTTTTTGTTTATTGGTAGAAATGAGTTTGAGTCCTTGTGACAATGTCGTACTCTGATATAACAAGGTTGAGTCTTTCTGGTTGTTGTCTAGTAGTATGAATGATTAAGCCTTTAGGCTGGTGCTCTTTGTTAAATTATCAAGCTTCCTTGCTTTTGTTTCTTTCATAGCAATGTTTGGTCTGTTTGTTTACATAATATGGTTGCATGCTTGAAATCAGGTTTAGGGAAGTTGCATCAGGGACTGGGTGTGTAAAATATGTTTGCTGTTACTTCTTTCTTATTTCTTCATTTCATTTGAAGAGTTGTAGAGGAGTTTCCTGGGCGTTTGCAATTTATTTTCTGGACTAAACAACGTACTCGTCTCCCATTGAAGAATAGTAAGTACAAGAGATCCGAGTTCCCACTGTCTTATGGGTGAGTATCCAGTGCACTTCCGTTGGATAATGAATGAAATTTTATCATCATAAATGAATGAATAAATAAATAAATAATTATCAACCCAATGAAAAATACCCCCTCCTCCCATAACTGGCTAACCCTACAGACTAAACAAACCATTTAAGATATCCGATTCATCATAATAATCAGTGGGTTCTATATATAATATTTTTCAACGACTCTTTCCAATATCAAATTTTAATAGCAAATATTTTTGTTTTTGGCCATCATAATGAAATTTCAAAAACAATATCTTAATATATACAAAATAGAACTTTTTTTTGTTAAATTATATATATAATATTTCAAAACATTCAGGCAAAGAAACTCTAGATTTATAGAAATACAATTACTGCATGCTATTATTAAAGAGAACAAAAATTAAACAACTATAGTTATTAATTCTTATAAATTTTTGAATTTTACGGAAAACTTGAAACCAATGTTTTTCAATTATAATAATAATAAGCTTGTATAGGTAAAATTACTAATAAACGGGCCTTTTTTAATTTTTGGGCAGTATATTACTATTAGTACGCTAGTGGTAAGAAAAGGAAGAAAAAACGTATTTTAGAATAATAGAACTATTTGTACCGGGTCGAGGATCCACTATGCTCGTTTCAATCCATCGCTTCGTTTTATCAAAGTTCAAGAAATTACACAGTCGCTAACTTCAATCTCTCTCTCTCTCTCTGTATGTAACGGTTAATCAAAAGGCGTAGACTTTCCTATAGCTGAGGTAAAAGCAATTTTTCTTGACTTTGAAGCAAAAATATTTAATTTAAGATGTTCGATGAAATCACTGACCGACTTAGATTATGCTGTTAGCCTGATTTCTTATGCACTGAGCTGTTTTTTTTTTTTTTTTGTATCCTAGCGAGTTTGGACAGAAGGCCATTTCTGGTAATGGAGTTTTAATTAGTACAAGAGTTTTTATATTTGGGCAGTAGAGTTCAATGGGTAGTTCTTATCTTCGTGTCTGTTTTTGTGAACTGAAAGGGATTACGAGTTTTGTACTTCTTTTTGGTTGTAACTATTAGCAGAAAAAAGAAGAAGAAAAAAAGTAACTTGTATTCTAAGAGAGATTAGAAGAGCTTAGAAAATATATATTTTGGCAGATAGCTCATCTTGTGTGCTATATTCTTGTTTAATTCTCGAGCTATTCTTCTCAACTTAACAAAGCCAATTTTAGTCTAACTAGATTTCTTCAATTTGGGAACGAACTATCTTTTGAAGGAGCTAACTTTTGGTTCTATGGGATTGTAGGGTGAGCTCAACACCATTCTCTTCTTTGAAGACCTTTGATGATGTTCTGTAGGTACCGCACCAAGACAAACATCAACCTTCTTTCCCCATCAGTATCTTATGCACTTCTCCATGCTGCATCTGCCAATTTATCTCGTTATTATTCCATCTACGGCGTAGTCTAACCCATTGGATTTTTTCTCAATTGGCAGAAGTTCTAGAATTGATTATCCAAGAAGAACAGGGTGCAGATTCAACTGGAGAGGGGGTGATGTTGACATTCTTATAGCCAAGGTTAGTCCGGAAACAGTTTTAGATGAAAGATTTCAGTCTCTGGAACAGTGACCAAGCTTTGTAATGCTATCTGTGAGTCTCTCATAGCCTTGTTGTTAAGCTTCTTCATCGGTTCAAAGATGACTGGAAGTCTGCATTGGCTTAGCCTTTAGATGGGCAGAATGACATCCAGGCTATAAACCATTAAGCGCAAATCCTATGATATGTGTGGTTGATATACTGGGGAAGATGAAGCAAATGGAAAAGATGAGGGGAGCTAGTTGAGGAAATGCAACTGGCTCATCTTATTTACCCTAGTACCATAGCTAAGGTCATAGAGGCGGCTTGCTGGAGCAGGTCACTGGAAAGAAGCTGTCAGAACATTTGATTGAGTTAGGAAGTTTGGATTGGAGAAGAACACAGAATCCATGAACTTATTACTTGACACACTTTGCAAAGAACAAAAATCGAGCAGGCCCGTGAGGATCTTCTTGAGCTCAAATCACACATCCACCCTAATGCTCACACTTTTAACATTTTTTCATTCGCATGGTTGGTGCAAAAGTCAAGAGGGTGGATGGAGGCTCACTGGACAATTCAAAGAGATGAAAGGGCATGGTTGTGCACCCTTGTGCCATTGCTTCTCAACAATAATCCAATCCTATTGCCATCAATTCGACTTCCATAAAGATTCGATGAGCTTCTTGATGAAATGCAAGCTCAGGGTTGCCCAGCAAATGTTGTCACTTACCACTATAATGTGTTCACCCTGGCAAATGCAGAGGAGTTTGATGAAACTTGAAAATAGTTGAAGAATGAAATCTCATGGATGCAAACCCGATACACTTTTCTACTGGCATTGATTCATACATTAGGGAGGGCTGGACAAGTAAGAGAGGCTGTTCGTGTTTTTGGGTGGAAATGCCCAAGATTGGTGCTACCCCAAACACATCAACATACAATTCCATAATTGCACTGCTTTGTCATCATGCTCAAGAACCAGATGCTTTAATGTTCTCAAGGATATGGAAAAGTTCACCACATTATAAGCCTGATGTTCAATCCTACTATCCGTTGCTTAAGTTGTGCTTCAAGACTGGAAAGACTGGTAGTTCCTTGGAAAATTGTTGGATGACATGGTTAATAAGCATCATCTTAGCCTTGATTTGTCGACTTATACACTTTTGATCCATAGGCTTTGTCGAGCAAATAAATGTGAATGTGCATACCAGCTCTTTGATGAGATGATTGGAAAAGATGTACACCTAGATATCGACATGCCGTTTTGCTCTTGATGAAATTAAACAAAAAGAATATGTATGATGCTGCTGAGAGGTTGAAGAATTCATGAGGCAAATGAAATCCAAAATAGTAGTAAGGTGATTATGCAAATTGTTATGCCAGCTTCTAGCAAAAAACTTCAATTTATTATTTTTGTAGGCTTACAACTATTCAAATTACCATCCAGGTTAGCCATATGCCTCAAAGTATTTGTCAACTAACATATTCTAGTATAATACTGAATGATCAAATGTCAGATAGTTCTTAAATGTTTATATAGTTCTTTTGCTTTGATGAGTATCTTGGTTATCAGTGTTCGACTTTATATGATGCTCTTGAGCTATCCTTATTACCCTCCTTTCTTCATAACAGACCTCGGGAAGTGTTTTATGCTGATTAGTGGGTTGCCGTTTCATTTTTTCAACTCTGGCATCTTCAGTCCTTCATGTCTTCTACAATTTTTACTTGCGCCGAAGTTTGTAAAAGATTTTCTTTGAGTTGTGGTTGCCTTGCCAGCATTCTAGAAGTGTGCAAATTTCTTCTCAGATGAAATTCCAGAGGCTTTAAGTAAATATAGCAGATGAATATTAAACATTCTATGGGTAGAAGTGGGGGATTAAGCGTGGGGATTTGTAGTTTGAAACCCATAAAACCTAGAAAGTCTATGACTTCCCTCACTTCGTTAGGGGAAAACGGATCAAATTCCCTCATGAAAAGCAACTCAGCGTGAAATTGTGAACAAATACAGAAGACTAATAAAGCCAATATCTCTAACTGAAATTTTATTATCCTCATTATAATACAACACAATGCTAAAATGTACGAATTTTTCATGGATGGAACTATATGATCTAATATCAGGAAGTATCATCCGTAGCTAGTAGTTTCTTGTTTTTATATCCAGATCTATGGTCACAGGTCAACATTTTTGTACTAAGAGCTTTCTTTTGAATAAATAAATACAGAGTCGGTACTTCTATCTGGCTGAAAGCCCCAGTTTTCTTTTAGTCTGTTGGCAAAATTAAGTTAAATTAAAGGGTATATTCTCGCAACTGCTGATCTAG
>JAINUW010000647.1:0-253208 GCA_020205615.1 Panax quinquefolius
GTGTGTGGATTATAGGAAACTTAACAAATCTATCTGTAAGGATCACTTCCCCCTTCTTTTCATTGATCAAATGCTTGATCGGTTGGTTGGGCACGAATATTATTGCCTGCTTGATGGGTACTCGGGGTACAATCAGATTTCTATTGCTCCTAAAGATTAGGAGAAGACGACATTCACATGTCCATATGGGACCTTTGCCTTCTGGAAAATGTCTTTCGAGCTATGTAATGCTCCCGTGACATTTTAGTGATGTATGATGTCAATCTTCTCTAACATGGTTGAAAAGACCTTGGAGGTCTTCATGGATGACTTCTCAGTATGTGGGAGCTCGTTTGATAATTGTTTGACAAATCTGACTGCCATTCTCCATCAATGTGTCGAAACCAACCTGGTGCTGAATTGGGAGAAGTGTCACTTCATGGTCGAAGAGGGCATTATTTTGGGTCATTGGGTTTTTGTTTTGGCGGAATTGAGGTTGATAAGGCAAAGATAGATGTGATAATTAACCTTCCGCCGCCCACCTCAGTGAAAGGGGTAAGGAGTTTCTCGGGCACGCCGATTTCTACAGAAGGTTTATTTAGGACTTCTCGCGGATCACCAAATCGTTGTGCACGCTTCTTGAAAAGGAAATGCCTTTCCAGTTCGATGTCGACTGCCTGAGCGCCTTTGAGTTATTAAAGAAAAGGCTTGTCTCAGCACCTATTGTGGTAGCTCCGCACAGGCCTACCTTTTGAGGCGATGCAACGCCAAATGACTTTTGCAATAAAGGCGGTGTTGGGCTAGATAAGGGAGAAGGTCTGCCACACCATTTACTATGTCAGCAAGACATTAACTGATGCTCAATTAAACTATACCACCACTGAGAAGGAGCTGTTGGCAGTAGTATATGCTTTTGATAAGTTCCATTCCAACCTCATTGGAACGAAGGTGATCATATACACCGATCACTCGACAATCAAGTATTTAATAGAAAAGAAGGATGCTAATCCGAGGTTTATATGGTGGGTTCTTCTTCTCCAGGAGTTTGATTTAGAAATCTGAGACAAGAAGGGGACAGAGAATCAGGTTGCCGACCACTTATCTAGATTGGAAAACACCATGCCTTCAGGCGACTCTGACAAAGCCATAAATGACTTCTTCCCGGAAGAGCAACTTTTTGTTGTTAATGGAAAAGTTCTATGGTATGCAGACTTTGCCAATTACGTCGTTTGCCAAGTGCTTCCCCAAAATCTGAGTTTTCAACAAAGGAAGAAATTCCTAAAGGATGCCAAGCAATATCTGTGGGATGAGCCCTTCTAGTTCAAGCAATGTTCGGATCAGATTCTATGAAGATGTTTGCCGGAAGAAGAAATTGAAGGTGTGCTACATCATTGCCACTCTTCAAACTATGGAGGTCATTTTGAGGCTAAATGAAGCTGCAATGCCTAAGGTGCTTGATCGAGATTTTTTTGGCCCACTCTATTCAAGGATGCACACGCATATGTGATGCACTACGATAGATGCCAACGGGTGGGCACTATATCAAGACGGCATGAGCTACCACTGTAGAATATCCTGGAAGTGGAGTTATTTGATGTATGGGGCTTCAACTTTATGGGACCATTCCCGTCCTCTTTCAACAATCTCTACATCATTGTGGCAGTGGATTATGTCTCAAAGTGGGTGGAAGCAGTTGCCTTGCCGACAAATGATGCTAAAGTGGTGCTTCAGTTCCTTAAAAAGAATATTTTCACTCGTTTTGGCACACCTTGGGCTATCATCAGCGATGAAGGGTCGCACTTTTGTAACAAATACTTTGAAGCCCTTCTAGCCAAGTATGGGGTAACTCATAAGATCGCCACTGCCTACCACCCACAAACCAGCGGTCAAGCTAAAATTTCAAATCGAGAGGTAGAACGAATATTGGAAAAGATTGTGAACCAAAACCGCAAGGACTGGTCTAAGAAGCTCGATGATGCTTTGTGGGCCTACCGCACGGCGTATAAAACTCCTATCGGAATGTCTCCGTATAGGCTCGTCTATGGCAAGGCATGTCATCTCCCAGTTGAATTGGAGCATAACGCTTACTGGGCTATTCAGAAGCTTAACTTTGATCTTGAGGCAGCCGACAAAAAGCAGCTATTGCAACTAAATGAATCAGACGAGTTTCGTCTGCAAGCGTATGAAAATGCTAAGTTGTACAAGGATAAGACCAAGAGGTGGAATGACAAGAAAATCCTGGAGAGGCACTTTGAACTGGGCCAGAAGGTTTTTCTTTTCAATTCCCGACTAAAGTTATTTCCTGGGAAACTTAAGTCCGGATGGTCGGGCCCCTTCACAGTTTCCAAGGTTTATTCATACGGGGCAATAGAGGTTGAGGACCCAAATTCTGACACAACCTTCAAGGTCAATGGGCAGAGGTTAAAACACTACTAGGGCGGCGAGGTCGACCAGCATTTACACTTGGAGACCCGGTGTAAGACGGGATGATAGTCAAGCCGACGACTCAAAATCAAGCGCTTGATGGGAGGCATCCCCATCTCAGTATCAAACAACTTCTTTTATCTTTATAATCTTAAGTTTCATTTTGGTAATTTAGTCACTGTCTATGTTTTGTTTACTATGTGTTGTGTCTGTGTTAGGTTCATTGTCTGTGTCTATATAGTACATCTTGTTAGTCTCTATCAACCTTTGATAACCCTTTCCAATACTATGTTTCTTTCCTCTGTGTTAACTGTCTCGGTTGCTGGCTGATATATATGTTGGTATGTGCAGAATTTCCTTATTTTCTTTCAAAATACTAGACTTCGTACCGCAGCGCCAACTTTCAAGCCGTGGAGCCATTCGCGGTTCCCCAATACCAGTGTTCGCGTCCCAGCGCCTTGTAATATGAGAACTCACTGCTATTTTGTGCCCCGGCGCCATGTATCGCGCCATAGCGCTAAGTTTTTTTTCACACTACGCTGGAAACTCGCGCCCCAGCGCCGAGTAGTACTCAGAGTCTCGCGCCCCGGCGCCATAGTGGGTTTGTCATCGCGCCCCAGTGCCATGCATCACGCCCCAACGCCATTCACCGTGCCCCGACGCCAATCTAGGTGCCCCTAGCGCCACAAGCGAGATCCAGTTTTAAAGTCATTTTATTACTCAGTCTCTTTGCCATTACACTGCAGATCTTCTCTCTTCCCAAGCGGCATCTCCCCAAATGGCACCAACAGTTTAATTTCCGCCCATTCAATTAACCGTCAGACCATTTCTTACCGTTTGGGTGCCCAACCGTCTCACCAGTTCCTTTTCCTTCCTCGCGCCTTCGCCTATAAAAGCCAAGCAAGGCACGGTGATTTGTCCAACTCTTAACTTGCACAAAGATCTTTACACACACAGCATTATACTATCTTTTGTATATCATGGCTCCTAAGCGACCATGAACAAGTGTTAGGCCTCTTCCTTCTTCATCCCAAGCGCTTGTTACGGCGTGGGATGCTGTCAAATTTCCAATCGAGGAAGCCTATTAGTGCTATACCCAGAATTTCTTGCTGCGTACCCCAGTGCCTGAGCGAGGCCTTCGGCCCGATGATAAAGATGGCCAAATGAATTCCATTATTAGCGCCATGAAGTGGGTGCACTTCACCAAGCCCCCAGAATCTGTTGTGGTTGCAGTAGTGAAAGAATTCTATTCTAACGCCATTCCTGAAGGCCCTCCGGTGACACCAGTGAGGGGGAAGTTGATCCCGTTCAATAGCAAGGCTATTAATGAAGTTTATGGGACACCTAATTTTGATGGGCACGACTATAGGGAGAATGGGATTCGGCGCTATTAGTCTGATGAAATTATTGCCAAATTGTGTAAGCCTGGACGGTGTGGAAAACTAATGATTACACGGGTGAGAGGATGTTATTTCCCCAGCAAGCCCTTAGCCGTTATGGCAAGGCGTGGTATGCTTTTATTTGTTCAAATATCCAGCCTATGCGCCATGTCAGTGATGTAACAAGGGAAAGGGCGACTTTGCTCTATGCGATAGTTACAGGGCTTAAGGTTGATGTCGGGGTCCTGATTAATGAGTCAATCAAGAAGGCTATCAATAGCAAGGTTATGTCTGGCCTCCCGCACCCATCGCTTATTACCCGTCTTTGCAAGAGGGCGGGTGTTCAATGGGAAATTGAAGATGTGATCTTCCTTCCTATGTCTGTTATTAACCATCATCTGATCAGCCGTTATGCTGTTTGGGAGGGAGCGCCATCGCATCCCCGTGGAGAAGGATTTTTGCTAGCACTTCAACCGCCGCCATCTGATGATCTATAGCCATCCACTGCGGCTGGAACCTCCACGCACGTGCTGGTTCTCCCTTCTGCTGAGACCGTGGATTCTGGGACCCTTGCTCAGATTTTGAATAGCTTAGATTTTTTGCACTGCAAGATTGATACCGTCACCCAATGGCAGAGCCAGTTCTACCACTATCATGCGGAGTTTGCCAACACACTCGCCAACATTCATGCCACTCAAGGAAACGAGGATGCCGATTTCATGCCTTTTCCATTTCCCGCTCCTCCAATGTATGCTTCCTATCCACCACAATTTCCGCCACCTAATGAGGCAACCCGGGCAAGTGACCCAGTCAATGTGGATGATGATGATGGCGAGGACGATGATGATCTTGAGCTTTTCAGCGGGGATGATGATTTCGTAGGCGGTGATGGTGATGAAGGAGGAGATGATGTTGATATTTGAGACCGCACTACAGAGGTCGGTGAGGACACGGGCCATAAGTCAAGTTTGGGGGAGACTCTCTTTTATATAATTATATATATGAATTGTGTTAGTTTTATAATATTTTCTATTTCAACTGCTTTGTAAGGATGTTAGGATGGTATTTGGGCTTGATAGCCCCAGACTCATGGTTTAAATTTTATGATTATCTATTGTGTTTATTATTGTGATAAGCTTTTGGTTAATGGATGCATGTTGTTGCTTAATAGTATTTTAAATTACAGTTAAATGCATGCTTATGGTTTTTATCTTTTGTTTGGAATATCTTAACTAAGTCAGATATCATATTTCCTTAAGCCTATTTTTTGGGGGATTTTCACTGATTATTAGTATACTCGATGCCATGTCTTATGGCTTTGCCCTTTATTTATTAGGGTACTCTATAGTCCATAGTTTTTGTGTTTAACTCTAGCCTCGAGTCTGTAACTATCTATATGCTTGGTTAGGGTAGTTTAGCGTTAAGTTCTGTTTATGGCCTTTGACGGACTGTCTTGCATTTATAGGACTAGTGGAAAATTTTTATGTGAATTTGGGGATTGCATTTAAAAATCGAGTCTGTCTTGGATCCATCCGTTTAGCGAGCAATGACCTATTATCTCTCTAGTAGTTTTCCAGTTTGTGATTGTCATTTTTTCGTGTTGAAAATAGTTTGCACTGTTATATACTCGGTTAATTTCAAGTTTTTGATGACTTAGATGGTTTAGCATTTTTGGCTCTTTAGTTCTAAAAAAATAAAAATAAAATAAAAATCTTAAATCAGTCCTACGGTGGGTTGAGATGGAGCGTGGAAACGCACTCGCCTATAAACGCAGGCTCGTAAAATCTATTTTGGACTCTTGTTGTTTACGTGGCCTTTGTGCTTGAGTTATTAGATTTTGAGGGGTGTTTTACACCTAGTGCCCTAAAGTCTTCTGGCTTGGGAGTTATTGATCAAAAGCTTGCTAATGAGTGCTCTATTTTGCCTAAAATTAATCAAGTTCTGTCTAAGTCAGATTTCACTTCGCTATTCTAGAACTTTCGAGCCTTTCATATTTTTGCGTCTTATCTTAACACTTGTTATGTATGTGAGTTGCTTGGTTGCCTATTGGTTATCACGGTTGACTGTTTGATCTTAATTTGGGTTATGGCTAGTGTAGATATGTGGTCTTCACACACACACTATGTGGATCAATTACAGTCTCTTGTTTTGTTTTAAACGTTATGCCTTCATTCGCATGTGTTTCTGCCCTGTTCTTAGAGGATGTTGTGATTTCGTTTAGGGGCATTAATTTTAGTTGTTAGTTTTAGTGTTCAATCGTATCTTGTATTATAGGGTTTTGTTGTCTATTAGTTTGCTTGAGGATAAGCAAAAGCTTAAGTTTGGGGGTATTTGATGAGTGGGATTCTTACCCGCGAATTAGGCCTTTTGTTGCTTAATGTTATTGCCTATTTTCAATCTTTTGGTTAGCTTTTATAGATATATTGTTGATTTTCTGTTAAAGTTCTCTACAGGCAAGCTTTGCAGATTGTTCCCAGTTTTCTTATGCAGTATTGCAAAACTGGCGCCCCGGCGCCAGGCCTTCACACCCCAGCGCCATGTAACTTAAGAATACATTGGAAAGTGGCGCCCCAACGCCATACTTGGCACCCTAGCGCCAACCTTCATTCAATCCTACTGTTAAGTGGCGCCCCGGCGTCACTACTAGCTCATGCATCCACGCCGCAGCGCCGAAAGAAACTCCAAGTCACTGGAAAGTCGGCTACGTCGGGCATTCGGCGCCTAACGTATTGCTCGTCACGCCCGACGCCATCTCTACGGCGCCAAATACCATCATTCGTTCCTCCAGTACGCCACTTATAAGGTTTAGGCTCACGCTGCGGCGTGAGCTCCGGTTCCCAAACAGTAATTAGTCTTAAATGACCTAGAAGAAAGAGGGGATGATATAAATAAAATGCGAAGCTGCTGCATTGAAGACATCGGATATCAGAGATATCAGAGCAAAATTTCTTACAGCTTAGAATAGGATTTATTTTCTATTTTTCTAGAAGAGAAAGAAGCTCATGAAGGGAAGAAAAGTTATTGCATCCAACATACAACTCAGAGTTCTACACGTGAAGAGAATATTTGGAGGAAGAACACTTCAAACAGGGGTTTTCTTATTCCAAATCTCCCATTTCTTTATATTTGTCTGATAATGTATAATGTATTAAAAATGCGTGTTAGTACCATAGCTATGAACTAACTCCATTTTTAGGATTGCAATGTAACCTTATTAATAGCTTAATCAATTTTCTCTCTTATATTATATAATGAATCATTTTGGAATGGGTTGTTGTATTTTGTATTTAATGTCTGATTGCTTGATAAAGAAATTGGTATTGATAGTGATGGATATTGATAAATGGGTGTTACTATCTATCTTTAAATACAACAACACCTATTATGACCATGCCAATGGAATGTGTGCATAATATGCTAATAGGATAGACATATCCCTATTTGCCTTGTGTGGCCTTGAGACTTAGCTTAATGACTTTGACCTAGTTAGTGTCACCAATAGACATATTGTGTTCTGGCTGGTTAGGGATGTGCATTTGGCCTTCGACAGAAGCTTATGCGTAATTAATGTTCTTGGTTGACCATTCCTTGATTTGTTTATAATATAGAGAGTTAGACGATTAGGCGACGCATTAGGGGAGTTATAATCCTATCATGACTTCCTAGTACAACTACTTCTCTTAATTTTACAGCCTTATTGAAATAGCTTAATCCAACCACTAGTTTTTACTTTATTAGATAAGATTAGTAACGACTTTGCCTTAGTAATTGTTTCCTTTTAAGTCTTTGTCCTCGTGGGTTCGACAACTCTCTTATCATTCTATATTACTTGTTGACCGCGTTTACTTGCCTGTGTTTATTGATTGCGAAAGGAACCAACATTACTTGACCCCCCAAGTTTGGTGTTCACGATCCACAATATAATAACATCTAACTACCCATTCATATAGAAATAGTAATACATACCATATTAACATATGTTGTTAATACATCAGTCCCAGGTCCACTAACCTTAACATTACAAACTTAACCCTTAGATATACAAAATGGGTTTACAATACAACATAATAATAATAATGTTCATAACTAATTTATAACTATGCCTTTGCCTTTATCCTTCGCAGCACTTTCTGCCACTTCCTCCCTAGCTGAAAAGTTTTATTTAGCAAGGGTGAGCAACAAATTTTCCCCACAAGTTAAGACATACAATAAATGTATAAGAATCAATAAGAACAGACTATCTATTTTGATAGAATGAAACCAAAGTTTGGGGAACTTTGAAATATCTGAAAAAATCTCCAATTTTAAAACAAGTCTTCTCACAATCTATGCAACACAATAATTTGATAATGAAAGACTACAACGCTTTCAAATTTTCAACGATATTCCAATGAATAATCAAGAATCAATTCTACACAATAACAAAGTGGAATGTTTTCCAGATTTATGCTGAGTGATCTATTGGATCTTGAACTTCTCTTCTCGGGTATATATCAAAGTTTTACTTTTATATATACGCAGGTGTATCAGATAACCATAAAGATTAAATCATACCCCTCTGCAAGTACTTAGAGCCGGCCAACTCCTTGTACCCTATATTATGCATAATACTCAAAACACGTGCAAAGGTCGAATTTACGACCAATAAAATATTCCGTTTATATAAAAGGTTATTCTTCTCAGTCTCAGAATCAAGATTTGATTTAACAACGAAATACTATGATTTCAATATCTAGTCACTTCTCTTCTCTTCTCTTCTCAAACCTATCAAGTTTTCTTTTTTGATCTAGCCGAAACAACTGGCATTGATTTATCAATAATAATTGAACTTTCTTCTCTTCTCTTCTCGAACCTATCAAATTCTAACAAATGTTCGTCTAGCCAAAACAATTAGCTAAGACATATTTTAATACGATTAAACAATAAACATAATTTAACTGTACTATTTGAAATCAATAATAACTTCTACGGATGTGAATATCCAACAACAGTTATTCTACAAGTATATTTTCAGAATCAATAATTCAATTTGAATTAATAAGCATGCACTAACTGTGAATAATCAACAATAAATTATTGGACGTGGTCTAATTAACAATAATTAACCACCATAATAATTGAACAATATTAACTCAAGGTTGAGTTAAGGAAACTTGTCTTTCGCATTGATTACTGCTACTCAAATAAACTTATCTGTGTTTGAAAGACCTATAACCAATAATATCGGTCTCACAATTAGCACAATATTTCACAACACGTATCACTATAATTTACAGTCAATACTTCTCCTAGACACATTACCACATAGCCACATCAGTGTTTAAGAAATGAGGTATTGACGTATATCGGGTTTCAAACCTCTTAGAAACATTCGCGTCATTCGCTCCTCATTATCGACCAAATGGGATGCAAACCGGGATAATTCCATAAACTTAGCCTCGTACTGCGACACGGTCATATTGTTTTGCTCCAGCTTGATAAATTCCACCTCCTTCATGTGACGAATACTTTCAGGAAAGTACTTGTCGTTGAACAATTCTTGAAATTTCTCCCAAGACATCTTGAGTGCGTCAGGCTGGGTACGTTTTACATATTCCCACCAATGATCTACTTCTTCACGCAACATAAAGGTGGCGAATGGAACTTTTTGCTCCTTTGAGCATTCCAAGACATCAAATATCTTGGGGATCTGCTTAATCCACGTCTCTGCCTTAAGTGGGTTTGGCTTTCCCAAAAACTCTGGTGGTCCCAGCTCCTTGAATTGCTTAGCGGTGACCAACCGTGGGTTGCCATTATTTCCACCTGCATTATGAACAGGAGTCTCTCTCGTTTTGTGTTGCATGAATTCTAAAAAGCTCCTAAACGTACCGTCGTTCGTCATTTGATCAGTGTTGTTGTTTACAAGAGGATTATCGCCTTCCTATTGCACATTATTTTGGCTATTGATCAGTGGTGACTCAACGGTCTCATGTGCTCCATTGTTTACCTCAACATTTTCAGATTCCATTTTCAAATATTGCCACAAAACAAGGGTTAATTAACAAATCACATATTATCCATATACTCTGATCGACCAATTAAATACCAAATAAACTTAGGTAGGTCATACTAGCGAAGGAATTCCCCGTCTCTCCCCTCCTAGTTCTTGTCTCATATCTCAGCCAGGGATCATATCCCTAAGCTTTGATACCAACTGTGACCCACATCCAAGACTTAGATAGCACCTCAAAATGATACCTATCAACTTGCCCGCTATCACTTGGCGGCCCCTTGAAAAAATGCGGCTTCGGTGCATCCCAAGAGTTGGAAGTCACCAGATAAAGGCTCGGGGTTCTTTTCTATGGCTTTGATACCAACTGTGACGCCCCCAAAATAGGTATACATCACCTATTCTGAGTCGCCAAATACATGATACAGCAATTAAATACAACTTAATTACACAACTGTCGTGTAAAATACGACAAAACATAAACTGAGAGTTTAAACAAGAATATTGCCTTCTAGACAATATCCACTCTCAATGGAGTCCTCATAGGCGGTATACAAAACTCAAATTCAGTCCTCATTACATTTATTATCACCTTTATTTAATGAATAATGAGGACTACTAATGCTATCATCCTGATTTGTCAATCCGTTCCCAGACTCGTCCCGGCTATATTCTCATTTCTGAAGAGAATAATGAAGGAAAGGGTGAGCTAACTAGCCCGATAATAAATATTATGACTAAGATAATGCGAATAAATTATCATTAGTCTTCAACAATGTTAAACCGATAAAATACAATAGACATCAAGTTTAAGCTGCATATTGAACAAGTAATCCATTAAAAGAGTCAAGTAGAGAATAAAATCTACTATCTTTTATGATTTAAAAAGGTTTTTCATCATTTTTATCGTTGAGACTCAGCTTAATAAATAAACCACATCATCGAATCATCCCTGCACTACGGGCCAAGGATATTCATTAAATCATCAATGGTCATGACTATACCGACTAATCCCTGGTCATAATCATACCAAAAATTGTCCATCAACGCACTACAGGCCACTGAGGATTTTTACCACATCATTCGTCACATTACGGTCATGACTATACCGAATAATCCCTGGTCATAATCACACCAAGTCCATCTATGCACGTAAGCTAAAGATGACTTTCATCATAATATAAGCATGATGATGATGACAATGATATAACATTAAACAAACGAAAACAAGGATAAATATTAAAGACTTTAAATTTATCCAAATATTATCAATCACTTAATAAACTCATAATCTAAAATTATTAATATTATAACAATATTTTAATCACTTCTTAAACTTATAAACAATTTATTTCAATTATTTACACTTTACCAAATAATGCATTTAATCATTCAAAAATGTCATACTCATAAGATTTCATCACCAATGATCAAATCCCTTATCAAAAATCTACATATACCCTATATAACATAATATAGTCCCATATTGAACATATATTTTTCTCGGAATTTTTAAAATTCATTTACTATTTTTCAAAAATCAATTTCTAATTAATTCCTTAAGAAATTAGCTACCTCAAGTTTAACTCCAAAAATTCCCAAATCTTGGCAGGATCTTATACATGTTAACGTGATCTTCCAGTTTAAATTTCATGGTCATCAAAGTTATAGAACTCCGGTTATAGCGTTTTTCGCCAAAAAAACCTAAATATTGAAATAGTCATAACTTGCTCATTTTAAGTCGGAATGAGCTCATTTTTGGACAGGAGGTACTTTATACCATATATTTCTATGTCCCAAAAGTTCGGAAATTTTCTCACAAATTAAGTAGCCGAAACAGCCCTAAAACAATTTTGGGCAGTAGCCTTTTTGGTATTTTCAGTTTTTGACTCCTTTGCTAAAATTAGTCCACACGAAAATCTACAACACCTTTTCGAGTGATTCCACTTGGATAAGTTAGAAAACTCCTAGATCTAACTCTAGGACTTGACCACACTCAAAAATTCAAAATATAATAGGAGAAATGGTCAATTGAATTTTATGTTCCATTTTCACCAAAATCTGATTTTCAACTCTTTGTGATTTCTAAGAAACTCTCATGTTTTCACATAATAACCAACATAACTCATCATAACACTTACTAATACTACATATACCCATGATTTTCACTAGTCCAATACTTTTATTATGACTCTTATCATAATCAACATAAACAGATCATTTCCACAATTTAATAAGGAATGAATATAAAGGATCATTCACCATGCATGTGGTAATCCACATATACAGGTTATTCCAATAAAATAATAACGAATGGAATAACAGAAAGATTCACCATGCATACGATAGACTACACAGACAGGTTATTCTCAACAGAATAATAAATAATGGATTGTGTCACGCAGAACGTAAGCATATTACGATGATATTCGACGAATAATAAATAATGGAACCGGTCAAGCGTAAGCGCACGCATGAGGATATTAAAGCAGAATAATAAATAATGGAATAACAATGAGAATTCACCATGGATGCGATAGACCGCGCATGTATAAAAGTTATTCCAACAAAATGATAAAAAATGGAATAAAGTCATTTTGTAAGCGCACCGAGGATATTCCAATGAATAATAAAGAAGCGAAATAATAGAAGAATTTCACCATGTATGCGATTGTACAGACATATCTGAGTTATTCCAACAGAATAATAAGGAATGGAATAATGGAAGAATTTCACCAAGTATAGGGTAGTCCCGTGATACTGAAGTTATTCCAATAAAATAATAAAGAATGGAATAACAGAAGTTCTCTTCATGAATACGAAAGAAATAATACCTATTACGGTACAACAAATAATATCCCTTACCTTAGAAGAAACTGGATATTGGAAAAGTGAAGTAGTAGAATACTTTTCTTCTTTCTCTCTATAGTTTTCTCTCTAGAGTTTCAATGAATTCATAAGAAATAATGAAGGAATGAGCTTCTATTTATAGGAGAATGGACCTGAATAGTAACTAATTCTTGAGCATTCTAGATTGATTTTACTTTTAAGCGAGACGGTCAGATTGGTTTACTATAAAATATTCTAATAAAACAAAATCTTTTAAATAAAATAAAATATATTCTATTTATAATCTAATAAAACGAATAACTTTATAAAAGTATTCATTTTATATAAAAAAGATTTTACTATGCAAACACTATCGCAGTACTATGCAAAACACTTGCATAATAAAATATAATATATTCTAATTATTGTCTAATAAAACAAATAACTTTATAAAAGTATTACATTTTATATAAAAAAAAATTACTATGTAAAACACTATGCATAATAGAATACAATATGTTCAATTTATAGTCTAATAAAGCGAATAACTTTATAAAAGTATTTACATTTTATATAAAAAGTTTTTACATTTTATTACATTAATAATACTAATAAAACAAAACTTCATCATCATTATTATAATTCACACTATTAATCGACCGGTCGTTTCTAGGAAAGAGGTGTTTTCGAAGAAGATTTCTCCCTATTGGTAGTATGATTAGGTGACCAAACCTCTCCTTGGCGAACTTCAGACATCGTTAATATTGCAAATAATAATATTAATAACTCTGTCATCTCAATTATTGATTTAATAATATATAAAATATCGACAATAATTGAATCAAATAACGTGAGATACTATGCAACAATTACTGAAGCAATAATTGAACAAAACCGAGTGACTTCTCACGTAAGTATCAATAATCAATACAGTGTGCTACTATGCAACCACGCGTATTACTGTACTTTTACTACCGAGTAGTTCAACAGTATTAACGGTAAAACTTTCGCCGTTATTTTCATAAAAATATTTTTGTCGTTTTCTCAATCGGACAATAATTCCGTTGTGGGGTCCACCAATGATTGTGTCGTCGTACGAATATTCCCTGTTAAAATGAATATTCCCCGACCAATCGAATATTATATAACAACTTGCATACTTTTCAAAATTTATAAATACTACCCACAACTATAACATTATCTCAAATTCACACCATAATATTCAAAAAAATATTTTGAGAAATTTAAATCTTTATTCATTAAATTTGGGATTTTACAATCTAGGCTTGCAAACACACTGTCAAAGTGTTTCTGGGTTTTCCCAAAAACCCAGCAGTTCAAGTGACCACTTTCTAGATAAATTTTCTATACATTCAAGTCATGATTCATGTAATATAATGGTTTAAACATGAAGTCCTTATGTCATAGAACATTCACAAAGCAACACATCAATTTAACAACAACAGATCCATAAGATATAACTCGGTTAAACCCTGTCAGAGGGCTGTTCATCCGATTTTCTGGAAATTCCAGAAAATGACTATCATGGTCAAGTAGGCTACTTTGACCACTTGCTACATTCGATTTGTTGATTGTTTACATGATCTAAAGCCATATATTTAAAGAACACATAACAGGCTACAAGTTAATTACATAAGCACCATCAAACGACATCACATATGTCAGATCTGGGCCGTTCAAAAGGTTGTTAGACACTGAAATCTATTTTTGGGTTACCCAGAATTTCACTCGGTCATGGTCGGTCAACCAACTTTGACCGAGTATAACTTGAAATCTAGACATTAATCAACTGTGATTTCATCTCCAGATCAAAGACAACATGATAGAGTATAGATTAAAGATTTAAAACAACAAAAAGCATAAACAAACAAGAATCTGTGGCTCATGACATTAGCTTATCAGACCACAAATTTTTTTCTTGGACAGTTTTGGAAAAACTCAATTCTAAAGCACTTTGATGCTATGGATCCATGATGGATCACCATAGATCATTATAAAACAACTTTTAACACAAATATAAACATATAAACACAAAATCTTTCTTTGCATACAAGATCAAAGTTGAGTTAGGGTTTATACCTCTCTTGTCCAATCTTTGATCCTTGATCTCCTTAACTGATGTTGGTGATCTAAAGGCTTGGTTAGTTACTGAATCACTTGCTAAATTCAGAGGTTGGGTGAAAAGAGAGTTTGTTGAGAGTAAGATAGCAAATAAGCAAACTTTAGTAACTTTCTCTCTCTTAATCTTTTATAATCATTAGATGCAATGTATACAAGCATGCTAGGTGTCCATTTGGATAAGATTGGAGCTGATTTCTAGCACATGGGATAATTCTTAAGTGATGACTCACTAGATCTTGCAAATCTTTTAACTTAAAAGCTAAGTAAAAGGTATTTTAGACTTTGAACATGTAATTTTAATGGCATACATGGAATTTACCAAACCCTTAGGGTTTAACCCTAAGATTTTATAACTTAACTTCTAGGATTTTCTAGATTAAGGTTTTTAAAATAGAAAATTAAGATTTCTAAAATATAATTAGTGTTTCCTAATTATATTAAAGGTTACTAAACACATTAAAGTTTACTAATCACTTTAGGGCTTACTAATTAGGATTAGGGTTTCTTAATTAGGATTTAAGATTCCTAAATTAAAAATTAGGGTTTTTCGACTTTCGATTAGGGTTCCTAACTACGTGTTAGGGTTTTTAATCTTGAGATTTGGGTTTCCAATCCCTTATTAGGGTTTACAAATATTGTACCCTACCCGACCAATCATTGATCAACATTCTATACAGTACAACCATGTACTCATCAATATAATTATTTTAATTATATTTTCAATCAAATCCCTATCCGGACTTAGGGTTAGGGTTTCTATTCTCCGTTAAGCACAACTCTACTCTTATTTATCAGTCAATACACAAATTAACCACTTCTCAAGACTCGTATCACAGATACACAGTACAATATTATTAGTCAATAAAAAAAATTATTCGTAAAAATTTGGATTATTCAAAATCTCAGGTTATTACAGTGAACGTAAGAACGATGTAAATTATAACGGCAAGTCGAAACTAATAATAACAAATCTAATACATGATTAGGTTAAGAAGAAGGGTAAGATTCATTAGGAACTATGCATGTTTATTCATGACCTAATGTGTTACATTATGTGATCATATATTGTAGAGACCTTAAAGACTTAAAGAGAAAGTGTAATAACAGTAGCAGACGAAGGCAAGTGTTCTAACCCTTGTCTATGTTCAATCTAGACAAGTTTTGTGATTCATATATTCTTACGCATGAATTGATGTATGATAAAGTCAAAACCAATTCTTTCGGCTAGACTTATGATATGTTAGATTTCTTATAATCTATCGAAGTATTGTCAATGTTTTACCAAACTATTTTGGTGTGGTTTTCAAATAAAGACTGAGTATGCTAAACAATGTTTTGTCATCAAATGATAGGCACGTGAGGTTACCACAACTTAAACATACATATATTTAAAGAATGTAGTGTTGATCAACATAGAGTACTATAGGCTGATCACCTAGACGTGCTCGTAAGTAATGTCGGACTTACGGACTTAGTGCCTAATTATCCTTTTCAAAGAAAGTATGAAATACTCAAGGTCTTGGACCGGAATTAATGTTTTACTGAATGTTGTCATTGTAAAACGTTTTAAAGAAAAGAGAAGTGCTATTTTGAATTATCGATAGCACTTCATAACTATTGTTTAGTTATTGACGATATATGATTTGTATGTTTCAATCATGTCATTTAAATGGAATTGTTGTCCTTGCTGAGCTAGTTATGCTCACTCTTGATTGAACCATATGAATGCAGCTAAGATCGAACGGACCAAAGGATCCGGTAAAGATAAAGGGAATGCTAAGGCAGACCGTTGAACTGTCTATATAATAGTATATGTTTAATGTTGTAATGTATTTGATATTATAATAGAGAACTTATGTATGGGTTATCAAGAACCTAGGAAGGGAATATTGTTTGGAATATATATAAGACATATTCATTCTTTTGAGGCATTTCAATTGAATGTATGTGCGAACTGTAGCACCGTGTAGAACCATATGTCAGGTTAGAAGATACCCAAATTTGGGGGCGTCACATACCCCGCACAAATGCCACATATGGTTCCCTGTCCTCAATGTTGGCATAGAATTCCTTTACTACATTCAAAATGGTAGGATCCGAATCATCAGTGAAAACTTCCCAGCCCTGTTCATGTATCTGTCTCTACATCTAGCCATCGAACTCATCCAGCCACAAACCCTTTTCCGGTGTCAGTGCTTTAGGCACGAGATACTCATATTTATCCGCCGCATTAGCACTAACAAACTTGCGCTTGTCATAACTGCAGGCTGGTGGCGATGAACCCTCGCCCCTTTGGCGTTTAGAATGAGTTTTTGGTGCCATGAATTCACTATGAAGTCACTACTTTCCCAAACTTGTCTTGGACAATTGCACAAACATTTGGTGTGCACACACTCACAAAACCTCAAAATTGATGACTGAATTCTAAACTTTGAAGAAAACTAATAACAATGGCTTACCCAAACTGATTTCCCCAATTGATGATGATTATGTAATGTCTGATTGCCCAAATTAAGAGTTTCCACTTCTTTCCTTACTACAAACCGAGCCCTTAGAATGACCTAGCTTTTGGTGTTGTAAATAAGAGGAATCGATATGTAATGTGTGTAATTTATAGAGGGGTGGAGTAGTGTACGTATTTGTGGGATAATGGAGGTTATGAGTGGTATTTCATGGGTTTAGGTGTATCTGGAATTCGGTTATGAGGGATGAGAATGGGGGAAACACGTTCTGCAAGTATAATTTTAAGTTGTTGATTCTCCTACTGCTTGAGGCGAAGGGTAAATAACTTCTAAAGCTCCGTCGAGTAAGGCATATACAAAACCCCCTGGAAGAGAAAGGTGTGTCAGTGGAAAAGGCTCAGGAGGTGGGGTCCCTCTTCTGCAGAACTTTAATTTTTCTGCTACTTTGACTGGCGTTCTTGTCCAACTTCATCCTTAGTACCTAAAATCTATTAAAACCACAGATATAAGATAATTTCATGGAGTTTGAGCGAGCATGATGAAAATTACTAAAAATCACTAACTAACTACCTAAGTCTTGTACATACTTGAACTAAGTAATATTAAATTATTAACTAAACTACGAATCGAGTAAAATAAAACTAAAATACTATAAATGACAAGAAAATTGGGTTGCCTCCCAATAAGCGCTTATTTTTAATTCTTTCAGCTTGACTACTCTTTGTTTATGGCACATCGGTAAGAGTGATTGTGGTGGCTAGGTTGTTGATGTCGCCACCCCAATAGTGCTTTAGACGTTGCCCATTGACTTTGAAAATTTCAAGTGGATTCCTGCTATAGAGTTCAACGACGCCATATGGGTTGACTGTCTTGATAGTAAATGGCCCCGACCATCGTAATTTGAGTTTCCCGAGAAATAACCTTAGTCGTGAATTATATAATAACACTGATTGGCCCGGTTCAAACTTCTTATGCATAATCTTCTGATCGTGCCACTTTTTGACCTTTTCTTTGCACAGTTTCGAGTTTTCGTAAGCTTGCATACGAAACTCATCTAACTCATTCAGTTGTAGAAGTCTCTTCTCGCCTGTAGTTGTTTGATCAAAAATTATCTTTTGAATGGCCCAGTATGCTTTGTGTTAAATTTCCACTGGGAGATGACACGCTTTTCTGTAAACTAGTTAATACAGAGACATCCCAATTGGTGTCTTGTATGCTGTCTGATAAGCCTATAAAGCGTCATCTAACTTCAGAGACCAGTCCTTTTTATTTGGATTCACCACTTTCTCTAAAATTCATTTCACCTCTCGATTTGAAACCTCAGCTTGGCCACTCGTTTGGGGATGATAAGTTATTGCAACCCTGTGATTAACCTCGTACTTTGCTAACAGAGTTGTCAAGAATCTATTGTAGAAGTGACTTCCCTCATCACATATAATTGCTCTCGGCGTGCTAAATCTTGTGAATATATTTTTCTGTATAAACTTTAAAACCACTTTGGCATCATTCGTAGGGACTGCCACAGCTTCAACCCATTTCGATACGTAATCCACAGCTAATAAGATTTATAAGTTGTTATATGAAGGCGAAAAAGGTCCCATGAAGTCAATCCCCCATACATCAAAAATCTCAACTTCCAAGATTGTGTTGAGCAGTATCTCATTCCTTTTTGAAATATTTCCCACCCTTTGACATCTATCATAGCTTTTCACGAACTGGTGGGCATCTTTAAACACAGTTGGCCAATAAAATCCTACCTGAAGAACCTTAGTTGATGTCCGCTCACTTCCATAGTGTCCCCCATATGCAGATGCATGGCATGTGTGCAAGATGTTATTAACTTCACTGTAAGGCACACATCTACGAATCATCTTGTCTGCACATTCTTTGAAGAGATAAGGCTCATCCCACATGTACCACTTTACATCATTTAGGAACTTCTTTTTCTGTTGACGTGTTAAATCAAGGGGAAGGATCTTGCTCACCAAGTAATTAGCAAAATCTTCATACCATGGAAATTCAGAATTTACTCCAAATAACTGCTCATCCTGTAAATAACTCATTGATCAAAGACTTATCTGCCTTATCCTTGTCCAGATTTTTCAACCTCAAAAGATGGTCATCCACTTAATTTTTTGTCCCATTCTTATCCTTGATTTCCAAATAAAACTCTTAAAGGAGTAGAATCCATCTAATAAGCATGGGCATTAGATAATGAATCGTCGACTGATCCGTGTATACCACAACCTTTGTTCCTATCAAATATGCTCTAAATTTATCATAGGAGTACACGACTGCAAGTAACTCCTTCTCGGTGGTTGTATAGTTCAATTGAGCATTTGTGAGGGTTTTACTCACATAATATATGGAATGGAATATCTTCTCTCAGTGTTGTCCCAAAACAGCCCCTACCGCGTAATCGCTAGCATCACACATCAACTCAAATGATATTGTCCAATCCGGTGCTACGATCACGGAAGCTATCGTCAATTTCTTCTTTAATTGCTCAAAAGCTTTCAGACATTCTTCATCAAAACTGAAAATTGCATCTTTCTCTAATAGACTGCATAGTGGTTTTGAAATCTTAGAGAAATCTTGAGCAAACCTGCGGTATAATCTGGCGTGCCCGGGGAAACTACGAATTCCCTTAACTGAGGTTGGCGGTGGAAGATTCTCAATTGTGTCCAGCTTTTCCCACTCAACTTCCAACCCTTTCGCAGATACCTTATGCCCAAGAATAATTCTCTCTTCGACCACAAAGTGGCACTTTTCCTAATTCAACACAAGATTGGTTTCCACATAGTTTTAAAATCATGACCAGATTCTCAAGACACTTATCAAAAGTATTCCCATAAACTGAAAAGTTGTCCATGAAGACTTCTACATTTCGCTGCACCATATCTAAAAATATGGCCATCATACACCTCTAAAAGGTCGTCGGTGCATTACATAACCCAAACGACATTCTCCTAAAAGCAAAGGTGTCGTATGGGCATGTGAAAGTTGGGTCGCCCCCAAATTCAGGTACTTGAAAATCGAACTCGGTGCTTCACGACACCATTTCTATGAGCGGAATAATAGTAGTAATAATAACAATAATATAAATACCAAACTTAATTTATATTTATATCAGAGTCTAAACCCAAGTACGCAACCTTTAATACATTCATTACATGATAATTAATAGATATCATTCTTATCTTAATAAAGTCAAACCATACATAATATAACACCAACTTATTCTTCAACCTTCCTTTTCCCTTTGTTCTTAGCTGAGCTTTCAGGTTATTCACACTTAGCTGAAAACATTTAAATTAAGCAAGGATGAGCATTTGAGTGCCCAGCAAGTAACAACAATCAATAACAGTTAGTCGAAAGTAAATAAATGTTTCCCGTGAATAACACTTGTACAACGAATCAACAGTTGTGAAGTAAGTTGAACCAATAATAAACAACATATCATTTTGATTTCAAATTTTTGAAACTACGTACTGACTATGAATAAGGATCAGTCGATAGACTATGAACATTATTTTCTATTTTCAAAAAGGTTAAACAGAACTTCATATGTAAACCGGTATAAATTAGAGGCACGGGGGTGATCAGCCCGTTATGCCCTATATTGATCAATACTACATACAAGAACGATATTTTTGTCTAGCATATCCACCTTAGGCGCATAAAAGTTTCCCAGATTCGGGATGTTCATACTAGTCTAGAATCTGAACCAAAATAATTCGGCTGGATACAAAAAAGTTCTATCTTGTTCAACAATATTATAAAAATTATTGTCTAGCTGAATCAAATAGCTTAGACGGCTTTCAAATCAATGTATACATACTGGAAACCAATAAGTATGTACCAACATGTGATAAAATATAATGATTATCCAAGTGAGGACACGTGTATAACCATGCTTAGAAATTAACGAATAGAATATATATCTTGATCTATAATAACAGAATTAATGAACTTGTATAATAGATTATGATCTAATAACTTACTTATATAGAATCATTGCATAAGTATATACAAAGGTTAAGATATTTGAACAATAAAAAAGAATAGTTTTGATATTTGCTTACGCATGTCCATTGCATAAAGTAAATGCAAAGATAGTATACTTACCTGATCTGTTGCTTATAGTTATGCAACTTAGTTTTATCTTTTATATCAAGCCCTATCATTAATAAGATCATTTATTCGATTAGAATAATATATCATAACACATAGTACTGCTATTTGCAGTCAGCACATAACCTAATCATATTGTCACATAAATTTAACAGTCATTGGATCACAAACAAACATGTATACAGTCAATATATATAAGTCCAGATCAATTTCTAAAATATTTCAGTGTACCGAGGCTTTATCGGGTAATTATCGAGTCTAAAACTCTATCCTATATTTCAATATTCATTTAGACAACTTAAATATCAGTCATATTATTTTTGAATGACTTATAATAATTTTTAATTAATTATTATAATTTATCATGATTTTTCAAATTAGGAATTATTATTAAATAATTTAAATATTAAATAATTCTATTATCATTAATATTTAATTAATATTAAAATATTAATGAAACCATTGCCAAAATATTAAAGTTATTTATAATAATTCAAAATACTTTTAAAGTATTAATATTACCCTTAAATGATGTTTAAAATAATTAAAATCATTTTAAATAATTACCATTAATATTTAAATATTAATGCATTATTTATCAAAATATTAAAAGTCATTTATTATGACTTAAAATATTTTTAATTCATTTATATCATTTTTAAATGATTTTAAATCAATAAAATCATTTTTAAACTATTTATTATCAAATAAATTTAATATCATTAATATTAAACTATTAATAAAATTTTACCCTTAAATATTAAAAGTTATATTTTATAACTTAAAATATTTTAAAACACTTTATTTTCATTTAAAATGATTTTATAATATTAAAATCATTTTTTAATTAATTTATTTAATTTAATAAATCTAAATATCATTAATATTAAATAATTAATGAAATTTACATTAAAATATTAAAAGTTATATTTTATAAATTAAAATATTTTAAATACCTCATTATCATTTAAAATAAATTTTAATATAATAAAATCTTTTAAATTAATTAATTTAATGCATTTATTAAATAAATTAAATATCAATAATATTTAATTAAATACTAATATTTATGAAAAATATGTCAAATTATTAAAATTTAATTTTTATAACTTAAAATAATTTTTAAAACTAATTTTTGGAATTTTTAATAATTAATTTCTATTTTTAAATGATTTTTAGAAAATAAATTAAATAAAATTAAACAAACTATCGTTATAGCATTTAGCGACAAAAAGTGTAGCCTTTGGTGTTCTTGAGCACCAAGAACATACAATGTCAGTTACCAAGTGACCTTGTTTGACCATCTATAGCTGTCAGATCTTGATGTTTCTGGGCATGTTTCTAGTCAAATCTTGTAGTACTAATGTAACACTACAAGACCCAACAACAAACATGATCAAAAAGCATCACACTAAGGAGATCTAAGCATGCAAAGTGGTTATCAGAGCTGTTCTTCATTTCTGGGTTACCCAGAAATGAAGAACAGTTCAAGCAGTCACTTTTGGGCTTCCACAACTTGCAATCCTTGTATTATTTTTGTGATTTAATGCTTTCAGTGTGTAGCCAACATGTAAGAGAACAGATCTAATACCAAAAACACATATAACAACAACAGAATCAACCATTAAGATCTGGTCAAACCATGTCAGAGACCATGTTCATATGTTTTCTGGGTTACCCAAAAAATAGAAAACATGGTCGTGCTGCCTGGTTTGACCGTCCACTATATTCACCCAACTTGATGTTTAGGAGATTTTAAGGCATAAACATATAGTCCATATACCAAAATTCAACTTAGATACAAAAACAAGAACAAATAAACAACAACCTGCCAGATCTAGAGCCATAAACTCATTGTCAGACAGTTCTGGGCAAGATCTGGGTTACCCAAATTTTATCCAGTCATGGTCGGTCAATGGGGTTTGACCACCCATATCTTGCAACCTATTCATGCTCTGACCTTGAATCAAGTTCCAAATGATAGACCACATAACATACTACAAATATCAACCTTTAAACCAACAAAAACATAAAGAGACTGAGATCTATCTGACCTGACATTTGGTTGTCAGACCATATTTCTCAATTTTCTAGATTTTGAAAATCTTCAAATCCAAGCCTATAGATGTTATGGATCTAACATCTATCAACCCAGATCATCCATATACACTACATACCACATATTTAAACAACTAAACACAACTTTTAACACAACTAGCAAGATCAGATTATAAATTAGGTTTTATACCTCTTTTTGAGCAAAACTTGAATCTAAGGCTTCTGATTAGGTTAAAAATGAAAATTAAAGTTTCTAAAATTCTAAATTAGGGTTTTTTAATTAACATAGGTTATCTAATTACATTAGACCTTGAAAATTAGGTTTAGGCTTTACAAATTATAATTAAGATCGCTAATTTAGCAATTAGGGCTTAAAATTTGATAATTAGGGTTCCTAAATAATAATTAGGGTTTTAATTAGTAATTAGGGTTTTCTAAGTAATAATTAGGGCTTTTTGTGGCGCCCCAAAATAGGTATACACCACACCCATTCTCGAAAGTCGCCAAATACATGGGCATAGAAACAACTACAACTTTATTATTACAACAAGAAAGCTGTGAGTTTAAATACAAATATTATCTTTTTAGACAATATCTATACTCAAATAAATCCCCATCACATTTATTGATACATTATTTTACAAAATGGTGAGGACTACTAAACAACTCTCTCTAGAACCTTCATTCCATACCCCAGACTAAGTACTCGCTACATTTCGCCTCCTAAGAAGAAAAATGGAACATCGAGGAAAAGGGTGAGCTCAACTAGCCCAAGTAAAGAATATTATGACTAAGATAATATACACAAATTATCGTTAGTCTCCAACAGGAAAAATCGATAGAATACAATAGACAACAAGTTTGAGATCAATATTCGCAATGAAATAATAATTCATAGAAGAGTTACGTAGAGAATGAAATCTACTATAATCTATGAATTTAACGGTCCATCATCAATATTTTATCCTGTAACATCAATCAATATTCATCTCAAATCAAATATTCATCTTTGCACTATGTGCCAAAGATATTCATCAATCGCCATGTTCATCTCAACACTGCTCATCTTTGCACTAAAGGCCAAAGATATTCATCGATCGGTCGTGTTCATTTAAACACCGCTCATCTTTGCACTACTGAGCCAAAGATATTCATCAATCGGTCATGTTCATCTCAACACATGTTCATCTTTGCACTAAAGGCCAAAGATATTCATCGATCGGTCATGTTCATTTAAACACTGCTCATCTTTGCACTTCTGAGCCAAAGATATTCTTCAGAAATCATTCATCTTTTACTACTACGGGCCAAAGATATTCAATAATATCATCATTTAAAGGCGAGAATGATGAAAAATATTTTTAAAGAAAACGAATCCGGTGAAACAAAAGAACAAGTATTATGGATTCGTATTTTAAACAATCAGAAAGTTCACAAATACTTCATAAATAATCATATCAAGTAAAATTCAAGAATGATCAAAACATGGATACAATCAAAGCTAGTATCGAATAGATATATTTAGACGAAAAGAAGAAATTTTATTTTTCGATGAATAGTCCGTATATCGTGAATAGTCAGTATATGTGAATAGTGCCGAGATACACGTGAATAGTAACTTCGACACCAAAAGATAGAAATTCCACAAAAAACATCTTCACGCTTCATTGAATAGTACTCGTGAATAGTAACTTTCGTGAATAGTAACTCATGAATAGTAACTTCGTGAATAGTAACTCATGAATAGTAACCCAGACATGAAAAAGTTCCAAATTTGATAAAAAGTACCAACCAATATTTCAAAGATAATGATATTGAAGAAATAATATCATTTGAGAAGAAAATAACATCCCTTACCTCAAAGAATCGAAGACCGGAAGGAAAGGTCAAGTGATCTTTGAATGAAACTTGTCTTGACAAAGACTCTCAAAGTATCTAAATACTCACAAAATACACTTTCGATAATATAGAGAGAAAGAGAGAAAGCTTTGTTTCGTGTGATTTTCAATTCTAACTTAGCCCTCTATTTATAGGAAAATGTTAGTTCACCAGGAAAGCAGACTTGACCTGCTACCTGATGGCTTTACCTGCTTCTATTGCCACCCACCACATTTGAAATAAAATTCAGCACATTTCTTCACCAACCACAAGTGGGGTCCACTCAATTCTAGAATTTTCCACCAAAATCAATTATAAACCTAATTTCCGAATCCAGACACCTCTTAAAATTCACAACAAATCATTCGTGCATTTTTAACGGTTCAAAATTTGTGGACATATACTCAACTTATGTATGTATAACATACCCAAAAATTACCACAATCCAACGGTGGATTAAAAATTATAACTCACTTAATACATCAGTAAAAATCTTGATTTGATTTTTAATACCTCCAATCCGACAAAATACAAATAAAACATCTCGGCATTAATTCCTTCATTAATAACCACATAAATAAATCCATCATTTATATTCATATAAAATAAATATTTCCTTATCATATGAATCAATAATTAATTATTCACAAATAATATTATGAATCACAATTATGACAATCGTGCCGTTCCAGAAAGAGGGGCTTTCCAATAAGGATCTCTCTCCTTACTGGGCATGATTAGGTGACCAAACCTCTCCTCGATGTAACTTTCTAGACATTGCCAATAATGTTATCTAATAATATTATTCAAATAATATGAATTATTGATCGATAATGGAGATAATGTGCGAGTGACAATTATTGAACAAGAATAATATAAAATATCAACGCAAAGAATTATTGAATCAATAAAATAAAATATTGAGCAAGAACTCATTGTGAAAATTATTGAGTAGTGCCATCTTACGTAAGGATCAATAATTCAACAATCATAAATCTGTGGTATTGCTCTTTGTGTAACCACGCCAGACATCTTTGTATTTTAACCACCAGGGTATTCCAACAGTCTTAATTGGTAATAACTATGCCAGTTATTTATAACCACCCAAACTTTGTGCGTTTTCCTCATCCAATCGCTTTCAGTTATGGGGCCCACACACGGGCTGCTGAGTAAATGCTAATATTCCCACAAGCATGCACGAATATTCCACGACCAAACGAATATTCCCAAACAAAATGAATATTTTATAACCACTTGCTTATTTTGAAATATTTGCGTATTTAACCCTTAACTATCCACATTAATCAAATCAACCCTTACTATTTCAAGATAATAAATAAAGGAAATTCCTTTTATTTAAAAATTTGAGGGTCTTACATTTTCTAATTAACATTAAGCTTCATACTTTAGCAATTAGGGTTCTAGTTTAGTAATTAGGGTTTTTAATTATTAATTAGGGTTTATAATTTTGAAGTTAGGGTTCCTAATTTAGAAATTAGTGTTTCTAATAATTATGGTTTTTCCTAATTAAGATTAGAATCTATAATACTAATCATTAATCACATAATACAGTTACTAAACAGTCTTGAACTTGTGTTTGATTTTTAATTTAGGGTTTAGCACAATAATACTAGGTTTTAGCATGATATACCATAATTGACCAACCATTATCAGTCTACACATAAACATTACATATTTATAGCACTGAAATAAAAATAATATTATATTATTATTCTCATTCCTTGACCAAATCCAAAATTAGGGTTTGAATTCCATATCGATTTATCTTACATATATAACATTATAAAGTAAGTTAAAATAATTAACTTAATAATCGAACTAAAATTCATATAATAAAATATTTATTATAATAATTCCAATAATCATTTCATATATTATTTAAATAATATATAATCATATTTTCATGGAAAATAAATAATAAAAATAGTTTTACTACAAAATTAATTATAAAAATATAATTTATAATGGTCAATAATTCTAAGAAAATTATTTGAAATTATTCATGTAATAAATAAAATTTATTTATCACATATATACATATACTTTACCTTGCACGTATTCCCACCTTTAAAATAAAAAAAATTATACACAAAATTTCTGATTTAATTATATAGAAAATATCGGGTTTGTACAAAAGTAGTCTTCTCTTGATCCTCAGGAGCAATGACGATATGGTGATATCCCGAATATCCGTCCAATAGGCAATAATACTCATGCCCAGCTAAACGGTCCAACATTTGATCGATAAACGGTAGAGGAAAGTGGTCCTTCAGGGTTGCCTTGTTAAGATTCCTATAATCCATACATACCCTCCAGTCGGTCACTATCCTCGTCAGTATTAATTCATTGTCGTCGTTCGTCACAACTGTCATTCCACCTTTCTTCGGAACACATTGAACCGGACTTACCCATGAACTGTCTGAAATGCGGTAAATTATCCCAACATCCAACCATTTCAAAATTTCTTTCTTTACAGCCTCTTTCATGATTGGATTAAGTCTTCTTTGCTGTTCCACTATCACCTTTGCATCCTCTTTCAAGAGTATCTTGTGCATACAAAATGAAGGGCTTATTCCCTTGATGTCGACAATTGTCCATCCTATTGCAGACTTGTACTCTCTAAGCACCCTCAACAACTTACTTTTTTGTAAATCGTTAAGCGTAGAGGCAATAATAACAAGTAAAGTATTAGAATTACCCAAAAACGCATACTTGAGGTGTTTAGGAAGAGGCTTAAGCTCAAAAGTGGGTGGTTCCTCAAGTGAAGGCTTCATTAGTGTCGATGCTTTCTCTTCCATTTGTAGAGGCTCAAATGGAACCTTAAATCTACTCACTCTAGGAAAAGCATCCAGCATATGTAAGTAGCCCACAAATTTTGGATCATCCAAATCATCATCCCCCATCAAAGTGTTTTCCAATGGATCCCTGTCCAAACCTCTAATCAGGTCTTCATTAACCATCTTTTTGATCACATCCATTCTGAAACACTCGTCCTCATCTATAGGGAACCTCATGGGTTTGAACACATTAAATTTAACTTCTTGGTCTTGTACTCTCATGGTTAATTCTCCTTTCTGAACGTCAATGAAAGTCCTCCCAGTATCCAAGAATGGCCTCCCTAAGATGATTGGGATATTCTCGTCCTCTTCATAATCCAAAACAATAAAGTTTGGTGGAAATATGAACTTATCCACCTTAACTAGAATGTCTTCAACGATCCCTCTTGTTTAAGTCACCGATCTGTCTGCCAATTGTAGTGAGATATTTGTAGGTTTCGATGCCGGCAAACCCAACTAAGCATACACCGATAATGGCATGAGTTTCACACTTGCACCCAAATCACATAGACATTTGTTAAATGTAAGACCCTGAATTTTATGAAATGAAAGTATTCAATTTTCTTATAATTATTATTTCATTTAGTAAATGGTTAAATTGATAAAAGGATTAAATTTAAGGGTGATATGTGAAAATTTTGCAAAGTAAAGCAAGTTGTTATAAAATATTCGTTTGGTCGTGGAATATTCTTGTTGTCGGGGAATATTCATATACACTAGTATGACCATTTATGGGCCACATAATGTAATAAGCGCTCGGATGAAAAAAAATGACAAGTTTGAGTTTTATAAATAACGACATAGTTGTTACTATTAACACTGTTGGAATACCTGGTGGTTAAAATACAGTAATACGCGTTGTTGCATAGTAGCACACGGTATTGCACAGTATTTTCGAATTATTGATTCTTATTGTAAGAAGTCACTACTCAATAATTATTACAGTAATTACTGTTTAATATTTTATTTTATTGATTTAATAATTCATGTGTTGATATTTTTTATTATTTTTGTTTCAATAATTGTCACTGCACAGTATTTCCCATTATCAAATCAATAATTCATATTATTTGAATAATATTATTAGATAGCATTATTGGCAATGTCTATAAAGTTCTGTCAATGAGAGGTTTGGTCACCTAATTGAGCGCCAGTAAGGAGAAATCCTTATCGGAAAGCCCCTCTTTCACAGGGCGGCTTTGGTTGTCATTATTATGATTCTATAATATTATTTATGAATAATTAATTATTAATTTATATGATAAGAAAATATTTATTTTATGTGGACATAAATGATGGATTAAAATATTTATTTTATGTGGTTATAAATGAAGGAATTAATGTTGAGGTGTTTTATCAGTATTTTGTAGGATTGGAGGTATTTACAAAATCAAATCGGTGTTCTTAAGCACTATTGCATGAGTTATAATTTTGATCCGACCGTTGGATCGTTGTGATTTTTGGATATGTTATATATATATATATATAAGTTGAGTATATGTCCACAAATTTTGAACCATTAAAAATTAACGTATGATTTGTTATGAATTTTAAGAGGTGTTAAAAATCATCCGTTTGTGGATTTCGGATATTTTCTGCTTGGAATTTGAAAAAACTTTCTTCTACAAAGTTGTAGAGAATTCGATTTCGAATGGAATGGACATAAAATTCGTATTTTTCTAATAAAAAGGCTATTTATTATGAATTGTTGAAGTTTCAGAAATTAAAATATTTTTATTAAAAATATGGGTGGGCCCCACTTTTGGTTGTTGGGAAAGGTGGCTGATTTTAGTGGGCCCCACTTGTGGTGGCTGAAATTTTTTCAAAGAAGTGTGCATAGAAAAAATAATAATATTATTTTATTATTTAGTCTCCTATGGCGTTCTAGCATTTTCCTATAAATAGACACTTAAGTTAGAATTGAAAATCACACCAAAATCAGAGAATTCTTCTTCTATAATCTTGAGCTTATTTCTTTCGAGTTTTAGAAAGCTTTGAACGTAGAAAATAGTGAAAGTTTTCTTCAAGAATATCCCCGTTATACCAGTTGGAATACTCTTCTTTTCAAGGTAAGGGATATTATTTTTGTTCAATATTTGCTTGAAATAATATTTTCTTCCATACTCTGTAGTATGTAAGTAATATTATTTCTTTTCAGATTTCGAATTCTATACTCGTTTTGTTAAAATTTTGATTTCTATACTCCATGAAATTAGTAGAATATCCTTGATATTTGCGCTTCATCCAGTATCTTTTCATGGAAATATTATTTTGAGCATTCTTGATAAGTTTTAACTTTTTCATGTCGAAGTACTATTTACGGGGTTACTATTCTTGAAGTACTATTCACGAGGTACTATTCACTCGAGTACTATTCACCCGGACTACTATTCATGATAAAATTGATTGGTTTTTGGTCCAAATTATTTTTGGTACAATATTATTCTTGAATTTTACTCCACAAAGCAGTATCATGTTGATAATTTAGACGTTATTAATTTCTGGATAAATTAAATTATAAATCTTTAAAAATTTATCCTTGAACTAGTTTTATTGAATTCTTATATCATTGTCATCATCCTCATGTTTATATTATGTTGAAAGTCATCTGTGGCTTGTAGTGCATAGATGGACTTTGTATGATTATGACCAGGGATTATTCGGTATAATGATGATCATAATGTTACAAATGATGTGGTAAAAGTCCTCATTGGCTCGTAGTGCATTGATGGACAGTTGTTGGCATGATCATGACCATTGATGAATACACGAATATCCTTGGCCCGTAGTGCATGGATAATTTGTGGTCGTGATACTAAAGAATATCCTTGGCCGTAGTACATGGGTGATTCGATGATGTGGATTATTTATTAAGTTGAGTCTCAGAGATAAAAGTGATGAAAAACCTTTTAAATCATAGAAGATAGTAGATTTTATGCCCTACTTGACTCTTCTAATGGATTGCTTGTTCCACTGCAGTTAAACTTGATGTTTGTTATATTTTATCAGTTTAACACTGTTGAAGGCTAACGATAAATTATTCTGCATTATCTTAGTCATAATATTTCTTACTGGGCTAGTTGAGCTCACCTTTTTGCTTTCATTTTCCTCTTCAGGAAATGAGAACGTAGCCGGGACTAGTCGGGGACGGAGTGACGGTCCAGATGATAGCATTAGTAGTCATCACTATTATATGAAATAGTGTGATAATAAATGTATTGAGGACTCCATTTGAGTTGAATATTGTCTAGAAGACAATATTCGTATTAAAACTCTCAGTTTATGTTTTGTCGTATTTTACACGACAGTTGTATTATTAAGTTGTATTTGAATTTTGTACCATGTATTTGGCGACTCAAGATGGGTGATTTATACCTGTTTTAGGGGCATCATAGTTGGTATCAAAGCTTAAGGATATGATCCCTGGCTGAGATGTGAGACAAGAACTAGGAGGGGAGAGACGGGGAAATCCTTCGCTAGTATGACCTACCTAAGTTTATTTGGTAGTTAATTGGTCGATCAGAGTATAGGGATAATATGTGACATGTCAATTAACCCTTGTTTTGTGGCAGTATTTGAAAATGACATCCGAGAATATTGAGAATAGCAATGGAGCACAGAAGACCGTAGAGTCACCACAGATGAATACCCAGGCATAATGTACAACAGGAAGACAATAATCCTCATGCAAACAACAACACTGACCAAATGATGAACGATGGAATATTCAGAGGCTTTCTACAATTCATGCAACATCAGGCAAAAGAGTGTAACAATCCGGAATTTCAAATTGTAATAAATATTTATTGAGTTATATAAATATTTATTTAAGGTGTTTATTTTTGAATAAATATTTATTGATGTGATGGTTGTTAATAAATATTTATAAATCTAAATTTATTGGATAATATTCTAAATTAAATTAATTTATAATTTAGGGAATTGTAATATGACATGAGATGTTATACTATTGTTTTGAATTAATAATTTAAGTTGATGTGTTTAATTATTAAATAAAATTATAATAAAAATTATAATTTAGTGGTATTTGCTTAAATGATATATTCAAATTAAATTATAGCATGTGATTGATTTATTTAATTAATTTTGGATATAGAAATCCAAATAAATAAGATATAATTATGAATTATAAACTAAATTGTTTATTAAAATAAAATAAAGGAGTTTAATGTGGGTTTGCCAAACAAGGCTTAATATATTAAGTCTTTAATATTTAAAGGGTTTTGCCAAACAAAGCCTTATGACTTTTGAATTTCTAATTTTTGAATTTAAATAAAATAAATAATATAAAATATATTTATAGTAGAGATACGTTTATAATAGTGTAACTGGTATATTTAGTAGGCGTATTAAGGCCATATCAGTTACTTTAGTTTGCGTATATTTGTTATTGGTTTTGTTTGTTGCTTAAGCCTAAGAGAAGAAAACTGAGAAGTTCAAAGAACTTGAGAGAGAATTGGAGAGGAGTCTTAAGAATTTTCACAGCAAGTTTAGTGTTTAGCAAGGTTGTGCAAGCTAATTGAAGGTATGTTCCATAGTCTCTATATTACATACATGTATATGTCTACATATGTGAATTACGGCAAAATTTCATGTACTCTATGAAATCAAATTCATTGAATTATTGCTATACAATGAGATAGTTGTGGTTATATGTGTTGAGATGGTTGAGGTTGTATTTAAACAAGAGTTTGTATGCTAATTTCATTCTAATAGTAGAAAATTTTGACAGTGTATATATTTTCTTATGTAGCTTATGTAAGTATCAATTTTGATGGTCAACTTGCATGTTAAGTTGTTAATTGAGTCTTGTATATTTTAGTTCTTTAAGAAACGAGCATAATATAATTTGAACGAAGCAATTTGGCCAAATATAGATATTACAATGATGAATTTTGTAAAAGATGTCAAGAAAATTGAGTTTTTCATGAAAACATGAAATTTGAGAAATTAAACTAGTATAGTTGATGTTAAATTATTCTAATTGGTTGAAAATGTTAGCAAACATGTTTATGATAGTTTCGTATCAATTGTACGTGTTAATATTATTGTCTTGTGGGTGAAATTCGTGTTAGTTGGGCTAAAATTGACTCTTTGTTCATGCCGTTTACGCCTCATCATGTCGTAATCTGCTAGCAATTGCTTGCGTGTACAAGGCAAAAACAATTTGTTGTCTGGGTCCAGAAAGCACGTGTATATGGCAGCAATTGCGCCCATACCTCAATCTGAGAGACAGTTTGTTCTGTTATTTTTTGCAGACCTTGGAATACCTTACCACTTGGTTTAAGGTTATGTTAATGTGTCAAACATGTAACAACAAGGCTAAAATAGAGATGTGATTATGTGGTTAGTGAATTCAAAGTGGTAAAAATGATTGTCGACGTCGGGATTTTTGAGTGTCCCTTTTTTGTTACTTTTTCTTTGGTGTTCTCATGTTAATGTGAGATTTGTTTGAAAAAATAAGTGAAAAAGGTCCAACATGTATAATGTCAAAAATTTGACTTTAAGAGTCGCCATTGGTGTATTTAATTGGTTGCACTAACTTATGACCAAAAGGTTTGCACATTGACCAAAGGTGTTTTGACAACGCTAAATGCAGTCTGTGGAAAAAGAGATTCATTTTAGGTCCAGGGGGGCTTGATTATGCGGAGGGAAGGTGTTAGGCACCCCCCGACATCCGTGTTACCACGGTGACCGCCACTTCTCAAATAAATTGTTATATGAATGTGTGTGTTTGTGTGTGTGTGGATCAATGTGCAATTATTTGAAAGTAGTGCGAGGCCTCGTTCGCACCTATATACACAAGGTTTGAATTTTATAGGAAAATTCAGTTTTAACCAAGATATAGCAATGAAGTTTTATAAAAGAGGTTTTTCAAACCCTGTGCTCAATAGGAATTGAGACCTTTTCATACTTCTATTTTATTATTAAATGTTTGGCTTGTTTGCTTTTATTTTTGAGATGCGAAGCATGCTCGAAAAAAATAATATCTGACGATCTTGAACTCCTCATGGGCATGATGACCATCCAAGGAAATTGAGACACTATAAAATAATGTACTGTTTGCTACAATTTGAAAAATGTCCATCATGGGAACTCGAATCTAGATTCAAGAACCGAACTTGTGATCACATGATTCCTAGGCTCACATGACACTGCAATTTGCATGGAAAGCGATAGCGATAATATATATAAAAGTGTAAATATATATATATATATATATATATATATATATATATATATATATATGAAGCAACTCCACTGGGGATCGGAAATATAAAACTCCATGGGAAATATATATATATATATATATATATATATATATATATATATATATATATATATGATGATCAACCACATAAGTAAACTCAAAGGACGAAATGTAAATAAAGTCGTAAAAGTGATCAACCGCCACGGAGTAAACTCCAGCGAGAGACAAAATGTAAATAAAAGTGTAAAAGGCCACGAAATAAACTCCGTGCCCGAGAGGAATGTAAATATATATATATGTACAAATATATATAAAAGCAAAGAACGACTAGATGTAAATCCGTGCTCATCGGATATGTAAGAGCAACAATTATATATATATATATATATATATATATATATATATATATAAGCGAATAAACTCATAGGATGTAAAATCTAGGCTCATCGGATATGTAAAACAACAGTTATATATATATATATATATAAGCAATTAAACGCCCGCATCAAGTTCAGGCTCAATCGAGGCATAACTCGATAATGTTAGTCCATATATATGAAATATATACATATATTAGTATATATATATATAGACAGTAATGAAAACCATTTGATAGAAAGTCCGCAAACGCACACAACACGACTCTCAATGTGTATAACGAAAAAGTGTGCTATATATGAGCGAAGGCTTTATAAAATGTAAGAAGGCTACGTTGAAATGCCAAAAGTAGACTTCTATGACTTTAAATGGATAAACACTCGGCCCTCTTGGATAAAAGATAGCTATATGTGAGCTAACTAGTGTTTAAAGAAGAGGAAACACTCAAAAGATGTGTATGCAGAATAAAATGGACAGGGCTTCCTCGCCTTTTTCCTTCTCTCCTCTCTCCCAAATGGCTGACCCAAGCCTTGTATATATAGAAGGATGGCCGCAGGTACACCTACGGCTGGTCGTGGTGGATCCGAGCCTCGCGGGTCCCATCATCTCGTAGTACGTGCAGTCGTGCACTGTAATATCCGCTCAAACTTGCAGAACTTCAATCCAAGCATCCGAATGAGGTATAACTAACCTTCTTCAGACCGCTAGTGTCGAGAGTTACGCAATGACATGGATTAGAGGTTGTACGAAGTCAGGAAGAGGGGTCTATGCCCATGGTCTTCAAGCTTCAAGTTCTATCCAAAGTACCGCCACACGTAATAGTCACTCAGGATTGTCATTCCTCGGCTCTTGTGGGACATTGTTGGATGTATATATGATGTGTTGAGACAGCGTGCCATTTGTCGAAGGAACAAGATGACGTTTGACTCCTCGCCGGGGTTATCGCCGATTTGAGTTGAAAGTAGACATTGCTCAGGGTTACAGCTGAGATTGGACTACTTGTTGGTATGCTGCGATATCATCTTGTTGACGTGGTAAGATGACGTTGTGACTCCTCACTGGGGTTATCGCCGGTTTAAGCAGAAAGTAGACGTTGCTCAGGGTTACATCTGAGATTGGGCTACTTGTTTGTATGCCTCACTATCATCTGTGGATGTTTCTGTCTACCCGTTGTTATCTTCGGGTCTGAGGTGTGTGTGCCTTGACAGGATGTTGGTGGTTGAAGCTGATTGCATTTGTTTGAAACAAGCATTTCCGGGGTTACTGCCGGAACTGCAATGGCATCTCTTGGGGCTATCACCAAGGATGGGGTTGCTACTCCCAGTGTTTCTCTGGGACTGGAACTGAGCGTCGCGGTGTTATCGCCGAGATAGAACTGTCCTCTCCGGTGTTGTTTCTGGTCTTTTGATCTGCATATCTCGGGGTTATCTCCTAGATCGGAAATGACATTTCCGGTGTTCCGGGTTTTGAGATAACGCTCCCGGATTATGTTCCGGGTTGGAACTAAACTTTCGGTAGTATCCGGAATGGATGTAAGCAAGCTTCCAGGGTTATCTCCAAAAGAAGAATCTATCCTCCTGTAATGTTAGTAATAGGAGTGCAGAAAATTTTGAGTGTCTACAGATGCCCCTCTTTATCATATGCATGCAATGCAAGGCATGGATAGCATAAAGAGTCCTAGACACTTGAAATGTAAGCAAGATAAACATGATGTTATGTGCAGCAACATGATGCAAATACATGTAGAATGCATGAATGATTGTCAAGTAATCCTGCTAGGATGATAATCAGTGATGGCTTGGACATGCGATCCAAGTTTCCAAGGAAGTTGACATTGGGGCTATCACCAAAGTCTTGAATCCTAGACACTAGCTTATACTCCATAGAGGTACCTCATATGTGGAAGAGTTCTCTGGGGATAAAGGCTTTGTCTGTTTGAGGATGTGTATAACATGTTCCCTCATACTGTCGTAGTTACTGCCAACAGTGTTGTCACTGCCAGGGTTGCCTGACCTTCACTGATGTGTATATCACCGGATAGATCCCTGTTGGGTGCATTGTCAAAGGGCTTGACCTTCATTGATGTATGTGTGAATGGTAGCATTATGTTGTAACCCTTGCTGGGTAAGGTTACATCGATGGGTTTACTTGCCATGGACTGACATGATGTTAAGGCTGCTTGACCTTCATTGATGTGTGTATCAATGGTTACATTGCATTGTGACCCCCGCCAGGGACACGTAGATGTTTGAAGGATGCTCGTTGTGACCCCCACCGGGGATATGTAGATTCTTGATAACTTCGGCGTTGTAACCTCCACCGGGGAGGTTTGATATTTCGTGGTTTTTGCGTTGTAACCCCCGCCGGGGATACGTCAGGGTTGCCTGACACTCATTGACGGCATCGGACCTATGTGGGGTATTGCCAACATGATCTGTAAAAGTTGAGTTCATTGGTATAGTATACCCTGCATTCAGGTGAATACCTTTGAGACGACGATAGTTTAACTCTGACCGACGAGAAACCAGGATTTCAGGCTATTCCGCTCAATCGCGTAGCACTTTTATTCCTGATTTGGCCTTTTCTGCTTGTGAGACCTCCTTTACAACTCTAACTAGAGCGAGCTGGAGGTGTAGGACCCATGTAGGGGGGCCGCAGGTGTATTACGCAAGAGAGCCGAGTTAACTGCTCGCCGGTAGTCTTATATGTATAGGTGGCTGGTTGCTTTCATAAGTCATTTTCAAGTTGCGCAGCGAAGGAAATCCGAGAACTCTTCTTCAGATCTACTGAGTTCGGGTAACTTTCTATATATTTTGCCACCGTACAAGCGTTCTTCACTGTCCTGGTAACACATGCATGTATTTTTTTCCAATTTCTGTCCGTTGGAAAATGACTTATCGCATGAAATGCATTTAGACACATAGTAGTGAATATGTATGCTGATATTACTTGATAAAAAATATTCAGCATAGCAAATGTTAGTATTAAACCATGCTGAACATAATGATGTGAAAAAATTTGACTTTTGAAACAGTCAAATTGGCACCTTTTTCTTGTCATTTCTTATCCTATATGAGGACAAATGAGTAAAGGTAGACAAGTAAAATAATCCACAGTAATTAGACTACACTTACAAATTTTTTTTTGTGCAATGTATTGATGCATACAAGATGTAGATGTATATGGCGTATGTGTGGTGTGCTTCTTGAATGGCCACCTAGTCATGCCTATGTGCATGTGGATAGTCCCATTTACAAAGGGACTATGGCAAAATTTTCCCAAAATGTAGGTATTGGGTAGTCATGCATTTTTAACTCTACTGTAGATGTATGTTAAAACAATGCATACATGCATGTAATCATAGAATGCATTTTGAAAAGACTCCAGGTAAGAAATTACCACACCCTTTCTGAGGTGATTTGGAGACTTTCTGTCCAGATAACATGGATTCAAATCAGCCGAGTAGTTCTCGCCGTTCTGTTAGACAGCCTCGTTGTTTGGCGGAGGTAGTGATACGTCCTATTCAGGTTGAGGTGCTGAATGTCGAGGACGAGGAGGAGGATGCACCGATCGAGGTTCCTGCTCCTGCTGTACGTGTTCCCCATAGGGAATTGCAAGGTATTCAAGTGGCGAACCCAGATCTTCTGGGTGACTTGAGTAGGCATCCTTCAGTATACTTGAACGCAAATGAGGTATGAAGTTAGATCTTTAATCTTCCTTATTTCCTATTGATGAGGAGTTAAGGAGTCTGATGTTGATCTTCATTTGATGTAGGTTCCTAGCTTTACACAGCCTCGAGGGAACTGGTTTAGCATCCACTCTATGTATCAGGCCTTGCATGATGACTACAGAGCGATCGTCCATGCATTTGGGGATTCGGAGGTTCTTCTCCATTCTACCCGTCATTGTCCCCAGGGGTTACCCTGTGGCATTATCTGAGCGGTGGTTTCACCAGACTCACTCACTCCATTTGCTGGACTATGAGGTGATGATGACGCCGATGGATTGGCGGTTTATCACAAGTATAGAGTTTGGAGGTGATCCGGTGCCTTGCACGACGGATATCACCCCTACTGCCATCAGATCCTTGTTTGGAGTTCCGACTTGAGGCGCCTCAGGGCGGGGACTATTTCAGACAGTCCTTTGAGCATAGATGCTATGAGCGGGCTGTTGAGTGAGCCTATACCCGATGATGTGAGAGTCAGGGATTGCATTCTTCAGCGATTGTTCCTGATGATCATTAGGGGCTACTTCATAGCAGATAACTCTTCTACAGTGTCCTTCGCTTTGATCAGCGCCACTCGACACGTGGACCATATAGGAGAGTATGATTGGGGTTCCTACACCTTTGCCTACTTCCTCAGGGGAATGTGCATGCGATCGTAGGGCTTGACCAAGGCATGGTTAGGATTCTACCCATTTATGCTGGTGAGTATTTCTCTTGTCTTTTCCCATGTATGGGTTAAGAGTGTTGACTGACAGCAGATGTTTGCCTTTGTATTGACAGTTTTGGGCCAATGAGAGGCTTCCTTGTTTGCGTCCTATGAGCGTGTTAGGTTTAGATACCTATCCATGAGGATGAAGATGGCATCATTCCATACTGGCGAAGGTCCCTGTTGCTAAGGGTTTCACTCATTATCGCCTCTGACTAGAGCTATTATTGGTACCGATGTCATCACATGGATTCCCTACTCTGGAGAGCATTTGGGAGTTGGCTTTGAGGATGGGTACCCGACTGGAGTAGAGTACGTCATTTCCACCCGCAGGATTCCCCTCTTCACAGATAGAGGATGGGAGCTCTATTTAGGAGAGCGTGCTATTAGGAGCACTACAGGAGAGATTCGTGTACTGATCTTGCCTCCTGCCAGGCGTTATTGGCCCCTGTTCTCAGGAGATGTTCCAGCATTGGTGGATCCCTCGTACGATTGGAGCTCAGACCCGCGCCACACAGTTTATGGGGGATATGGTTCTAAGATCCGTGATGATGACGGATTGGCTAGCCTATGTCAGAGATCCAACTCATGTGACACAGATTGACTCAGCAGCTCGACCGGTCACATCTTTTCATTCAGCATTTGGGCAAAGATCCTGCAGAGGTAGATACTTTTGATCCTTCCAGCTCGTGTCTTTGGTCCCTCAGTGACCCATATGGTTTTGCCAGTGCAGATCCTCCTCAGATCAACTCGACATCCCTGTAGATAGAGATCCAGTGACTTAGGAGGAGTTACATCAGGTGGACAGGATCGATGATGTAGACATCAACACTCTTGACTTTTTTTGATGTATTTCTTGCTATCTCTTTGATAGGCCTCATTGTATGTTGGGTAGCCGCCCCATTTCCTGTATTTTAGCCGCATCTGAGAGATGTATTAGATGATGATATACTTAGGAATGTATATCTGAGTTTTCCATTCACAATATCATATTGCCATCTATTGTATCATGCATGTTATTATGTTATGCATATGTATGTATGTCTAGAGATATTCAGCATTGACCCCTGGATGGTCTTATAACACGGCCCGTACAGATGTCTTCTTCGACAGTTAGCCATATTGATCATACCGCACCATTTATGGTGGTAGCTGGTATGCGCTCATGGTATGATAGTATATCACCATCAGACATGGTGATCGTAGATGATTTGTTGCAGCATACTATGACCTTACTAATGTTTCAGGTTCCTCCAGGATTTGTAGAGGGCATGCTAGAGCACTGGGTACCGGACAGACAAGTATTCCGATTTGGGACCTGTGAGTTGACTCCTACTTTGGAGGAGTATGCACGACGACGATGTCACGCCTACGGGGCAGACCTTGCGTGCATATGGCTATTGGAGACATGAGCAGACAGTTCATGACCCTCACCGGATTGAGACGTAGAGTGGTCCAGGACGAGATTACATCCGGCCACGTGATATCCTAGTGTTTCCTGTTTGACAGGTTTGGCTCTGAGGATAGCTATGCACGGCATTCCGGGATTTCACCACACCGGAGGATCATTGGCGTTCAGCCAGAGTAGATGTACATCTTCTGTGACGCCCCCAAAATAGATATACATCACCCATCTTGAGTCGCCAAATACATGGTACATAAATCAAATACAACTTAATTATACAACTGTCATGTAAAATACGACAAAACATAAACTGAGAGTTTAATCAAGAATATTGCCTTCTAGACAATAATCCACTCTCAATGGAGTCCTCATAGACAGTATACAAACTCAAATTCAGTCCTCATTACATTTATTATCATATTATTTAACAGAATAGTGTGGACTACTAATGCTATCATCTGGACCGTCACTCCGTTCCCCGACTAGTCCCCGCTACGTTCTCATTTCCCGAAGAGAACAATGAAAGCAAAAGGGTGAGCTCAACTAGCCCAGTAAAAAATATTATGACTAAGATAATGCAGAATAAATTATCATTAGCCTTCAACAATGTTAAACTGATAAAATACAATAGAAAACAAGTTTAACTGTAGCAAAATAAGCAATCCATTAAAAGAGTCAAGTAGAGAATAAAATCTACTATCTTTTATGATTTAAAAGGTTTTTCAGCACTTTTATTGCTGAGACTCAGCTTAATAAATAAACCACATCATCGAATCACCCCGCACTGCCCAAGGATATTCTTTAGTATCACGACCACAATTATCCATGCACTACGGCCGAGAATATTTGTGTATTCATCAATGGTCATGATCATGCCAACAATCGTCCATCAATGCACTACGGCCAATGAGGACTTTTACCACATCATTTGTAACATTACGGCCATGATTATACCGAATAATCCTCGGTCATAATCATACCAAGTCCATCTATGCACTACAAAGTGATGTATGACTTTCAAAAAATATAAACATGAGGATGATGAAAATGATATAAGAAATCAATAAAATAAGTTCACGTATTAAATTATCTAGAAACTAATAACGTCCAAATTGTCAACATGATACTTCTTTGTAGAGTAAAATTCAAGAATTCTTAGAAGAATATTTCCATGAAAAGATACTGGATATAGCGTAAATATCAAGGATATTCCACTAATTTCATGGAGTATAGAAGTCAAAACTTTAACCAACTGAGTATAATAAAGAATGGAATAACAAAAGAAATCATGCATGCGGTACTTCGCATAGACATGATATTCCAACAGAATAATAAGTAACGGAACTAGGTCCGGTGTAAAACACATGCATGTGATATTCCAACGAGAATAATAAAGATGGAACCAGTGTCCGTGTAAAACACACGCATGTGATATTCCAATGAATAATAATAAAGACGGAACAGTGTCCGTGTAAAACACATGAGATAGGATATTCCAACCGAAAAATAAAGAATGAAATAACATAAGGATTTCACCAAGTATAGGTATGCCAGACATATCTGAGTTATGTATAGGGTATGTCATGGATACAAAGTTATTCCAATAGAATAATAAAGAATGGAATAACATAAGGATTTCACCAAGTATAGGTACGCAGATAGTATACAAAGTTATGTATAGGGTATGCCATATATACAGGTTATTCCAACAGAATAATAAAGAATGGAATAAAAGAAGTTCTCTTCATGAATAAGAAAGAATAACACCCCTTACCGTAAAAGAAACTGGATATAGAAGTAGTAAAGTAGTAGAATACTCTTCTTCTTTCTCTCTATAATTTCTCTCTCTAGAGTTTCAGTGAATTCGTAAGAAATAATGAAGGAATAAGCTTCTATTTATAGAAAAACTGAAAGTGGCTCTTGGTCTTAACGAAGGGTCAAAATGACTCTTGGTAATATTGAAGAGACAACTACTATTTGCGAAGGGGTAATTAACTCTTGGAACATCGAAGAGGCAAATAACTCTTGGAACACCGGAGAGGCAAATAACTCTTGGTAATATTGAAGAGATAACTATTATTTACGAAGGGGCAATTAACTCTTGGTAATATTGAAGGGACAAGTTACTATTAACACTTTAAATCAACGATCCATATTGATTTACTATTATAATTTCAACCAACGGTTTGAAAAATTAGCAAATCTCCTCATGGAATAATATTGTACCCAAATACCCGAGTGAACAATACTAGAGTGAATAGTAATCGGGTGAATAATAACTCATGAATAGTAACTTGTGAATAATAACTCGTGAACAGTAACTCATGAATAGTAACTCGTGAGTAGTACTCCAACACAAAAAGTGCCCCGAATACCCGATTTAACAATATAACCTCCAGACATCAATTATTATCGAAATAAATGTCAATTCTCACTAACACAAATAATTTCAACACAATGGAACTATCAAATTCATCTTTAATCAACACGAACTTATCCATCATTAATATCATAACTCATAATATTTAACAACCAGGTTGTTCCCAGGAAAGAGGGGGCTTTCTAATAAGGATTTCTCCCTATTGGCGCGCAATTAGGTGACCAAACCTCTCCTCGATGTAACTTCTAGACATTGTAAATATTGCAATTTAATAATATGAATAACTTTGTCGTCTCAATTATTGATTTAATAATATAACATATAATGCAGAGATAATCGACTATAATCGAATCAATAATATGAGAGATATGATGCAAAGAATTATCGTAGCAATAATTGAGTATAACTGAGTGACTTCTTACGTAAGCATCAATAACCAATATCGTGTGCTACTATGCAACCACACATATTACTGTACTTTTACTACCGGGTAGTTCAACAGTTTTAACAATAACACCTCTGCCGTTATTTATAAAATATTTTTGTTGTTTTCTCAATCCGACAATAATTCCGTTGTGGGGTCCACCAATGATTGTCTTGCGTCGCATTTAATATTCCCTGGTTAAAATGAATATTCCGGACCAATCGAATATTATATAACAACTAGCATACTTTACAAAATTTATAAATACTACCCACAACTATTACATTATATCAAATCCACACCATAATATTAAAAAATAATTTCGAGAAAATTAAATATTTATTCATAAAATCTGGAGTCTCACAATCTCCCCTCCTTATGGAATTTCTCCCTCAAAATTTACGTACGTACCTGGTATGCTGAAGAGGTGAGGGTACCTTGACTTCATTTTAGATTCTAACTCTTGAGGTATAACCTTTGAGTGTCGAATATAATCCTTCTTATCAAAGATTTTAACACGTATCTCCTCATACGTTAAATCATCCGTTATCTCATCCGGTTCTAAATTAATAATGTGGTTCGGGTCGACCACATATTTACGTAACATCGATACGTTAAAAACGTTATAAACACGCAACATACTTGGCGGTAAAACGAGTCTATAAGTCACAGTTCCTACTCAATTGAGGATTTCAAATGGGCCAATAAAATCGAGGGTTGAGATTTCCTCTCTTCGTCGATTATTGCTTCTAGAATAACGCCCTCTTGAACCTTCTTCTTCACATTCATCAGATTCGGGTGTGTAGCTTGAGCGGCTTTAACTTTATCGATTAAAGTCAATTCTACTTCGTATATTCGTTATCTTCACGTGGATCCCTAAAGTATTTAACTCTATCTTCATCATTTGTAAGTTATCTGAAATGGGTCTTTGTGTTAACAACATCTCACCAGAACGATACGATCTTCTACTCAAACGCGTCACCACTACTCGTTCGCTTCTTCCACGATGATATTGAATGGTATGATCATAATCTTCAACAGCTCGAGCCAATGTCTTTGGCGCATTATACGTTTATTTTGGGTGAAGAAATATTTAAGGGTTGAAGAAATGGGTTTAAGTAGTATGCACACAAGCCAATCATGTTTGATGATAAAGCATATACTTTGTAACAATCTTATTCATTTATTAATAAAAAGTATTAATTTATTAAAGGCTTTTAATTATCTACATGATGTCGTTTTATAATATGTGATAAACCCATAGTTTTAAGCAATGCTTTTAGAATAATGATGATGATCATTCTAATGAGATCTAAATTTTAGAAAGCTTAAAACTAAAATAGTTCCCAATCATTGGATTACTAAATTGGGGATTAGTGAATCCGGATAGATCGGGTACATACGCTGCTTGCTCATCGATGAGGATGATTGATCTCATGATCATTTGTGTGGAGACACTAAAGCAAGTATGTAGGTGCTTATTAGAGAATAAGTTCATCGAACGTGGCTCGCTAAGGAATACCTAATGGAGTTTTATTTATTCGTCAATAGGAATTCTCAGAGTGATAGTAGTACAAGTAATCCTTGGACTTGAGATCATCATAGTATCTTGTGTATGATGAGTTATACTTTGACTTATTCCTTAAGACCCTTAGGGTATATCAAAGGGTATGCTTGGGTATAATAAGTTGTACATGGAGATAATGTATGATCAATAAAGAATCTACCACTTCTAATAAAAGAAGAGAAATGTCCTATGTGATTCGATAAATGACAACCCAAGAGTCCTTGGTTATAGGCGTAATGAAATTAGAAAGGAGTTTCTAATTTGCATTATTTGAGTCAGTGCATTTAAGGATCGAAATACATATAATTAAATAAAATAAGACTCGACAAAGAATTCCATGTCTTATATTTAATCGGGACATCAGATGGTGGAAGGATTGAATTGTAGACAAGAACTATTTACTCAAAGGTTCTTTAATGATTAATGTTGAAATCTATATTATCCGGAAAGTCGTTGATCGCTAGGAGGCTTATCCCTATCAGAGAAGAATAATATTATTTAAATAAATTAATTGTTTAATTTATTTATTTAAATAAGATTAGAATTGTTCTAATTGATTTATTCACAACCGGCTTAATATGGAGAACCTAAAGGGTCACACCATAAAAGGAAGAATAATTATTTAAGAAGTTAATGGCATAATCGTAATAATATGTTAAGTATATTTAATTTAATCTATGGTGATAGAATAAATTAAATAGCTTAATATTTATTATTTAATATTTTAGAAATATTAAATATAAATTAATAAGAGGAGTCTTATTAATATTATTACAATTATTATTATTTTAATTTCTAAAAGAGTTTAGGAATTAATTTAATATAAGTATTCTCATTTATTCCTAATAGGATTAGGAGAGAAAATTAGTTAAAGGAGTTTAATTAATTATCCCTAATAAGATTAGGGAGCTTAATTAATAAAAAAGAATTTAATTAATTAAATAAAACCCAATTCCTTAATTGTTAAGGTGGGTTGCCCACATCTATATAAATAAGAGGAGTCTTATTACGGGTGGATGGGTTGTCGATTTTTTCAACATAACGACATAATTCAATTTGTGGGAGAGTACACCTTTTCTATAGAGATAGAAAACTAGGTTTAGCCATAACACCCATCTTCTTGAATTTTTTTCTTCCTGGTGGATCACCTCAGAGGCCAAACACATGGGTGGCTAACGCTGATCAAAGGAAGGAACCAAACCCGGTGGATTCAAGATTGAACGCGAAAAGGATTGGAGGTGAACTTGTACCGAGGAAGCTCGATCTTCAAGGGTATGATTTTATTCTTTATCTTTTCGCTTAATTAATAATTATGCATAAAGGGTGATCCCGTATATGGTTTGTAAATTTTTTAAACTCGATTTTTACACGCTCCGCATTTTTTTTGCAATTTGATCATGTTATAATAATATTAAAACTAATAAAGGGCATCAGAGCCAAACCTTTATGCTAATTATTAATTGTTTAATTTGATATGTATATTGATATGTGTGTTTAGAACAATTTAATTGGGCATAATTTTATCAGATAAAATTTATTAGAAATTAAATAATTAAAAATTATTAATAATTGATAAATTGCAAATTTATTCTTAAGGCGCCATTTTTTTATAAGCATTGGCATGTTTCCTTTTAAATTTCAATGTAAGCTACGCGCTTAGCTTTTAAATCAAATCACCGGAAATCAAGTGTAACAAGAATTTCGGTAGAACAAAAATGTAACATATTTTATATCATGGGAATAAATTCATGAGATCATAAAAAGCTAACTCACTAATTTATAAAAAGAAAAGCAACTTGAATTTTTTTTTCATATCAATTTAGCCCTCGCAATCAAAAAAAAAAAACAAAACAAATTGCCATATACATCACGATTTTCAAGGCCATTAATAAGGATATATATATATTATACTTAAAATTTTAAAAAAAAAAGGCAACAGAAATCACAATAATATATATATATATATATATATATATATATATATATATATATATATATATATATATATATATATTATTTTATATAATTAAAAATAAAAGTTTATTTTAATTTTAAAATAAAAGGTTTATTTTAATATTAAAATATAAAGTTTTATTTTAATTTTAATAATTTTATAATTAAAATAAAAAGGTTTATTTTAATCTTAAAAATAAAAGGTTTATTTTAATATTAAAATAAAAAGATTTATTTTAATTTTAAAATTAGAATTTCATGCTAACTAATTAGAGTTGGAATTGGATTCCATGATAACTAATTGGAGTTGAAATTGGATTTTATTTTTCCTAAAATAAAGGAGTTTATTTGTGAATAGGGAAGTAAATCCATCTTTCCTTAAATAAAGGAGTTTATTTAGATATGAAATAAGATTTCATATTATTCAAAATAAAGGAGTTTATTTGTGAATAGGAAAGAGAATCCTAATTTCCTTAAATAAAGGAGTTTATTTAAATATGGAATAAGATTTCATATTATTCAAAAATAAAGGAGTTTATTTGTGAATAGGAAAGAATATCCGTGTTTCCTTTAATAAAAGATTTTTTTTTTATACATGGAATTGATTCCATAATTAATTAAAATAAAAGAGTTTATTTTAATTAAAGATTTTTTTTATACATGGAATCGATTCCATAATTAATTAAAATAAAGGAGTTTATTTTGATTAAAGATTTTGATTAAAATAAAATAGTTTATTTTATTCAAAATTAGATAAATTAAAATAAAATAGTTTTATTTTGATTTAAATTTGGATTAAAATAAAGGAGTTTATTTTGATTCAAAATTAGATTTTATACTAACTAAATTTGCCCATTAAATGATATCAATATATATATTAAATGTTTATTATTCATAAGATGAATGTTATTTATTGATGCATATGGTGATGTGTATGATAATAAATGGGATTGATTATGGACTATCGACCAATATGATTGGATTTTATTTTAGTTGGATGCATGAATGTATGGGTTTTATTTAATGGGGGTCTCACAGATTGCCTTCTCTAATTTTTCTTAATGTAAATTCTATCTCCTCCTATGTACTTCCCTCGATCACGATCAAGGTTTCTATTTATTTTAAAATAGTTTTGTAATAGGAATATTTAGAATTAATTTTGAAAAATTAGAGATCAAGGAGCAAGGAGCGCTTGAAGACCCGCTTGTAATGGAGCCCTAGTTTAAATGTAATAGTTATATTTAAATATTATTTCTTGCACCCCTTGGGGGTTTGACCTTTTGGTTCACTTGGTGGCTCTAGTGAACCAAACTAGAATAAAAGTCCATAATCAATCCGAGTAGAATATAGTATTCTATATGTGCATGCTTATACTATATATATTATATATTATGTAAACATGCTTCGCATGTTCATTAATATGACGCGTATTTTATATATATATGTGCATGTGCGCTAAACAAGATGAGACAAATTAATAACAAACCCCTCAATTTTTATATTAAGTCCTAAGCGTTCAAAGATATTTGGAATATCGAACGTCGCCTTCTAGCATGATAAAATTAATAGAGTATTAAATATTTAATATGAGTTTGTTGTGTCACCACAAGGCAAGTATTAAGTATTTAAGATGTTAATTTATCACATTTGATGCTTATAAAGAAAATTGAACAATATTGTTTTGTCAGGTCACCACAAGGATGATATTTTTCTTTTTGAATATATGGAGTGCTAGGTCGGACTTAACTTGGATAATTTTGATTCTGATGTGCCACCACTGATCAAAATAATCTAAGAGGCAAAAGAAAAGGAGTCAGATAGTTGATGTAATTGACAAAAGTTGTCTACCTATTTATTTATATATAGTTTGTTGTGTCACCACAAGGCTATATACATTTGAAATGGGATCCTTATTCTCACTAGCAAATCTTTAATTAGATTTTTGCTTAACTATATAAGTGAGGGTAATATAGTTTGAAGAAAATAGTGGGAGATACCAATTTAAAACAAGACCTAATTTATTTTGGTAATTAATAAAAGAATGTATGTTAAAATGTTGTTAATTACAAATTCATTTACGTAATTTTACAATGTCTAAAATTACTATCATCATCGCGAAGCATATTAGATGCTAAATTAACCAGAATCAATTAAACGGATAAGTTAAGGAATTTGAGAATAGTTCTCATATCGAAAAAGCTATCTTATGTCCTTAATACGCCTATCCCAAGAATGGTTGTAGCATAATGCCTCCGAGGAAGAGATTGCTACTTTTAGAAAGTGGCAAGATGATGCACACATTGCTCAACGCATCATGCTCAGATCCACGAGTAACGAGCTTCAGCCACAAGATGAAACTATGGATGCTTCTACTATATTCCCCGCACATCAAGTAGTTGATGGTGAGGAAAGTAGGACCGATAGATATCGACATTCAAGGAGCTCTTCCGATCTAGAATGGCCAATGGCACTATAAGATGCATAAAAAGTTCTTAACATAATCAATTTGATTGATCAATTAGACAACGAAGTTTTGTCATGGATGGATGGAGAGTTGAGCCAAGATTTGATCTTGCACTCACCCCGGACTCCTTTCATTAATTGTTGTGAATTTTTCATATGAACAAGCTAGATATCACCACCGATTTGCTTAACATGTTGAAAAATGTTGAGAGTCACTTTCCAACCAAGAAAGACCAAGTCTTACCGGTAGGGGCCAAAGGATCTTCTCAAAAGAAGAACGATTCAAAGAAGGTAAATAGAAAGGCAAAACAAAGGATAATAAGAACAAAACTCGATATGGATAGCAAAGGAGTTTGCTTCCACCGCAATAAGCCCCGACATCGGAAAGAAATCACGAGAAGCATCTTTGCAGAGGCTAACCAAAGAAGCTTAGTGAAGTTTTCTATATAATACAATTTTGTTCATGATTGAAATAAATTTTTCTTTAAGTCAAGGTTCTACTTGGGTATTGGATACCGACTTTGGTTATCATAAATATAGATTTATGAATGGACCAAGAAGAAGTAGAAAGCTAAACAAATATAAGTAATCCTATGTGTGGGAAATGAAGCAAAGGTTGCCATATTAGCCATAGAAACTTATAGTTTAGCACTGCCTACGGGCAAATCTATTAAGTCAATAAGTTGTTATTGTATTCCAGTTCTTGTTAAAATATTATTTCCATTTTATTGTTGGACAATGAAATCTTTGGTATTATAATTAAGAACAATTGTTGTTCTATTTATAATAATAATGTTTTGTATAGAACCGAATATTACTTAATAAATTTTGTATACTGACTTACATGAAAATAATTTTGCATATTGAACAAATTAGTATAAGAAAAGGAGATGATCATTCAAAGAGTTGAATGTATGTATTTATTGAATACAAGTGTGAATTATTTGAAAGGTTCAAAGAATTCGTAAGTGAAACAAATTTGCAAAGTATTAAGATTCTTTGATTAGATCAAGGAATAAATACTTGTGCAATAAGTTTCTAGATCATCTCAAATGGTTTTCTCATAAATGGACACATCCCGACACGCAATAATTGATTGATGTATCCGAATGAAAAATCGCACTTGTTGGACATGGTGCGGTCCATAATGATTTTACCGACATTCCAAAGATCCTTCAGGATCATGTCCTAGAAATGGTCAGACATATCTATTAAAAAAGGTAACCTCAAAATCCGCCCCAAGACTCCATAAAAGTTATGGACAGGAGGATTCCTAATCTTAAGTATGTTAAGATAAGGGGTTGTCCAACTTATGTGAAAAGGTTTCAAAGGATAAGCTTGGGACAAAATTTGACAAGTACACAGATTTGTGGGACATCCTAAAGTAAGTTTAGGTATATGTTCTATAATCCTACTTAGCAAAAGGTGTTTGTTATTAAAAACACGCCTTCTAAGATAAAGGTGTTTATCATTAAAAGGGCTAGTGGGAGGATAATAGATCTTGAAGAGTTCAAGAACCACAAAACACTATAAGTCAAATAAGAGGAACTCAGTAGATAGACCTATTGTGTACCACAAACCAAATCAGAAGTCCGAATAGTATCAAGATACCTAGAGGTATGGATTCATCATGATGATGATGATGATGAGGTATCATCATAAGAGAAGATGATGATCCAGAGTTACATACGATGAGGTAAGAGTTCTAGTGTGTACAAAAGGGTTGATTTTATCAAGGGGAGCGAACCTAGTGTGACATTCCTAATATTTATATTATATGTTGATATACTACGGATAAGGAATGACATACCAATGCTACAATCAAGAAAGATAAAGTTGTTCAAACATTCCTCCATAAATGATTTGGGAAGAGTATCTTTAATTGGGGATATAAATCTATATAGATAGATTTAAGAGGATGCTCAACTTAACCCAAGGAACGATATTCATTTGATGCTAAAGTCGTTTAGCATGGCAAACTCCAAGAGATGTCTCATGTTGATGAGCCATGGAGTGTATCTCTTAATAGTCCCCATAGACTCCAAAGAAGAGAGATCGCATGAGTGACAATCATGTATGCAATGAAATATACGAGACCGATGTCGATCGGTCATATTTCGGAGAAGATCACCGTAAGACGTTGAAAACATCTTAAAGTTCTTAACCCAAGCACTAAGGATGTGAACATACATGGTGGGTCTAAATTAAAACTAGAGGGCTTAACAGACTCAAGTTTTTCGATGCACTCAAGATGATGTAAAATCCACTTTAAGGTAAAGTGTTACCTTGAATAGTGGCAAAAGTTGAATTCGAAAGGTTCCAAAACAAAGAAAGAGTTGTCGGTTTAGTGATAAAGACAAAGTATATAGCTATAAATGAAGTCGCAAGTTGATTATTTGGATTAAAAGTTCATTACGTAACCAGAATAGTTCCTAAGTCTCATCTTCGATCTAAACATGTGTTGTGGCACTTTCATTTGATTATTAGAATCATTGAAAGATGGGAAATCACTATAGAGATAGTGGACTCTCATGAACAACATTACATATCCATTAACTAAAGCTTATCCAACAAAGCAGGATAATCGCCACTTAGTAGAGAAGAAGAGTATAAGATACCGTGACGATTGCTTTTAGTGCAAAGTGGAGATTGAAAGTAGTATGCACACAAGCCAATCATGTTTGATGATAAAGCATATACTTTGTAACAATCTTATTCATTTATTAATAAAAAGTATTAATTTATTAAAGGCTTTTAATTATCTACATGATGTTTTTTTTATAATATGTGATAAACCCATAGTTTTAAGCAATGCTTTTAGAATAATGATGATGATCATTCTAATGAGATCTAAATTCTTAGAAAGCTTAAAACTAAAATAGTTCCCAATCATTGGATTACTAAATTGGGGATTAGTGAATCCGGATAGATCGGGTACATACGCTGCTTGCTCATGGATGAGGATGATTGATCTCATGATCATTTGTGTGGAGACACTAAAGCAAGTATGTAGGTGCTTATTAGAGAATAAGTTCATCGAACGTGGCTCGCTAAGGAATACCTAATGGAGTTTTATTTCACCGTCAATAGAAATTCTTAGAAGTGATAGTAGTACAAGTAATCCTTGACTTGAGATCATCATAGTATCTTGTGTATGATGAGTTATACTTTGACTTATTCCTTAAGACCCTTAGGGTATATCAAAGGGTATGCTTGGGTATAATAAGTTGTACATGGAGATAATGTATGATCAATAAAGAATCTACCACTTCTAATAAAAGAAGAGAAATGTCCTATGTGATTCGATAAATGACAACCCAAAGAGTCCTGGTTAAGGCGTAATGAAATTAGAAAGGAGTTTCTAATTTGCATTATTTGGAGTCAGGCATTTAAGGATCGAAATACATATAATTAAATAAAATAAGACTCGACAAGAATTCCATGCCTTATATTTAATTGGGACATCAGATGGTGGAAGGATTGAATCAGACAAGAACTATTTACTCAAAGGTTCTTTAATGATTAATGTTGAAATCTATATTATCCGGAAAGTCGTTGATCGCTAGGAGGCTTATCCCTATCAGTAGAATAAATATTATTTAAATAAATTAATTGTTTAATTTATTTATTTAAATAAGATTAGAATTGTTCTAATTGATTTATTCACAACCGGCTTAATATGGAGAACCTAAAGGGTCACACCATAAAAGGAAGAATAATTATTTAAGAAGTTAATGGCATAATCGTAATAATATAGTTAAGTATATTTAATTTAATCTATGGTGATAGAATAAATTAAATAGCTTAATATTTATTATTTAATATTTTAGAAATATTAAATATAAATTAATAAGAGGAGTCTTATTAATATTATTACAATTATTATTATTTTAATTTCTAAAAGAGTTTAGGAATTAATTTAATATAAGTACTCTCATTTATTCCTAATAGGATTAGGAGAGAAAATTAGTTAAAGGAGTTTAATTAATTATCCCTAATAAGATTAGGGAGCTTAATTAATTAAAAGAATTTAATTAATTAAATAAAACCCAATTCCTTAATTGTTAAGGTGGGTTGCCCACATCTATTAATAAGAGGAGTCTTATTATGGGTGGATGGGTTGTTGACTTTTTCAACATAACGACATAATTCCAATTGTTGGGAGAGTACACCTTTTCTATAGAGATAGAAAACTAGGGTTAGCCATAACACCCATCTTCTTGAATTTTATTCTTTCTGGTGGATCACCCCAGAGGCCAAACACATGGGTGGCTAACGCCGATCAAAGGAAGGAACCAAACCCGGTGGATTCAAGATTGAACGCGAAAGGATTTGGAGGTGAACTTGTACCGAGGAAGCTCGATCTTCAAGGGTATGATTTTATTCTTTATCTTTTCGCTTAATTAATAATGCATAAAGGGTGATAAAGGGTGATCCACGATTTATATGGTTTGTAATTTTTGCAATTTTAAACTCGATTTTTACAAACCTAACACTATCAATTTTTGCAATTTGATCGCTTTCATGAATATTACAAACCTAAAGGAACTTTGAATTCGCATAACAGTTGGTTAGGAGTATGAAAGCTAACAACCTTATAAAAAGCATGATGAGTAGTTAACCAATAGATTCCTAAAATCACATCAAAGGAAAGTATTTTCAAAGAGATAAGATCGACAGGTAACGTAAAAATGTCGATTTGAATCAACAAGATTTATAAACAGTGGAGCTAACGAAGGCTCCTACTAACGAAGTTTCAACCAATAAGTCAAAGTCTAACTTCTCCGGAGTCAAATTTAAACGTTGAACGCAAGCAAGAGAGATAAAATAATGGGTAGAACCGGTATCTAATAAGGCATAGATTTCGCAAGAATTTATAATTAACTAAACTTCGTTCGGTTTACTCGCTTTTTGAGAAGTCACGAAAAATGCTCTTCCTGAAACCACCGACTTTGTTTCTGTCCTTATCCGCCTTTGCTGCCACCGTCCCAGCTGGACTTGACTTTGGTGCACAACAAAATCGAGCTAAATGACCTTCTCTTATTGAAATTTCCACTTCTATTATCTTGGCCATGATTACCACCGAAGTGGTTACCATTCTTGGCATGATAATTTCCCCCACGATGGTTATTGTTGTTTCGATAGCCGTTGCCACCGGTATGATTATTATCGTGTTGTTGGTCGATACCTTTTGCTTGAGCTAAATCAACGCTCTCATGTGCTTCATTGCTTATCTCAGCATTTTCCGATGCCATTCTCAAACACTGTCATAAAACAAGGGTTAATTAACATATCATATATTATCCCTATACTCTGACCAACCAATTAAATAACAAATAAACTTAGGTAGGTCATATTAGCGAAGGAATTACCCTTCTCTCCCCTCCTAGTTCTTATCTCATATCTTAGCCAGAGATCATATCCCTAAGCTTTGATACAAACTGTGACGCCCCCAAAACAGATATATATCACCCATCTTGAGTCACCAAATACATGGTACATAAATCAAATACAACTTAATTATACAACTGTCGTGTAAAATACGACAAAACATAAACTAAGAGTTTAATCAAGAATATTGCCTTCTAGACAATATCCACTCTCAATGGAGTCCTCATAGACAGTATACAAACTCAAATTCAGTCCTCATTACATTTATTATCATACAATTTAACAGAATAGTGTGGACTACTAATGCTATCCTCTAGACCGTCACTCCATTCCCCGACTAGTCCCCGCTACGTTCTCATTTCCTGAAGAAAACAATGAAAGCAAAAGGGTGAGCTCAACTAGCCCAGTAAGAAATATTATGACTAAGATAATGCAGAATAAATTATCATTAGCCTTCAACAATATTAAACTGATAAAATACAATAGACAACAAGTTTAACTGCAGAAATGAATAAGCAATCCATTAAAAGAGTCAAGTAGAGAATAAAATCTACTATCTTTTATGATTTAAAAGGTTTTCATCACTTTTATTCATCGAGACTCATTTTAATAAATAAACCACATCATCGAATCACCCCTCGCACTACTGACCCAAGGATATTCTTTAGTATCACGACCACAATTATCCATGCACTACGGGCCAGGAATATTTGTGTATTCATCAATGGTCATGATCATGCCAACAACTGTCCATCAATGCACTACGGGCCAATGAGGACTTTTACCACATCATTTGTAACATTACGGTCATGATTATACCGAATAATCCCTGGTCATAATCATTCTAAGTCCATCTATGCACTACAGGCCACAGATGACTTTCAAAAAAATATAAACATGAGGATGATGACAATGATATAAGAATTTAATAAAACAAGTTCACGGATTAAATTATCCAGAAACTAATAACGTCCAAATTATAAACATGATACTTCTTTGTAGAGTAAAATTCAAGAATGCTTAGAAGAATATTTCCATGAAAAGATACTGGATAAAGCGCAAATATCAAGGATATTCCACTAATTTCATGGAGTATAGAAGTCAAAACTTTAACCAACTGAGTATAATAAAGAATGGAATAACAAAAGAAATCACCATGCATGTGGTACTTCGCATAGATAGGATATTCCAAATGTAATAATAAGTATCTAACCAGTCGATGTAAAACATGCATAAGATATTCAAATGTAATAATAAAGATTTAAACTGTGTCCGGTGTAAAACACATGCATGCAGTGATATTCCAACCGAATAATAAAGAATGGAATAACATAAGGATTTCACCAAGTATAGGGTATGCCACGTATACAGGTTATTCCAACAGAATAATAAAGAATGGAATAACATAAGGATTTCACCAAATATAGGGTACGCCATGATATAAAAGTTATGTATAGGGGTATTATATATACAAAGTTATTCCAATGTAATAATAAAGAATGGAATAACAGAAGTTCTCTTCATGAATGAGAAATAATAACACCCTTTACCATAAAAGAAATTGGATATAGAAATAGTAAAGTAGCAGAATACTCTTCTTCTTTCTCTCTATAATTTCTCTCTCTAGAGTTTTAGTGAATTTGTAAGAAATAATGAAGGAATGAGCTTCTATTTATAGAAAAACTGAGAGTGGCTCTTGGTCTTAACGAAGGGTCAAAATGACTCTTGGTAATATTGAAGAGACAGCTACTATTTGTGAAGCGGTAATTAACTCTTGGAACACCGAAGAGGCAAATAACTCTTGGAAATATTGAAGAGACAACTACTATTTACGAAGGGGCAATTAACACTTCGTAATATTGAAGGGACAAGTTACTACTAAGACTTTAAATCAATGATCCATATTGATTTACTATTATAATCTCAACCAACGGTCTGAAAAATTAGCACATCTCCTCATGGAATAATATTGTACCCAAATACCCGAGTGAACAATACTAGAGTGAATAGTAATCGGGTAAATAGTAACTCGTGAATAGTAACTCGTAAATAGTAACTCGTGAATAATAACTCATGAATAGTAACTCGTGAATAGTAACTCATGAATAGTAACTCATGAATAGTAACTCGTGAATAGTACTCCAACATAAAAAGTGCCCCGAATACCCGATTGAACAATATAACCTCCAGACATCAATTATTATCAAAATAAATGTCGATTCTCACTAACACAAATAATTTCAACACAATGGAACTATCAAATTCATCTTTAATCAACACGAACTTATCCATCATTAATATCATAACTCACAATATTTAACAACCAGGTTGTTCCCAAGAAAGAAGGGGCTTTCTAATAAGGATTTCTCCCTATTGGCGCGCAATTAGGTGACCAAACCTCTCCTTGACAGAACTTCTAGACATTGTAAATATTATAATTTTATAATATGAATAACTTTGTCGTCTCAATTATTGATTTAATAATATAACATATAATACAGATAGTATTGATAATAATCGAATCAATAATATGAGAGATATGATGCAGCAATTACTGTAGCAATAATTGAGTATAATTGAGTGACTTCTTACGTAAGCATAAATAACCAATAGTGTGCTACTATGCAACTACACATATTACTGTACTTTTACTACTGTGTAGTTCAACAGTTTTAATAATAACATCTCCGCCGTTATTTATAAAATATTTTTGTCGTTTTCTCAATTCGATAATAACCATTATGGGGTCCACCAACGATTGTGTCGTCATACAAATATTCCCTGTTAAAACGAATATTCCCCGACCAATCGAATATTATATAACAACTTGCATACTTTGCAAAATTTATAAATACTACCCACAACTATAACATTATATCAAATCCACACCATAATATTAAAAAATTATTTTGAAAAAATTAAATATTTATTCATAAAATATGGGGTCTCACAGCTTCTATGCGTATTGTCATACGTCTACATGTCGCTATACATGGATGAGCTGGATATCGGCATCATTATGGCAGTGATAGTTCTCAGAGAGGGTCGTACCATTGTACCGATGATTATCGTAGAGACTTTGAGGTCAGCAACATACTGCTGCACTAATCCGTCAAGAGTATACACAGGTAGCTCGGTCATGTTGTATGTGTGGTTTATGTCACACTTGAGACCGATTGGCACATTTAGACATCATGGATTTTGTTTCACCCATGACATAGCCATGACGTATTCATTTCAGCCTGCAGAGTGTACGGATGCTGCATCGTGGTCCGCTTTCCTGACAGGGCTTAGAGATCCATTTGATATATTACCGTGTTCAGGGCTTAGCTCACCCTACAGCTTCATTACTCATGCTCCGGGCATGGATTATCTCCCTCTGGCTGGATTGAGGGGCATGATCACTTACCACCCATTGGCCGTGATGTGTCAGTTTGACCAGTTTCAGGATTTCCACCCATTTGAGGGGGCTGTGAGTCAGCGCTTTACGTCGCACCATTTGTCAGCGGAGGACAGATCCAGGTTGTATGCATGTTGGGATCAGCGAGAACTGGATGAGTTTTCGTCGCTCATCCGGGTTGTTCGCAGAGCATTCCGCATGGATGGAGAGAGGCGATCGATTTGCATGTAGTATCCACAAAGTGTGGGATTGATTCTCGATGATGAGGAGCCTATAAAGGAGGTTGTTATTCCCACCGACGATTTGGATCACTGGTCCGCCAAAGATTTGTGATGGATTCTCCCACCCCGAAGTGCCATGTTACTCAAAGATTCTAAGACAAGATTTGGAGCAGTAGCTTACATCTCGATGACCTATGATAGAGATCGGGCTAGGGCCATGATGTTGTGACTTTGATGAGAGAGATACCGCTCTGTTGAGAGGGATGAGGCTAGATCACCAAGGATGCATTGATTGGGGAGCGGGATGATGCCTTTATCTGTTAGGGATGTGGCCATTGCAGTATAGTACTTCGTTAGATCCCGGATGAGTGTCATCGACCCGACCGACATGAGTGCTTACATTGATGAGAATTATGCCACCATGCGGTTAGCCTCCGATCCGCTAGCTCGTGTAGATACCTTGGGGAGAGCTTGCGATTGCTTCCTTAAATCTTCGAGAGAGGGATGCTATGTTAGATCCGATAGTTCGCATGTATACTGATCCGTAGATAGCTTTGTATTTTCTCGCATAGACTAGCTTAGCCATTTTGTCATATGCATGTACCTGATGTATGTATATATCAAACATTATTATATATGGCAGGGAAATATATTTTGATTCACTTCCCTTTTAGTTATGCCTTGATACTTTCTTGATGTTTGCCTGTTTCTCCAGGGCCTTGTGATCTTGATGCATTCTGAACTTATCCTTGATAGATGGACATTAAGACGTCGCAAGATCTCTCAGAATAGATCGTTGATTTATGTGAATCCCTACCATCTTTGGTGTCTTGGGACTAGTATCTGTATGGAATGTGGAGAGGAGGGTGGTTTCTTCCTCTCTGAGATTGACCACACCATAGATGGTCGCCAGTACTTCTATTTGTGAGAAGCTTAGTTAATTCCATCTCATATGAGTTGGTATTGCTCTTTGAGGCACGATCGCAGCTTAGATGGTCACCGAATCTTCTATTTGTGAGAAGAGGTTGGGTAATTCCATCCCTTTGATCTGAAACCGATGAAATGGGGCGAATTGAAGATTGATCCCAGTACCGTGTGACAAGTACATTGTTCTGGTAGGGGTTAGACTGCACCATGAATGGCTACCTACATACTCCTATTGAAGAGGAGATCAAGTCTGCGTAGTTCGAACCTAGTGTGGGAGGTTCAACGCTGAATGCGGAAGGTAGAAGGGTGTAGAAGTATTTTTGTTGTTTTTGTTGTTTTGTAGAGAAAGGGTAGAATTATTTTTGTTGTTTTTCGTTATTGCGACCGGTCCATATAGCATATGGTTGCCTACGTACCCCCGGGTATCAAAGAGATCAGGTCGACGTAGTTCGCCCCTCAGGACGAATTGAAGGCTAATAGAGTGTGAATCCCATGTGTAGGCTATACTGCGGGGAGAAGAAAGTTTAATCCCATAATGGGGACAAACTGCAAGTGTGTAAAAAGTTTGATCCCATCCTCAGGACAAACTGCAAGCATGGAGAAGTTTAATCCCGTCTTTAGGATAAACTGAAGGTGTGAAAGGTTCAATCTCGTCTTCAGGATAACCAAAATTGTGAAAGGTTAAATCTCGTCTTTAGGATAACCGAAACTGTATGGAAGGTTTGGAATGAAGTAAAACCAGGTTGCTGGCTTGAAGTGTATGTTTCCCTAAGGGACAGAAAAGCATGTAAAAAGGGTGAAAGGGTTCAAAACTGGAATGACTGGTGATTTGGTGATCAAAACCAAGATGTTTGTTTGATGGTAACTTCAGACATAGTACCATTTAACGGTGTCCGAGTTAATAAGCTGTGGAAATTCATCACCATCCATTTCCTTCAATCTGAGAGCACCTCCTGTCAATACTTCCTTGACAACAAATGGGTCATCCCAGTTAGGAGCGAATTTTCCTTTAGATTGATCTTGGTTTTCAATGATCTTCTTTAAAACCAAGTCATGTTGTTTGAATTGCCGTAGTCGTACTTTTCTATTATAGGATCGTGCGATCCTTTGCTGATATAACTGACCATGGAAGATTGTCGCGGTTCTCCTTTCGTCTATCAGAGATAATTGGTGATACCTGTCTTGTACCCATAGGTCTTCATCCAACTGAGCATCCATAAATACTCTGAGGGATTCCATTTCCACTTCTATGGGGAGCACTGCATCCATCCCATAGACTAATGAGTAGGGGGTTGCCCCAGTGGAAGTTCGCACGGAAGTTCTGTAGGCTAATAAAGTAAGAGCCAAGAGGTCAAGCTATCCTTTGTGATTGGCGGACATTTTCTGCATGATATTTTTGATGTTTTTATTAGCCGCTTCAATAGCACCATTCATCTTTGGACGGTAGATGACAGAGTTAAGGTATTTGATGTGGAATTTAATGCATAAATCCTCCATCATTTTGTTGTTGAGGTTCTTAGCATTGTTTGACACAATGACCTCTGGTTGTCCATATCGACACACGACATTGTTTCTAATGAAAGCAATGATAACTTCTTTAGTAACCCTGGGGAAGGATGTTGCTTCTACCCATTTGGTGAAGTAGTCAATCATGGTGAATATGAATCGATGTCCATTACTAGCTTTGGGCTCGATGGGCCCGATCACGTCCATTCCTCACATTGAGAAGGGACATGGCGAACTCATATTGTGGAGTTCCCTTGGAGGGGCGTGGATAGCATGCCCATGAATCTGGCATTGATAGCACCTCTTGATGTGATCCTCACAGTCAACTTTGAGTGTAAGCCAATAATGTCCCGTTCTGAGAATTTTCTTAACAAGTAAGGAATTAAATTTCATGTGAGGGCCGTGATACTCCACCATAGATCTCATCCATGAGTCAGTTGAGCTTGGTCTTTGTCGGGACATCCGAGGAGACCTAATCCTGCATCTCTTTGTAGAGTGCATCTCATTCAGTAGAATTTCATAGTAGAAGTCGATGAATCCACCTCTACTCGATTAGGCTCGCCTCGTGGTGTAGATCCATCTCGCAGATATTCCTTGATGTCCGATACCAAGGATTGTGGATGGGAGGTAGCTCATCCGATACTTCTCCGACATAATTCCCATAGACTGGGGCTTTTTGCAGAGCAAACGTGATGCTTGGCATGTTTTCCTTGTCAGGTATGTAAAGAAAGGAGGCCAACATTGCTAATGCATCTGCAAAATCATTCCTATTACGAGGAATATGTAGAAAGGAGATTTCTTCGAACTCCAAAGCCATCTGTAAAACTTGCAGATGGTAAGGCAGCAAATGCAATTCTTTGGTTTGATAGATTCATGTGGATTGGTTGATTACCAATTTGGAATCCCCAAAGACAGTTAACCGCCTGATGCCCATTGAACGGGCAAGTTTTAGCCCCATGATATGACTTTTTCATACTTTTTGTGTTATTAGTCTTGATAAACCGCAATTTGACTGGCGATGGGGATCCGCTCCCGCATCGGTATTAGGACTTCTCTAGCTTTGGAACCTTCTATATTAATAGCTCCATCAAAATACATTCTCCACGCTCCTAAGCATGTATCAGATCGATGTTCAGAAATGAATTGTCATTACTCCTTCGTCAAGGAAGTATGTTTCTAAGGGTTTATAATCCCTCATAGGTGTGGTGACGGTTGATCCACAATTCCTTGACCTCTGATAGACTTTTACGTCACATAGACGATGTCAAATTTTTGTAGGATCAACTGCCATCTGGACAGTCGACAATTCAGTATGGGTTTGCTGAACACATACTTGAGAGGATCCACGCGGGATATGAGATGGGTTGTGTGATCATGGAGGTAATGCTATAACCTCATGGAAGCCATGCTAAAGCACAACAAGTCTTATCGATCAAAGTGTACTTGTGTTCAATGAGGTTGAATCTTTTTGTTGAGTTAATAGATAGCTCGTTCATGGCCTCTATTGTCTTTTTGCCCCAGCATGTAGCCCATAGCATTGTAATTTATGGACAGGTACATGAACAGGGGAACATCATCCCTGGGAGGTACCAAAATAGGAGCTTTAATCAGTTGCTCTTTGATTGTGAGGAAGGCTTTCTGACACTCATCGTTCCATTTCATGGAGGATTTCTTCCTTAACAACTTGAAGATTGGCTCACACGTTGCTGTGAGTTGAGAAATGAATCTGCTAATGAAGTTGATCCTTCCCAAAAATCCCCGTATTTCCTTCTCTATCTAAGGAATGGGCATTTCCTTGATGGCCTGGATTTTGGTAGGATCCAGTTCAATCACTTTGTGGCTGACTAGGAAACCTAGCAACTTGCCTGACTTAACACCAAAGGCGCACTTGGCGGGATTCAACTTCAAGTTGTACTTATGCAACCTGTTGAAAAGTTTTGTGAGATGGTCTAAGTGGTCCTCCTCCTTCCGATATTTGACAATGATGTCATCCACGTAGATCTCTATCTCTTTGTGCATTAAATCGTGGAAAAGAGCCATCATAGCTCGCTGATAGGTTGCCCCGGCGTTGATGAGGCCGAATGACAACCATCTATAACAAAAGGTTCCCCAAGGAGTGATGAAAGCAGTTTTCTCATGATCTTCCTCAGCGACCATAATTTGATGGTACCCCGCAAAATAATCAGCAAAGGAGTACATGCCGTATTGAGCAGTATTGTCAATAAGAATATGGATAAAGGGCACGGAAAGCTATCTTTAAGGAAAGCTTTGTTCAAATCCCGATAATCCACGCAAACTCGCACCTTTCCCCCCTATTTTAGGCACGGGAACAATGTTGGATATCCCCCCCCGGATATGTTGAACGGGCAAGTTTTAGCCCCACGATACAGCCTTCATACTCAGCTGTGTTGTTGGTGCTGACAAACTGCAATTTGACGGCGATGGGATATCGCTCCCCATCGGGTATTAGGACCGCTCACTGGAACCTTCAGATATCAGCTCCATCAAAATACATTCTCCAAGTTCGACATGTATTATACTGATGTTGTAGCTGAATTGTCATTACTCCTTCGTCAAGGAAGTATGTTTCTAAGGGTTTATAATCCCCTGTAGGTGCGGCAGCCAGTTGATCCACAATTCCTTGACCTTTGATAGACTTTTGCGTCACATAGACGACGCCAAATTGCTGTAGGATCAACTGCCATCTGGACAGTCGACAGTTTAGTATGGGTTTGCTGAACACATACTTGAGAGGATCCACGCGGGATATGAGATGGGTTATGTGACCATGGAGGTAATGCTGTAACCTCATGGAAGCCCATGCTAAAGCACAACAAGTCTTCTCGATCAGAGTGTACTTGTGTTCACTGATGTTGAATCTTTTGCTGAGGTAATAGATAGCTCGTTCTTGGCCTCTATTATCTTTTTGCCTTCAAAGACGTCGACCCATAGCATTGTCATTTATGGACAGGTACATGAACAGGGTAACATCATCCCTGGGAGGTACCAAAATAGGAGCTTTAATCAGTTGCTCTTTGATTGTGAGGAAGGCTTTCTGACACTCATCGTTCCATTTCATGGAGGAGTTCTTCCTTAATAACTTGAAGATTGGCTCACAGGTTGCTGTGAGTTGAGAAATGAATTTGCTAATGAAGTTGATCCTTTCCAAAAATCCCCGTACTTCCTTCTCTGTCCGAGGAATGGGCATTTCCTTGATGGCCTGGATTTTGGTAAGATCAAGTTCAATCTCTTTGTGACTGACTAGGAAACCTAGAAACTTGCCTGACTTAACACCAAAGGCGCAGTTGGCGGGATTCAACTTCAAGTTGTACTTATGCAACCTGTTGAAAAGTTTTGTGAGATGGTATAAGTGGTCCTCCTCCTTCCGGGATTTGACAATGATGTCATCCACGTAGATCTCTATCTCTTTGTGCATTAAATCATGGAAAAGAGCCATCATAGCTCGCTGATAGGTTGCCCCGACATTGATGAGGCCGAATGACAACCGTCTGTAACAAAAGGTTCCCCAAGGAGTGATGAAAGAAGTTTTCTCACGATCTTCCTCAGCGACCATAATTTGATGGTACCCCGCAAAGCAATCAACAAAGGAGTACATGCCGTATTGATCAGTATTGTCAATAAGAATGTGGATAAAGGGCACGGGAAAGCTATCTTTAAGGCAAGCTTTGTTCAAATCCCGATAATCCACGCAAACTCGCACCTTTCCTCCTGGTTTAGGCACGGGAACAATGTTGGATATCCACTCCGGATATGTAGACACCATGATGATACCAGCTTGAAATTGTTTCACAATTTCTTCTTTAACTTTTAAACTCCATTAAGGTTTTAATTGCCTGAGTTTTTGCCTAACTTCCTCGAATCCTTCTTTGATGGGAAAGTGATGAAGAACAATGTCAGTGGACAAACCCACTATGTCTTCATGAGACCATGCAAACACATCTTGGAATTGGGTTAATAGTGCAACCATGTCATTCCATTGATTTGTGGTAAGGTCTGAACCAATCTGGATTAGCTTAGGGTTGTCTAAGGTTCCAAGATTGAAAGGAGTGGTTTGATCAAGATTGGGTTTGTGTTTGTCTGCGACCCATTCCTTAATCTCTTTAGGTGTCTCAATGTCCTCTTGGATGTCCATCAAGTCTGAGTCTAACTTTGCATCAAAGTTATAGCCCTTGTAGAGAGAAGGCACCTCATCAGCAAGTACAGGCACATCCAAATTCAGAGTCCTGAAACAAAAGATGCTTTCACTTAATATATGCAACTGTTCGATCATACAAAAGTGTTATCATATACGTGATAAAATAACTGCTAGTGATGTAAAGGAAAGCAATGCAATTAAAGTTATCTACAGGGCAGAGGGATTTTTTGCCCATTTTACCCTCGTCGACCAAAGCATGGAGTGCTGCTCCAATTGTCGAGGGCAAAGTTTTGAAGGACTGCAGTGATGGAAGGATCGTCATTGTCTTCCTTCTCCCGAATGATAACCATGACATCTGGGCAATCATCATCTGGGGTGTATCTGTTGGTATGTTCATCATGAACAATGACGCGAATGCCTGCCATCATCAAGGTAAGGTCATGTTTACGTTTTCGTTTCTTTTCTTCCATCTTGGGATCAGGAATCAGCACCTCTTTTGCTTTGATTGGCACTGGTTTTGGAAACAGCATAGCCGCAACATGGGCTAGCACCTTTACTGGAGATTGCATTAACTCATGAGGTAAAGGTATAGAAAATCACCGTGCGGCGGAAGCTTGAGGAACCTGCTTGTGCTTATGAGGATTCCTGTGACTGGAACTAGCAGAATAGCCTAGTCCGGCTATTTCGATTTGACTGGACATTGGAATAGGGTGCTTAATACCCTGCTTATCTTTACCGAGGCCTTGTCCAGGTTGATGACCCAATGACATCATTTCTTGAGTGGCCGACATACCCTCGGCAGAAATCTTGGGTACGGGAAGTGGCGCTCCAATAGAATGGTATTGCATATTACTCACTTCCAAAGTATGGAAACTGGCCGATTCAACTTCTGAATTGAAGCTGATAATTGGTAGAATTCCTTGTTCAGGACAATACGGCTTAACGTTGACAGTGACTAGACTGTTGTTGATGATGTATTTGAGTTGTTGATGTAATGTGGATGGAACAGCTCCAGCCATGTGTATCCATGGTCTCCCCAATAGCAGGTTGTATCCTAAATCTATCTTGAGGACGTGGAAGGATACATTGAATGTATTTGGACCAATCTCAATTGGCAATTCAATCATTCCGACGGTATTTCGTCGAGATCCATCAAAAGCTCGGATGACCGTATGGCTGCTTTGGATCCGCTTGAGATTGATATTCATTTTTACTAAGGTGGCATAAGGACAAATATTCAGAAATGAGCCTCTATCTATCAATACTCCTGCTAGTATGTACCCGGAAGATAACACTGCGATGTGCAATGGCTTGCAATGACCGGTCCCTTCGAGAGGTATATCGTCATAAGTGAAGGATATCACATAGTTGTTGAAAATGTGATCAACCAAATGTTGAAATTTTTTCACGTCCACTGATTTTGGCAAGTAGGCTTCTTCTAAAACCTTCAACAAGATCTTTCGATGATTCTCAGAAGAGAAAACCAAATCCAGTATTGAAATCTGGTGTGGAGCTTCTTGCAAGCTTAAAACCACTTTGGCTTCATTATGACCCATAGTACAGAGGAATTTTTCAGTCTTCTCCATGGGCAATTTCCCCTTTGCTTTGCAAGTAGGTTTGATAACCCGTTGAGGAAGGTATAGTGGATTTTCTTTCGACACTATTGCAGTAGTATGAGACGTGGATCCTTCAGCTTCTCCATAATTCCATGGAACTTTGTGCAAGCTGACAACAGGATGTTGTGGTCTGCAAGGTAAAGGAATTGGCTCTGGTGCGGCCACTTTCAAAGGATTGTTAGCTCCTTTGAGTTGAATTGGTTGTATGGGAAATACTTTGACAGTCTCATCATTCACTTTGGAGATAATTGCTACTGATCCCTTCCGTTGGGTAGGGCATGCATACCCACCCTTAAGCTGCACAATGTAATCATCTGCTATTTGCAGGACTCCGCTATTAATAAGGTTCTGAATAAGATGGCGGAGTGCCCAGCATTCTTCTGTGCTGTGACCGCGAGAATGTGAATTATATTAACACATTTCATCAGGATTGAACCGCCCTGAGTGGGGATTGATGGGAGGGAAAAGGAATGTGATTCTTCCTTCATTGATCAACATTTGAAGTATCTCTTCCATAGACTGTCCCAGATAGGTGAATTCCCTTTGATTGGAAAAATCCCGACGGGCTTTAGCACTTGCTCGCTTTGCAACCTTATCCTCCATAGCTTCGCTTTTTGAAGGTGTTGATGGAGCATTTATAACAAATGGAAGGAGATAGGCATGCTCCTGCTTGATTAATTGGCGTGTGACTTGATGCTGATGGGTCACCAGTTCTGCCAATTTCTCAATTTGTTTGGAAAGAGTTTTCATCTTTCGTTCCATGGTAAATTTGAACTTTGCATAATCCCATTTGTCAACACCGTCTTTGATGGGTTGGGACGATTCGCCATTGGAACCTTGTATAGTGCTCCAATTGATCATGTTGACCTCTTCTTCTTTGTGTTAAGGAAGAGGGTTGTCTTGCACATGAGGTTGATCTGGTTTGGTGACTACAATCTCACCATTATCTATCAGATCCTGAATCTTATGTTTCAAGGCCCAACAATCTTGAGTATCATGTTCGTGTGCCCCGGCATGATAAGCACACTTCCGAATAGCATTAGAACCCCTGCCATTAGGGTTGGCTAGTGGAAGAAGATGTGTAATTTTCTTCTGAGTAGTCAGAAGAGCAAGAATGTTCTCGAGCGAATCCCCTAAGCGTGTGAACATTCGAGGTCGCTTTACTTCTCCACTTTTAGGAAATGGAGGGTTTGAAGATTGTGCTGGAAAAGGGGAGTAGTTTCTCCTCTGCATAGGCATGTTTGGATTGCCTCTTTGTCCTTGTAGTATCAAGGAAACATCCTCCTCTTTCTTTTTATGGACCCTCCGGGGGTTATTTCCATAAGATCCGGACTGGATGTGCTCAGCAACTGCTTTAAGAGCGGTTAGGTCTTTAATTTTACCAGACTTCAATCCCATTTCAGCCATCTCGCCGTGTTTGATCATTTCAGAAAATGGTTTGCCAATACCAGCTAGAACTCTTTCATAGAAAGGAGCTTCCTGTACATCTATGAAAGTCATGACCATTTCTGATTCTGTCATGGAAGGAATAACTTGAGCAGAAAGGCGCCTCCACATTTGAGCATACTCTCTAAATGACTCATTAGACTGTATTGAAAATTTTATTGAGTGAGGAAGGCGTGAGCCAGCTCTTCCCAGCTATGGATCTTAGAGTTGTCTAACTGTATACCATGAAGCAAGCTTCTCCAAATGGATTTTTTCGAAATAAGCGCATTCTCGAGCTTTTCATTCTCCGCATAAGATCTAACTTCTCCAATGAACACCTTTAAATGTGTGTAAGGATCCCCTAATCCGTCATATTTTTCAAAATCAGGGGTCTTAAATTTCTCTTGATAATGCACACCAGGGAATATGCAAAGGTCTGCATATGAAACACTGCCATGTGTCCCAATCCCTTTGAGAATGCGAATGGTTTCCTCCATTTGAAGGACCTTCTTTTTGATGTCACCGGTGTCTGGATCTCCTTTGAGATGGGTGCCTTCAGGGTTTTGGTTGGTTGTATCCAACTGATGTTCTGGAATTATTTTTTCCAGACCTTGAACTCCTTCTTGTGTAGAGGATTCTGTATGTGTAGGTATCTTCGTACCCTGAGTAGACTGTTGTAATTCTTTTAGTAGAACAGCCAAGTCTGTGATTTGTTTACTCAATCCGTCAAATTATTCTCGGGAAACAGGATTAGACTGTTCGAAAGAGGACATGATTGGCTGTAGGCTCGCAACCTTTCTGGATTTTGACCGGGTAACAGGCCCAATTGCTTCCCTACAAAAGACTTATGTAGTTTAGTCTTAGGGTAAAATATTATCATAACATGTCTGTTTTAGGAATTTGTCCTACAAAACTGGTTTGTGAATTGATAACATGGCATGCATGCACAAATATTCTTCATATTTTCAATTACATATGGATGAACATGGAATAAAATTACAAGTAAATGCTTTTACAAGTAATTGAAAATGGAAAGCATGAAGAAACTTACCTCCGCGTTTGGTTTATTAGAGGTTGACCTATCCTAGGGTTTCTCTTGCGGCTTTTCGGCATGAAGGTTCCTAGATCATCGCAATCTACTTGACGGGAAGTTAATCCGTTTGTTCAACTGGAGCAAATCTGAGTGGGGCCTTTCCTGAGCCCCGGGGAATCATTCTTCCCACGAGTCCAGTAATCAAACACCGACAGGATAGCCTCCTGGTGGAGGGACCACACAACATACATTCACATACAACGTGTCTCACCGTTTATGCAAAATGATGACATGTGGGAAGCACTAATATCACAGATAGATATTTAGCAGTGCAATAATAAAAATGCATTCGTACACATTCATCATAAATGTAAATGCAACATTCACACACAAGCATATAACAATTTTGAAAAGCTTGTAATAGTGGCTTAAGCCCTCTTACTGGAGTCCCCAGCAGAGTCGCCACCTGTCGACGTCGGGATTTTTGAGTGTCCCTTTTCGTTACTTGTTCTTTGGTGTTCTCATGTTAATGTGAGATTTGTTTGAAAAAACAAGTGAAAAAGGTCCGACATGTATAATGTCGACGATTTAACTTTAAGAGTCGCCAGTTGGTGTATTTAACTGGTTGCACCAACGCAACCGAAAAGGTTTGCACATGACCCAGTGTTTTGACACTGCTAAATGGGTCTGTGAAACTGAGATTCATTTTGGGTTCGGGGGCTTGATTATGCGGAGGGAAGGTGTTAGGCACCCCCCGACATCCGTGATACCACGATGACCGCCACTTCTCAAAGAAATTGTTATATGAATGTGTGTGTTTGTGTGTGTGTGGATCAATGTGCAATTATTTGAAAGTAGTGCGAGGCCTCGTTCGCACCTATATACACAAGGTTTGAATTTTATAGGAAAATTCAGTTTTAACCAATATAGCAATGAAGTTTTATAAAAGAGGTTTTTCAAACCCTGTGCTCAATAGGAATTGAGACCTTTTCATAATTCCATTTTATTATTAAATGTTCGGCTTGTTTGCTTTTATTTTCAAGATGCGAAGCATTCTCGAGAAAATAATATACAAGAAGCGTCAAACTCCTCATGGGCATGATGACCATCCAAGGAAATTCAGACATAATAAAATAATGTATAAGCTACTACATAAATTAAAAATGTCCATCATGGGAACCGAATCTAGATTCAAGAATCGAACATGTGATCACATGATTCCTAGCTCATCATGATAATCGTAATTTGTATGGAAAGCGATGTATTATATATATAAAAGTCAGTAAATATATATATACGTAAATGATCAACCACAACGAAGCAACTCCATGGGGATCGAAATGTAAATGTAAATATATAAAAAGTAAATATATATATATATATATATATATGGATATAATCAACCGCCACAAAGTAAACTCCAAAGTGACGTAAATGTAAATAAAGTCGTAAAAGTTTATCAACTACTATATAAAGTAAACTCTGTGCAGACAAAATCTAAATAAAGATGTAAAAGGCCAATAAGTAAACTCCGTGCCGACATATCGACAGAATGTAAATATATATATATATATACAATATATATATAAAAGCAAAAAACGCACTTGATGTAAATCCAAAGCTCATCTGATATGTCCGAAAATATATATATATATATATATATATAAGTAATTAAACGCCTGCATCAAGTCTAGGCTCAATAGAGGCATAACTTGATAATGTTAGTCCATATATATGAAATATATACATATATTAGTATATATATACGTGACAAAAATGAAAACCACTTTGATCAAGTCCGCAAAGCAAACGACACAACACGACTCTCAATGTGTATAATAAAGTGTGTGCTATATGAGAAGAAGGCTTTATAAAATGTAAGAAGGCTTACGTAGTACGCCAAAGTAGACTTCTATGATTTTAAATAGATAAACACTCAGCCCCACCGGATAAAAGATAGCTATATGTGAGCTAACTAGTGTTTAAAGAAGAGGAAACACTCAAAAGATGTGTATGCATAGTAAAATGGATGAGCTTCCTCGCTTTTTCCTCTCTCTCCTCTCTCCAAATGGGTGACCCAAGACTTGTATATATATAGCGGATGGCCAGCAGTACACAGGGCAAGCAGCAGATTACCTACTACAAGGCTGGTCGTGGTGGATCCGAGCCTCATGGTCCTCGCCATCTCGTAGAAGACGCTGCACGCATGCAATCGTAATATCCGCTCGAACTTGTAGAACTTCAATTCGAGCATCCGAATGAGGTATATCTGACCTTCTTCGGACCGCTTGTGTCGAGAGTTACGCAATGACATGGATTAGAGGTTGTACGAAGTCAGGAAGAGGGTTCTATACTCATATTCTTCAAGCTTCATGTTCTATCCAAAGTATTGCCACACGTAATAGTCACTCGGGATTTTCATTCCTCGGCTCTTGTGGGACATTGTTGGATGTATGTATTATGTATTGAGACGACGTGCCATTTGTCGAAGGAACAAGATGACGTTTGAATCCTCGCCAGGGTTATCACCAGTTAGAGTTGAAAGTAGACGTTGCTAAGGGTTACAGCTGAGATTGGACTACTTGTTGGTATACCGCGATATCATCTTGGTTACGTGGTAAGATGACGATTGTCATTCCTCACCGGGGTTATCGTCGGTTTAAGCGGAAAGCAGACGTTGCTCAGGGTTACATTTGAGATTAGGCTACTTGTTTGTATGCCTCACTGTCATCTGTGGATGTTCCTGTCTAACCGTTGTTATCTCCGATGTCTCGTGGTGTGTGTGCTCGACAGATATTGGTGGGTGAAGTCGATCGCATTTGTTTGAAACAAGCATTTTCGGGTTACCACCGAATCGCAATGACATCTCTGGGGGGCTATCACCAAGGATGGGGTTGCTACTCCAAAGTGTTTCTCGGGATCGAACCGAAGCGTCATGGTGTTATCGCCGAGATGTAATCGTCTCTCCTGGTGTTGTTGTCATCTTTTGATCTCGCATATCTCGGGGGTTATCTCCAGATAGGAAATGACACATTCGTGTGTGTGTTCCGGTTTTGAGATGACGTTCCCGGTTGTCAGGTTTCGGGGTTGAACCGAACTTCCGATAGTATCCAAATGGATGTAAGCAAGCTTTCGTGGTTATTCTAAAAGACTTAATCTACCCTCCCGCAATGTTAGTAATAGAGTGCGAGAAAATTTCGAGTGTTCACAGATGCCCTCTTTATCATATTCATGCAATGCAAGGCATGGATAGGATAAAGAATCCTAGACACTTGAAATGCAAGCAAGATAAAACATGATGCTATATGCAAAGAACATGATGCAAATACATGTAGAATGCATGAATGATTGTCGTAATCCCATTGGGATGACAATCAGTCATGGCTTGGACATGCGATCCAAGTTTCCAAGGAAGTTGACGTTGGGGCTATCACCAAAGTCTTGAATCCTAGACACTGGCTTATACTCCATAGAGGTACCTCTTATGTGGAAGAGATCTCTGGGGATAAAGGCTTTATCTGTTTGAGGATGTGTATAACATGTTCCCTCATACTGTCGGAGTTACTGCCAATAGTGTTGTCGCTGCCAGGGTTGCCTGACCTTCATTGATGTGTATATCACCGGATAGATACCTGTTGGGTGCATTGTCAAGGCTGCTTGACCTTCATTGATGTATGTGTCAATGGTAGCATTATGTTGTAACCCTTGCTGGGTAAGGTTACGTCGATGGGTTTACTTGCCCTCGGCTGACATGATGTCAAGGTTGCTTAACCTTCATTGATGTGTGTATCAATGGTTACATTGCATGTGACTTCACCGGGGGACACGAGATGTTTGGAGGATGCGCCAGACCCCCACCGGGGATATGTAGATGCTTAATAACTTCGGCGTTGTAACCCCCACCGGGGAGGTTTGATATTTCGTGGTTTTTGCGTTGTAACCCCAGTCGGGGATACGTCAGGGTTGCCTGAAACTCATTGATGGCATCAGACCTTTGTGGGGTATTGCTGATATGATCTGTAAAAGCTGAGCTCATTGGTATAGTATACCCTGCATTCAGGTGAATACCTTTGAGACGACGGGAGTTTAACTCTGACCGACGAGAAACCAGGATTTCAGGCTATTCCGCTCAATCGCGTAGCACTTTTATTCCTGATTTGGCCTTTTTATCTTGTGAGACCTCCTTTGCAACTCTAATCGGAGCGAAGCCGAGGTGTGGGACCCATGTAAGTGCCGCAGTGTATCTGCGCAGAGCCGCAGTTAGCTCATGCGGCCAAACCGTGTTTATGTATAGGTGGTGGTTGCTTTCATAAGTTATTTTCAAGTTGCAGCAAACAAGGAAACCGAGAGCTCTTCTTTAGATCTCATTGATAGTTTGGGCAACTTTCTATATATTCTCGCCACCGCATAAGCGCTTCTTCATCGCCCCGGTAACAAATGCATGTATTTTTTTCCAATTTTGTCCGTTGAAAATGACTTATCGCATTTGAATGCATTTGCATAAAGACACATAGTAGTGAATATACATGCTGATATGACTTGATAAAAAATATTCAGCATAGCAAATGTTAGTATTAAACCATGCTGAACATAATGATGTGAAAATTTTTTGACTTTTGAAATATTCAAATTGGCACCTTTTATTGTCATTTCTTATCCTATATGAGGACAAATGAGTAAAGGTAGACAAGTAAAATAATCCTAGTAATTAGACTACACTTACAGATTTTTTTTACTGCAATGTATTGATGCATACAGGATGTATATGACTGTGTACAGGTGTGCTACTGAATGGCCACCTAGTCATGCCTATGTGCATGTGGATAGTCCCATTTACAAAGGGGATATGGCAAAATTTTCCCAAAATGTAGGTTTTGGATAGTCATACATTTTTAACTCTACTGTAAATGTATGTTAAAACAATGTATGCATGCATGTAATCATAGAATGCATTTTGAAAACACTCCAGGTAAGAAATTACCACACCCTTTCTGAGGTGATTTGAAGACTTGCTGTCCAGATAACATGGATCCAGATCAGCCGAGTAGTTCCCGCAAGACCACTTCTGGTGTATGGAGGAGGGTTTTTGAAGAGCCTCGGCGCCGTTCTGTTAGACAGTCTTGTCTTTTGGCGGAGACGGTGATACGTCCTATTCGGGTTGAGGTGCCGAATGTCAAAGACGAGAAGGAGGATGCACCGATCAAGGTTCCTGCTCCTGCTGTACGTGTTCCCCGTAGGGAATTGCAAAGTATTCAAGTGGCGAACCCAGATCTTCTAGGTGACTTGAGTAGGCATCCTTCAGTATACCTGACAAACGAGGTCTAAAGTTAGATCTTTAATCTTCCTTATTTCCTATTGATGAGGAGTTAAGGAGTCTGATGTTGATCTTCATTTGATGTAGGTTCCCGGCTTCACACAGCCTTGAGGGAACTAGTTTAGCATCCACTCTATGTATCAGGCCTTTCATGATGACTACAGAGCGATCGTCCATGGCTGGGGATTCGGGAGGTTCTTCTCCATTATACCCCATCGCTGTCCCTGGGGTTACCTCAGGGCATTGTCTGAGCGGTGGTTTCACCTGCATCTACCACTCCATTTGTTTGGACTATGAGGTGATGATGACGCCGGATGGATGGCGGTTTATCATGTGTATGGAGTTTGGAGGGATTCGATACCTTGCACGGCGGATATCACCCCACCGCCGCCGATCCTTGTTGGGAGTTCCGGCTGGAGGCGCCAAGGGCGTGGACTGCTCGTGTGAGTCCTTTGAGCGTAGATGCTATAAACGGGATGTTGAGTGAGCCTATACCTGATGATGTGAGAGTCAGGGATCGCATTCTTCGGCGATTGTTCCTGATGATCATTAGGGGTCGCTTCATAGCAGATAACTCTTCTACGGTGTCCTTCGCTTGATGATCCGCCACTCGACACGTGGGACCGTGATAGAGAGTATGATTGGGGTTCCTACACCTTTGCCTACTTCCTTAGGGGAATGCGCATGCGATCGCAGGGCTAGACTGAGGTATGGTTAGGATTCTCCCCATTTATGCTGGTGAGTATTTCTCTTATCTTTTCCCATATATGGGTTAAGAGTGTTGACTGACAGCAGATGTTTGCCTTTGTGTTGGCAATTTTGGCCCTATGAGAGGCTTCCTTGTTTGCGTCCTATGAGCGTGTTAGGTTTAGATACCTATCCACGAGGATGAAGATGGCATCATTCCATACTGGCGAAGGTCCCTGTTGCTAAGGGTTTCACTCATTATCGCCTACAGCTAGAGCTATTGACAGCCAATGTCATCACATGGATTCCCTACTCTAGAGAGCATTTGGGAGTTGGCTTTGAGGATGGGTACCCGACTGGAGTAGAGTACGTCATTTCCACCCGCAGGATTCCTCTCTTCACAGATGGAGGATGGGAGCTCTATTTAGGAGAGCTTGCTATTAGGAGCACTATAGGAGATATTCGTGTACCGATCTTGCCTCCTGCCAGGCGTTATTGGCCTATTTTGCAGTCACCCGTCATTAACATCCCATTGATGGGGATTGACAGTTTTACATTGTCAGAGGGCCCCTGTTCTCAGGAGATGTTCCAGCATTGGTGGATCTCTCGTACGATTGGAGCTCAGACCCGCGCCACACAGTTTATGGGGGATATAGTTCCAGGATCCGTGATGATGAAGGAATGGCTAGCCTGTATCAGAGATCCAACTCATATGACACAGATTGATAGATTGACTCGGCAGCTGGACCGGTCACATCTTTTCATTCGGCATTTGGGGAGTAGATCCCGCAGAGGTAGATACTTTTGATCCTTCCACAAGCGCTACCGTCCCTCAGTGACCTATATGGTTTTTTCCCAGTAGATCCTCCTCCTCAGATCTACCGAGATCCCCCGTAGATAGAGATCCAGTGACTCAGAGGAGTTATATCAGTGGACAGGATCGATGATGTACATCAACACTCTTGACTTTTTTCGATGTATTTCTTGCTTTTATCTCTTTGATAGGCCTCGCTATATCTTTGATATGTTAGCTTCGCCCCATTTCTCCTATATTTTAGTTGATAAAGATGTATTAGATGATGATATACTTAGGAATGTATGTACGCTTTTCCATTCCCTATATCATATTGCCATCTATTGTATCATGTTATTATGTTACGCATATGTTATTATGTCCGTAGATATATGTATGTCGGATGGTCGAGAGATATTGGCATTGACCTGGATGGTCTAGTCAGATGATCATACCCCACCATTTGTGGTGGTATCTTCGGTATGCATCATGGTATGATAGTATATCACCATCGCATATGGTGATCGTAGATGATTTGTTGCAAAGATACTATGACCTTACTGATGTTTCAGGTTCCTCCAGGATTTGTAGAGGGCATGCTAGAGCACTGGGTATCAGATAGACAGGTATTTCGATTTGGGACCCGTGAGTTAACTCCTACTTTGGAGGAGTATGCACGATTGACGATGCTGCCTCTGGATAGACCTTGTGTGCATATGGCTATTGTAGACATGAGCAGACAGTTCATGACCCTCACCAGATTGAGACGTAGAGTGGTCCAGGACGAGATTACATCCGGCCACGTGATATCCCAGCATTTCCTGTTTGACAGGTTTGGCTCTGAGGACAGCTATGCACGGCATTCTGGGGATTTCACCACAACGGAGGATCATTGGTGTTCAGCTAGAGTAGATGTACTACTTTTATGCGTATTATCATATGCTTACATGTCGCGGTACATGGATGAACTGGATATCGGCGTCATTATGGCAGTGAGAGCTCTCAGGGAGGGTCGTACCATTATACCGATGTTTATAGCAGAGACCTTGAGGTCAGCTACATACTGCTGCACTTATCCATCAGGAGTATTCGCAGGTAGCTCGGTCATGTTGTATGTGTGGTTTATGTCACACTTGAGACCGATTGGCACATTTAGACATCATGGATTTTGTTTCACCCATGACATAGCCATGACGTATTCCTTCCAGCCTGCAGAGTGTACGGATGCTAGATTGTGGTCCGCTTTCCTGGTAGGGATTAGAGCTCCATTTGATATATTGCCGTGTTCAGGGCTCAGCTCACCCTACAGCTTCATTACTCATACTCCAGGCATGGATTATCTCCCTCTGGCTGGATTGAGGGGCATGATCACTTACCACCCACTAGCCGTGATGTGTCAGTTTGACTAGTTTCAGGATTTCCATCCGTATGAGGGGGCAGTGAGTCAGCATTTTGTGTCGCACCGTTTGTCAGTGGAGGACAGATCCAGGTTGTATTCATGTTGGGATCAGCGAGAGCTGGCTGAGTTTTCTGTCAGTCATTCGGGTTGTTCTGCAGAGTATTCCTCAAAGATGGAGACAGAGATCGATTATCGCTACTGGGAAAGATCCACAGCAGCAGGGATTGAGTCTCGACGATGAGGAGCCTATAGAGGAGGTTGTTATTCCCATCGATGATTTGACTCACTTTGGTCGCCAAAGATTTGTGATGGATTCTCCCACCCCGAAAAGTGCCATCTGTTACTCAAAGATTCTAAGACAACATTTGGAGCAGAGCTTACATCCGATGACTTATGATAGAGATCAAAGGTAGTGATGTCGACAACTCTTGATGGGAGAGATACCGCCTGTTGGAGAGGGATGAGGCTAGATCGCCCAGGATGCATTGATTGGGGAGCGGATGTCGCTTTTATTTTCTAGTGGATGTGGCCATTGCAGATAGTACTTAGTTAGATCCTGATGATGACCGTTAGTCTCGACCCAACATGAGTGCTTACATTGATGAGCATTATGCCACCATGCAGTTAGCCTCTGATCTGCTAGCTCGTATAGATACCCTTGGGCAAGAGCTTGCAGTGCTTCCTCCGTCTTCAGAGAGCGATGCTATGTTAGATCTGATAGTTCGCATGTATACAGATCTGTAGATAGCTTTGTATTTTCCTGCACAGACTAGCTTAGCCATTTTGTCATGTACAGCACATATGTATATATCAAACAGTATTATGTATGGCAGGGAAATATTTTGATTCACTTCCCTTTTAGTTATGCCTTGATACTTGCTTGATATTTGCATATTTCTCCAGAGCCTTGTGATCTTGATGCATTCTGAACTTATCCTTGATAGATGGACATTGAGACGTCGCAAGATCTCTCAGAACGGATCATTGATTTCTGTGAATCCCTACCATCTTTGGTGTCTTGGGACTGGTATTTGTATGGAATGTGGAGAGGAGGGTGGTTTCTTCCTCTCTGAGATTGACCGCACCACAGATGGTCGCCAGTACTTCTATTTATGAGAAGCCTAGTTAATTCCATCTCTTTTGGGTTGGTATTGCTCTTTGAGGCACGATCGCAGCTTAGATGGTCACCGAATCTTCTATTTGTGAGAAGAGGTTGGGTAATTCCATCACTTTGATCTCAAAACCGATGAAATGGGGGTAATTCAAGATTGATCCAAAGACTGCAGACAAGTACGTTGTTCGGTAGGGTTAGATCGCACCATGAATGGTCGCCACGCACTCTATATGAAGAGGAGATCAAGTCTCATGTAGTTCTAACCTAGTGTGGGAGGTTCATCGCCGAATGCGGAAGCGCGAAAGGTGTAAAAGTATTTTTGTTATTTTTGTTATTTTATAGAGAAAGGGTAGAAATGTTTTTGTTATTTTTCTTTATTGCGACCGGCCTTATAAAGATATGGTTTCCCACGCACCCCGTGCATCGTGGGAGATCAGTCGACATAGTTCGCCCCTCGTGATTTAATCAAGGCTTAAGAGAAGTGTGAATCCCATGTGCAAAGCTATATCATGGGAGAAGAAAGTTTAATACCATAATGGGGACAAACCGCAAGTGTGTAAAGAGTTTGATCCCGTCCTCAGGACAAACTGCAGCGTCGAAAAGTTTAATCCCGTCATCAAGATAAACTGCAGGTGTGAAAGGTTCAATCCCGTCTTCAGGATAACCGAAATTGTGAAAGGTTAAATCTCGTCTTCAGGATAACTGAAACTGTATGGAAGGTTTGGAATGAAGTAAAACCATGTTACTGGCTTGAAGTGTATGTTTCCTTGAGGGACAGAAAAGCATGTAAAAAGGGTGAAGGGGTTCAAAACCGGAATGACTGGTGATTTGGTGATAAAAACTAGGATGTTTGTTTGATGGTAACTTCAGACATAGTACCGTTTCACTGTGTCCGAGTTAATAAGCTGTGGAAATTCATCGCCATTCATTTCCTTCAATCTGAGAGCACCTCCTGTCAATACTTCCTTGACAACAAATGGGCCTTCTCAGTTAGGAGCGAATTTTCCCTTAGATTGATCTTGGTTGTCAATGATCTTCTTCAAAACCAAGTCATGTTGTTTGAATTGCCGTAGTTGGACTTTTCTTTTGTAGGATCGTGCGATCCTTTGCTGATATAACTGACCATGAAAGATTGTCGCGGTTCTCCTTTCGTCTATCAGAGATAATTGGTGATACCTGTCTTGTACCCATAGGTCTTCATCCACCTGAGCATCCATCAATACTCTGAGGGATTCCATTTCCACTTCTATGGGGAGCACTGCTTCCATCCCATAGACTAATGAGTAGGGGGTTGCCCCAGTGGAAGTTCGCACGGAAGTTCTGTTGGCTAATAAAGTTAGAGGCAAGAGATCAGGCCATCCTTTGTGATTGGCGGACATTTTCTGCATGATCTTTTTGATGTTTTTATTAGCCGCTTCAATAGCACCATTCATCTTTGGATGGTAGATGACGGAGTTGAGGTGTTTGATGTGGAATTTTCTGCATAAATCCTCCATCATTTTGTTGTTGAGGTTCTTAGCATTGTCTGACACAATGACCTCTGGTTGTCCATATCGACACACGACATTGTTTCTGATGAAAGCAATGATAACTTCTTTAGTAACCCTGGGGAAGGATGCTGCTTCTACCCATTTGGTGAAGTAGTCGATCATGGTGAATATGAATTGATGTCCATTACTGGCTTTGGGCTCGATGGGCCCGATCACGCCCATTCCCCACATTGAGAAGGGCCATGGCAAACTCATATTGTGGAGTTCCTCGAGGGCGTGGATAGCATTCCATGAATCGGCATTGATAGCACCTCTCGACGTGATCATCATCACGGCCAACTTTGAATGTAAGCCAATAATGTCCCGATTCGAGAATTTTCTTAACAAGTAAGGGGTCCGCCATGTGAGGGCCAGATACTCCACCATGGATCTCATCCATGAGTCCCCGAGCTTGGTCTTTGTCCAGACATCCGAGGAGACCTAATCCCGCATCTCTTTTGTAGAGTGCATCTCCGCCGTAGAATTTCATAAAGAAGTCGATGAATCCGCCTCTTCTCGCTTAGCTCACCTCACGGTGTAGATCCATCTCTCGTAGATATTCCTCGATGTGTTGATACCAAGGATTGTGGATGGGAGGTAGCTCATCCGATACTTCTTCGACGTAATTCCCATAGACTGGGGCTTTTTGCAGAGCAAACGTGATGCTTGGCATGTTTTCCTTGTCAGGTATGTAAAGCAAGGAGGCCAACGTTGCTAATGCATTTGCAAAATCATTCCTATTACGAGGAATGTGTAGAAAGGAGATTTCTTCGAACTCCAAAGCCATCTGTAAAACTTGTCGATGGTAAGACAGAAAATGCAATTCTTTGGTTTGATAGATTTATGTGGATTGGTTGATTACCAATTTGGGATCCCCAAAGACAGTTAACCGCCTGATGCCCATTGAACGGGCAAGTTTTAGCCCCATGATACAGCCTTCATACTCAACTATGTTATTGTTGCTGACAAACTACAATTTGACGGCGATGGGATACTGCTCCCCCGTACTGGGTATTAAGACTGCTCTAGCTCTGGAACCTTCTATATTAATAGCTCCATCAAAATACATTCTCCACACGCATGTATGTATCAGATCGATGTCAGTAGTTGAATTGTCATTACTCCTTCGTCAAGGAAGTATGTTTCTAAGGGTTTATAATCCCCTGCAGGTGCGGCGACCAGTTGATCCACAATTCCTTGACCTTTGATAGACTTTTACGTCACATAGACGATGTCAAATTGATGTAGGATCAACTGCCATCTGGACAGTCGAAAATTCAGTATGGGTTTGCTGAACACATACTTGAGAGGATCCATGCGGGATATGAGATGGGTTGTGTGATCATGGAGGTAATGCTGTAACCTCATGGAAGCCCATGCTAAAGCACAACAAGTCTTATCGATCAGAGTGTACTTATTTTCACTGATGTTGAATCTTTTTGTTGAGTTAATAGATAGCTCGTTCTTGGGCTCTATTGTCTTTTTGCCCCAGCATGCAGCCCATAGAATTGTCATTTATGGACAGGTACATGAACAGGGGAACATTATCCCTGGGAGCTACCAAAACAGGAGCTTTAATCAGTTGCTCTTTGATTGTGAGAAAGGCTTTCTGACACTCATCGTTCCATTTCATGGAGGATTTCTTCCTTAACAACTTAAAGATTGGCTCACAAGGTTGCTGTGAGTTGAGAAATGAATCTGCTAATGAAGTTGATCCTTCCCAAAAATCCCCGTATTTCCTTCTCTGTCTAAGGAATGGGCATTTCCTTGATGGCCTGGATTTTGGTATGATCCAGTTCAATCACTTTGTGGCTGACTGGGAAACTTAGCAACTTGCCTGACTTAACACCAAAGGCGCACTTGGCGGGATTCAACTTCAAGTTATACTTATGCAACCTGTTGAAAAGTTTTGTGAGATGGTCTAAGTGGTCCTCCTCCTTTTGGGATTTGACAATGATGTCATCCACATAGATCAATATCTCTTTGTGCATTAAATCGTGGACAAAAGCCATCATAGCTCGCTGATAGGTTGCCCCGGCATTGATGAGGCTGAATGACAACCATCTATAACAAAAGGTTCCCCAAGGAGTGATGAAAGCAGTTTTCTCACGATCTTCCTCAGCTACCATAATTTGATGGTACCCCGCAACATAATCAGCAAAGGAGTACATGCCGTATTGAGCAGTATTTTCAATAAGAATATGGATAAAGGGCACGGAAAGCTATCTTTAAGGCAAGCTTTGTTCAAATCCCGATAATCCACGCAAACTCGCACCTTTCCCCCCTGGTTTAGGCACGGGAACAATGTTGGATATCCACTCCGGATATGTAGACACCATGATGATGCCAGCTTGAAATTGTATCATAATTTCTTCTCTAACTTTTAAACTCCATTCAGGTTTCAATCGCCTGAGTTTTTGCCTAACTGGCTCGAATCCTTCTTTGATGGGAAGGCGATGAAGAACAATGTCAGTGGACAAACCCACCATGTCTTCATGAGACCATGCAAACACATCTTGGAATTGGGTTAATAGTGCAACCATGTCATTCCGTTAATCTATGGTAAGGTATGAACCAATCTGGATTAGCTTAGGGTTGTCTAAGGTTCCGAGATTGAAAGGAGTGGTTTGATCAAGATTGGGTTTATGTTTGTCTGCAACCCATTCCTTAATCTCTTGAGGTGTCTCAATGTCCTCTTAGATGTCCATCAAGTCTGAGTCTAACTTTGCATCAAAGTTACAGCCCTTGTGGGAGAGAAGGCACCTCATCAAAAAGCATGTGCACATCTAAATTCGTAGTCTCAAACAAAAGATGCTTTCACTTAATATATGCAACTGTTCGATCATACAAAAGTGTTAGCATGTACGTGATAAAATAACTGCTAGTGCTGTAAAAGAAAGCAAGCAATTAAAGTTATCTACAGGGCAGAGGGATTTTCTTCCCATTTTACTGACATCGACCAACGCATGGAGTGTTGCTCCAATTGTCGAGGGCAAAGTCCTGAAGGACTACAGTGATGGAAGGATCGTTATTGTCCTCCTTCTCCCGAATGATAACCATGACATCTGGGCAATCATCGTCTGGGGTGTATCTGTTGGTATGTTCATCATGAACAATGACGCGAATGCCTGCCATCATCAAGGCAAGATCATTTTTACGTTTCCATTCCTTTTCTTCCATCTCGGGATCAGGAATTAGCACCTCTTTTACTTTGATTGGCACTGGTTTTGGAAACAGCATAGACACAACATGGGCTGGCACCTTTAATGGAGATTGCATTAACTCATGAGGTAAAGGTATAGAAAATCGCCGTGCGGCGGAAGCTTGAGGAACCTGCTTGTACTTATGAGGATTCATGTGACTGGAACTAGCAGAATAGCCTAATCCGGCTGTTTTGATTTGACTAGACATTGGAATAGGGTGCTTAATACCCTGCTTATCTTTACCGAGGCCTTGTCTAGGTTGATGACCCAATGACATCATTTCTTGAGTGGCCGACATAACCTCGGCAGAAATCTTGGGTACGGGAAGTGGCACTCCAATAGAATGGTATTGCATATTACTCACTTCCAAAGTATAGCAACTGGCCGGTTCAACTTCTGAATTAAAGCTGATAATTGGTAGAATTCCTTGTTCAGGACAATCCGGCTCAGCATTGACAGTGACTACACTATTGTTGATGATGTATTTGAGTTGTTGATGTAATGTGGATGGAATAGCTCCAGCCGTGTGTATCCATGGTCTCCCCAATAGCAGGTTGTATCCTAAATCTATCTTGAGGACGTGGAAGGATACATTGAATGTATTTGGACCAATCTCAAATGGAAATTCAATCTTTCCGACGGTATTTCGTCGGGATCCATCAAAAGCTCGGATGACCATATGGCTGTTTTGGATCCGCTTGAGATTGATATTCATTTTTACCAAGGTGGCATAAGAACAGATATTCAGAGATGAGCCTCCATCTATCAATACTCCTGCTAGCATGTACCCGGAAGATAACACTGTGATGTGCAATGGCTTGCAATGACCGGTTCCTTCGGGAGGTATATCGTCATCAGTGAAGGATATCACATTGCTGTTGAAAATGTGATCAACCAAATGTTGAAATTTTTCCACGTCCACTGATTTTGGCAAGTAGGCTTCTTCTAAAACCTTCAACAAGATCTTCCGATGATTCTCAGAAGAGAAAACCAAATCCAGTATTGAAATCTGGTGTGGAGCTTCTCGCAAGCTTAAAACCACTTTGGCTTCATTATGACCCATAGTACGGAGGAATTTTTCAATCTTCTCCATGGGCAATTTCCCCTTTGCTTCGCAAGTAGGTTTGATAACCCGTTGAGGAAGGTACAGTGTATTTTCTTTCGACACTGTAGCAGTAGTATGAGACGTTGATCCTTCAGCTTCTCCATAATTCCATGGAACTTTGTGCAAGCTGACAACAGGATGTTGTGGTTTGCAAGGTAAAGGAATTGGGCTGCAGTGCGCCACTTTCAAAGGATTGTCAGCTCCTTTGAGTTGAATTGGTTGTATGGGAAATACTTTGACAGTCTCATCATTCACTTCGGAGATAACTGCTACTGATCCCTTCCATTGGGTAGGGCATGCATTCCCACCCTTAAGCTGCACAGTGTAATCATCTGCTATTTGCAGGACACCGCTATCAATAAGGTTCTGAATAAGATGGCAGAGTGCCCAACATTCTTCTGTGCTGTGATCGCGAGAATGTGAATGATATTGACACATTTCATCAGGATTGAACTGCCCTGAGCGGGGATTGATGGGAGGGAGAAGGAATGTGATTCTTCCTTCATTGATCAACATTTGAAGTATCTCTTCCATTGACTAGCCCAGATAGGTGAATTCCCTTTGATTGGCAAAATCCCGATGGGCTTTAGCACTTGCTCACTTTGCAACCTTATCCTCCATAGCTTCACTTTCTGAAGGTGTTGATGGAGCATTTATAACAAATGGACGGAGATAGGCATGCTCCTACCTGATTAATTGGTGTGTGACTTGATGCTGATGGGTCACTAGTTCTGCCAATTGCTCAATTTGTTTGGAAAGAGCTTTCATCTTTCGTTCCATGGTAAATTTGAACTTTGCATAATCCCATTTGTCAACACCATCTTTGATGGGTTAGGACGATTCTCCATTGGAACCTTGTACAGTGCTCCAACTGATCATATTGACCTCTTCTTCTTTGTGTTGAGGAAGAGGGTTGTCTTCCACATGAGGTTGATCTGGTTTGGTGACTACAGTCTCACAGTTATCTATCAGATCCTGAATCTTATGTTTCAAGGCCTAACAATCTTGAGTATCATGTCCGGGTGCCCTCGCATGATAAGCATACTTCCGAGTAGCATTAAAACCCCTGCCATTAGGGTTGGCTGGATGGAAGAAAATGTGTAATTTTCTTTTGAGCAGTCAGAAGAGCAAGAATGTTCTCAAGCGAATCCCCTAAGGGTGTGAACGTTCGAGGTCGCTTTACTTCCTACTTTTAGGCAATTGAGGGTTTGAAGATTGTGCTGGAAAAGGGGAGTAGTTTCTCCTCTGCATAGGCATGTTTGGATTGCCTCTTTGTCCTTGTAGTATCAAGGAAACATCCTCCTCTTTCTTTTTATGGACCCTTCGGGGGTTGTTTCCATAAGATCCGGACTAGATGTGCTTAGCAATAGATTTAAGAGCGTTTAGGTCTTGAATTTTACCGGACTTCAATCCCATTTCAGCCATCTCACCGTGTTTGATCACTTCAGAAAATGGTTTGCTAATACCAGCTAGAACTCTCTCATAGAAAGGAGCTTCCTGTACATCTATGAAAGTCATGACCATTTCTGATTTTGTCATGGAAGAAATAACTTGAGCAGCAAGGCGCCTCCACCTTTGAGCATACTCTCTAAATGACTCATTGGATCGCTTTCTTGACCTTGGTAATTTGGTATCTGGCCAGAGCCATCTCGAGATTGAAAATTTTATTGAGTGAGGAAGGCGTGAGCCAGCTCTTCCCAGCTATGGATCTTAGAGTTGTCTAATCTGGTATACCATGAACGGGCTTCTCCAGTCAGACTTTTCTGAAATAACTGCATTCTGAGCTTTTCATTCTCCGCATAAGATCTAACTTCTCCAATGAACACCTTTAAATGTGTGTAAGGATCCCCTAATCCGTCATATTTTTCAAAATCACGGTCTTAAATTTCTCTGGATAATGCACACCAGGGAATATGCAAAGGTCTGCATATGAAACACTGCCATGTGTTCCAATCCCTTTGAGAATGCGAATGGTTTCCTCCATTTGAAGGACCTTCTTTCTAATGTCACCGGTGTCTGGATCTCCTTTGAGATGGGTGCCTTCAGGGTTTTGGTTGGTTGTATCCAACTGATGTTTTGGAATTGTTTTTTCCAGACCTTGAACTCCCCCTTGTGTAGAGGATTCTGTATGTGTAGGTATCTTCATACCCTGAGTAGACTGGTGTAATTCTTTTAGTAGAAAAGCCAAGTCTGTGATTTGTTTACTCAATCCGTCAAATTATTCTCGGGAAACGGGATTAGACTGTTCAAAAGAGGACATGATTTATTGTAGGCTCGCAACCTTTTTGGATTTTGACCAGGTAACAGGCCCAATTGCTTCCCTACAAAAGACTTACGTAGTTTAGTCTTAGGGTAAAATGTTATCATAACATGTCCGTTTCAGGAATTTGTCCTGCAAAACTGGTTTGTTAATTGATAACATGTCATGCATGCACAAATATTCTTCACATTTTCCATTACATATGGATGAACATGGAATAAAATTACAAGTAAATGCTTTTACAAGTAATTGAAAATGGAAAGCATGAAGAAACTTTCCTCCGCGTTTGGTTTATCAGAGGTTGACCTATCCTAGGGTTTCTCTCGCGGCTTTTCGGCATGAAGGTTCCCAGATCATCGCAATCTACTTAACGGGAAGTTAATCCTATTGTTCAACTAGAGCTTAATCTGAGTGGTGCCTTTTCCGAGCCCCGGGAATCATTCTTCCCACGAGTCCAAAGAATCAAACACCGACAGATAGCCTCTGGTGGAGGGACCACACAACATACATTCACATACAACGTGTGTCACCGTTTATGCAAAATGATGACATGTGTGAAGCACTAATATCACAGATAGATATTTAGCAGTGCAGTAATAAAAATGCATTCGTACACATTCATCATAAATGTAAATGCAACATTCACACACAAGCATATAACAATTTTGAAAAGCTTGTAATAGCGGCTTCAGCCCTCTTACTGGAGTCCCCAGCAGAGTCGCCACCTGTCGACGTCGGGATTTTTGAGTGCCCCTTTTCGTTACTTGTCCTTTGGTGTTCTCATGTTAATGTGAGATTTGTTTGAAAAAACAAGTGAAAAAGGTCCGACATATATAATGTCGACGATTTGACTTTAAGAGTCGCCAGTTGGTGTATTTAACTGGTTACACCAACGCAATCGAAAAGGTTTGCACATTGACCCAGTGTTTTGACACTGCTAAACAGGTCTATGAAACCGAGATTCATTTTAGGTCCGAGGGCTTGATTATGCGGAGGGAAGGTGTTAGGCACCCCCCGACATCCGTGTTACCACAGTGACCGCCACTTCTCAACGAAATTGTTATATAAATGTGTGTGTTTGTGTGTGTGTGGATCAATGTGCAATTATTTGAAAGTAGTGCGAGGCCGCGTTCGCACCTATATACACAAGGTTTGAATTTTATAAGAAAATTTAGTTTTAACCAAGATATAGCAATGAAGTTTTATAAAAGATGTTTTTCAAACCTTGTGCTCAGTAGGAATTGAGACCTTTTCATACTTCCATTTTATTATTAAATGTTCGGCTTGTTTGCTTTTATTTTTGAGATGCGAAGCATTCTCGAGAAAATAATATACAAGCGATCATCGAACTCCTCATGGGCATGACAGCCATCCAAGGAAATTCAGACACTGTAAAATAATGTACAAGCTGCTTACAGCTGAAAAATGTCCATCATGGGAACTGAATCTAGATTCAGTAAACTAAACCTGTGATCACATGATTCCTAGGCTCACATGATACTTCAATTTATATAGAAAGCAGTAAGCAGTTATATATATATATAAAAGTTGTAAATATATATATACAGACATGATCAGCCACCACGAAGCAACTCCATGGGGGATCGGAAATGTAAATATATAAAAGCGGTAAATATATATATATATATATATATAAATATATATATATATATATATATGGACATGATCAATCGCCATAAGTAAACTCAGTGTGGGACGAAATGTAAATAAAAGTTAAAAGCGATCAACCGCCATGTAAGTAAACTCGAGGCAAGACAAAATGTAAATAAAAGCTGTAAAAGGCCACGAAGTAAACTCCAGGCCTGACAGGAATGTAAACATACATATATATATATATAAGCGAGTAAACGCAACGGATGTAAAATCCAGGCTCATCGGATATGTCCGACAACAATATATATATATATATAAGCGAATAAACGTACCGGATGTAAAATCCAGGCTCATCAGACAGAGTCTGACAACAGTTTTATATATATATATATATAAGCAATTAAACGCTCCAGACCGAAGTCTAGGCTCAATCGAGGCATAACTCGATAATGTTAGTCCATATATATGAAATATATATATATATATATATATACAGAGAGAAATGAAAACCACGGACTGAAGTCCGAGCAAACGCATACAACACGACTCTCAATGTGTATAACAGTGTGTGCTATATGAGAAGAAGGCTTTATAAAATGTAAGAAGGCTTACAATGGGCTGCCAAAGTAGACTTCTATGACTTTAAATGGATAAACACTCAGCTCCCGCCGGATAAAAGATAGCTATATGTGAGCTAACTAGTGTTTAAAGAAGAGGAAACACTCAAAAGATGTGTATGCAGAGTAAAATGGACAGGGCTTCCTTGCCTTTTTCCTTCTCTCCTCTCTCCCAAATGGCTGACCCAAGCCTTGTATATATAGACGGATGGCAGCAGTACACTGCGGCGGCGCATGATTGTACCTGCTGCATGTCGGTCGTGGTGGATCCGAGCCTTGCGGGTCCTATCGTCTCGTAGTACGTGCAGTCGTGCACTGTAATATCCACTCAAACTTGCAAAACTTCAATCTGAGCATCTGAACGAGGTATATCTAACCTTCTTCGGACCGCTTGTGTCAAGAGTTACACAATGACATGGATTAGAGGTTGTACGAAGTCAGGAAGAGGGGTCTATGCTCATGGTGTTCAAGCTTCAAGTTCTATCCAAAGTATTGCCACACGTAATAGTCACTCGGGATTGTCGTTCCTTGGCTCTTGTGGGACATTATTGGATGTATGTATGATGTATTAGGTTTGTAATATTCATGAACGCAATCAAATTGCATAAATAAGCGAAAACGTGGAAAATCAGAGTTTAAAATTTTACAAACCATAAACCCGGATCACCCTTTATGCACAATTATTAATTAAATGAAAAAGAAAGAACAAGAATCATACCCTTGAAGATCCGAGCTTCCTCAGGTACAAGTTCACCTCCAATCCTTTTCGTGTTCAACTTGAATCCACCGGGTTTGGTTCTTTCCTTTGATCAACGTTAGCCACCCAAGTGTTTGGCCTCTAGAGGTGATCCACCAAGGAAGAAGAAGAATTCAAGAAGATGGGTATTTGGAAAAACCCTAGTTTTCTATTTCTATAAAAAGGGCGTACTCTCCAACCATTGGAATTATAACGTAGTCTTGATATCTGATATAAGACTCCTCTTATAAAGATATCAAGTAACCCTATTAAAATAAGGTATTATTTAATTAAACCCTTTTAATTAAAGGGGCTCCCTAATCTTATTAGGGATAATTAATTAAACTCATTTAACTAATTTTCCTTCCTAATCCAATTAGGAATAAATGAGAGTACTTATATTAATTCCTAAACTCTTTTAGAAATTAAAATAATAATAATAATTGTAATAATATTAATAAGACTCCTCTTATTAATTTATATTTAATATTTCTAAAATATTAAATAATAAATATTAAGCTATTTAATTTATTCTATAACCATAGATTAAATTAAATATACATAACATATTATTATGATTATGCCATTAACTTCTTAAATAATTATTCTTCCTTTTATGGTGTGACCCTTTAGGTTCTCCATATTAAACCGGTTGTGAATAAATCAATTAGAACAATTCTAATCTTATTTAAATAAATAAATTAAATAATTAATTTATTTAAATAAATAATATTTATTCTACAATAGGATAAGCCTCCCTAGCGATCAACGACTTTCCAGATAATATAGATTTCAACATTAATCATAAAAGAACCTTTGAGTAAATAGTTACCGTACAATTCAATCCTTCCACCATACAATGTCCCAATTAAATATAAGACATGGAATTCTTCATCAAGTCTTATTTTATTTAATTATATGTATTTCGACTCTTAAATGCATAACTCAAATAATGCAAATTAGAAACTCCTTTCTAATTTCATTTTGCCTTTTGCCAAGGACTACCTAGGGTTGTCATTTATCGAATCACATAGGACATTTCTCTTCTTTTAATAAGTGGTAGATTCTTTATTGATCATACATTATCTCCATGTACAACTTATTATACCCAAGCATACCCTTTGATATACCCTAAGGGTCTTAAGGAATAAGTCAAAGTATAACTCATCATACACAAGATACTATGATGATCTCAAGTCCAAGGATCACTTGTACTACTATCACTACAGAATTCCTATGTGACAGCAAGTAAAACTCCATTAGGTATTTAGCTAAGCGAGCCCGCGTTCAGTGAACTTATTCTCTAATAAGCACCTACATACTTGCTTTAGTGTCTCCACACAAATGATCATGAGATCAATCATCCTCATCCAATGAGCAAGCAACGTATGTACCAATCTATCCGGATTCACTAATCCCCAATTTAGTAATCCAATGATTGGGAACAATTTTAGTTTTAAGCTTTCTAAGAATTTAGATCTCATTAGAATGATCATCATCATTATTCTAAAAGCATTGCTTAAAACTATGGGTTTATCACATATTATAAAACAACATCATGTAGATAATTAAAAGCCTTTAATAAATTAATACTTTTTATTAATAAATGAATAAGATTGTTACAAAGTATATGCTTTATCATCAAACATGATTGGCTTGTGTGCATACTACTTTCATGATGTGTTGAGACGACGTGCCATTTGTCGAAGGAACAAGATGACGTTTGACTCCTCGCCGGGGTTATTGCCGGTTTGAGTTAAAAGTAGACATTACTTTCGTGGTTACTGTTGAGATTGGACTACTTGTTGGTATCTTTGCGATATCATCTTGTTGGACGTGGTAAGATGACATTGTGACTCCTCACCGTGGTTATCACCGACGGTTAAAAGCGAGCGTTGCTCAGGGTTACATCTGACTTTGGGCTACTTGTTTGTATGCCTCACTGTCATCTGTGGATGTTCCTGTCTACCCGTTGTTATCTCCGGGTCTGAGGTGTGTGTGCCTTGACAGGATGTTGGTGGTTAAAGCTGATTGCATATGTTTGAAATAAGCATTTTCGAGGTTACCATTGGAACTGCAATGGAATCTCTTGGGGCTATCACCAAGGATGGGGTTGCTACTCCCAGTGTTTCTCTGGGACTGGAACTAAGCGTCGTAGTGTTATCGCTGAGACAGAACTGTCCTCTCCGGTGTTGTTGCCGGTCTTTTGATCTGCATATCTCGAGGTTATCTCCGAGATCGGAAATGACATTCCCGGTGTGTGTTCCGGGTTTTGAGATGACGCTCCCGGGTTGTGTTCCGGGTTGGAACTGAACTTCCGGTAGTATCCGGAATGGATGTAAGCTGTCTTCCACGGTTATCTCTACCCTCCTGCAATGTTAGTAATAGGAGTGCAGAAAATTTCGAGTGTCTACAATGATTAGTAAATCACGAACGCGTTATATGATAACTTAGTATACACAATGAATGTTAGACAAGTGTTGCGAAGTAAAACACTTGGAATTTCTGAAATGTAAATGGTAATGAAAGACTTGTGTGACGCCCCCTAAATAGGTATACATCACCCATCTTGAGTCGCCAAATACATGGTACAAAATTCAAATACAACTTAATGATATAACGGTTATGTAAAATACGACAAAACATAAACTGAGAGTTTTAATATGAATATTGTCTTCTAGACAGTATTCAAACTCAAAGGGAGTCCTCAATACATTTATTATCACACTATTTCATAGAATAGTGAGGACTACTAATGCAAACATCTGGACCGTCACTCCGTTTCCCGACTAGTCCCTGCTACGTTCTCATTTTCTGAAGAGAACAATGAAAGTAAAAGGGTGAGCTCAACTAGCCCAGTAAGAAATATTATGAGTAAGATAATACAGAATAAATTATCATTAGTCTTCAACATAGTGTTAAACTGATAAAATATAACAAACATCAAGTTTAACTGCAGCGGAATAAGCAATCCATTAGAAGAGTCAAGTAGAGCTTAAAATCTACTATCTTCTATGATTAAAAAGGTTTTTCATCACTTTTATCGCTGAGACTCAACTTAATAAATAATCCACATCATCCCTACACTACGGCCAAGGATATTCATTAGTATCACGACCACAAATTATTCATGCACTACGGGCCAAGGATATTCATGTTTTCATCAATGGTCATGATCATGCCAACAACTTTTCATTAATGCACTACGGACCAATGAGGACTTTTACCACATCATTTGTAACATTACGGCCATGATTATACCGAATAATCCTCGGTCATAATCATACCAAGTCCATCTATGCACTCACAACAGCCACGTGAGATGACTTTCAACATAATATAAACATGAGGATGATGACAATGATATAAGAATTCAATAAAACAAGTTCAAGGATAAATTTTAAAGATTTATAATTTAATTTATCCGAAATCAATAACGCCCAAATTGTCAACATGATATCTTTGCTTTGTGGAGTAAAATTCAAGAATACTATTGTACCAAAAAAATGGACCAAAATGAATCAAATTTTATCATGAATAGTACCCCTGTGAATAGTACTTTGAGTGAATAATACCCTATGAATAGTACTTTGGAAATAGTAACCCCGTGAATAGTACTCCAGCATGAAAAAGTTAAAACTTATCAAGAACGCTCAGAATAATATTTTCATGAAAAGATACTGGATGAAACGCAAATATCAAGGATATTCTACTAATTTCATGGAGTAGAGAAGCCAAAATTTTAACAAAACGAGTATAGAATTTGAAATCTGAAACGAAATAATATTACTTACATACTACAGAGTATGGAAGAAAATATTATTTCAAGCAAATATTTAACAAAAATAACATCCCTTACCTTAAAAAGAAGAGTATTCCAACTAGTATAGCGGGGATATTCTTGAAGAAAACTTTCACTATTTTCTACACTCAAAGCTTTCTAAAACACGAAAGAAATACGCTCAATATTATAGAAGAAGAATTCTCTGATTCTGTTGTGATTTTTAATTCTAACTAAGCATCCTATTTATAGGAGAATGGAAAGGATACTATGCAATAAAATATTCTAATAAAATGAAAACTTTTAAATAAAATATAATATTATATATATATGGGGACAGAAGCAGAATAGAAATAAGAAATAAGAACAAACAGAGTAGTACATAAAATATAACACAATTTGATTACTAGATAAAAACAAATTTATTGATAACTAAAATATTAACAAACAGAACTGAAAATAAATTGACTTACTTACTATAGAAACATTTAAAGAAGAATAAGAGATGAGGGGTTAAGTAGGCTAAACGGTGGTAGAAACCTAAGATTCGTCTGAGAAGGAACTTAGAGTCTTACTAAGTTTCGAAGTCTGTTATGCCAAATGAGTTCAGTTTCCTTTTATAGATCAAGGAAAGGGAACTATTACATTAACTGGGGTAAAGTAAGAAACATTTTACTTAAGGAAAAGTAAAAGTAAAAGTAAAATACAGACACTTTACTGAACAGTAATTACTTTTGACTAAATACAGACGCTTTTGGCCAAATGGCTGACAACTTTTGATTCATTGATGCTTTCGGTGGAAAAGAGAGCATCTTTTGACTTTTGGAGCAAACGCATGTGACTGGGGCTGCTTTTGGTGGAAAAGCAGGTGATTCTTCTAATTGATTGATGAAATTTGGTTCTAAGAAAGCGGTGAAAATAGCGAGGACATTAGGCAAATGGATCCCGAAAGCGTCTGTAGGTTGATGGTGCCATATGGGGTCGTAATCATCATTGAGGTTACTTAGGAGAACCATGATTTGGAGGATGAAGAACATCTTGAGGCTTCTTCATGTATGGCCCGTCAATACTTTTGTTGAGTGCTTGGGCAATTTTATTAATTCTTTCTTTGGAACAATTTTTAAAATCGTAAATTTTACTAGAACATCTTTGAACGGTGGGGAATTTGACTTTAGACTCTTTTGACTTGGATTTTGACTCCTTTTCTTTACTAGCCTTAGGAATGGCTGTGACTGGAAGAGGGGAAACTGGAGCAACAGGAAATTCCTGCTGAACCTGACCAACAATTTTGTTAATGTCGAATTTATCCCACCACATAACATAAAAGAGGCGAGACACTCGAGGGAGTGGATCTGACTGAATACCATTGACAGGAGTAGAGGGAGGCGGAATTCCGTACTGCCATTTAAGAATCCAGGGGATCTTATATTTACTAACAAATAAAAGAGTGAGGGGAACTCCGTCATTCTTTGGATCTATTTTACTGTGATTGCTAAAATGATTTAGTTGAACTTTAAAAAGGTCGGGAAGAAGGTTATAAGTAGAACCTAACCTATACCACCAAAGAACAAACCAATAGGGGATTGGGCTCTTAAATTTATGGTCAAATTGAATGAACCATGAATGACTATGTGATTCATTTTGGTGAAGGAGAACCTTGTACCAAGCTTCAATATAATCATAATAACAGAAAGAATTATCTTGACTAGAGAGATTCATAAGATCGAAGGGGTTTTTCCCCCAATCAGACATTTGAATAAACTGTTTAATGTATAAAGAATGATAAAGAACTTTAGTCTTATCATTGTTGGTGTAAATTGGTTTGATGTTTACTAACTCTATTTCCAGAAGAATATCCTTATAAAATACAAGAGATTTATAAGGAGCTAGGAGCTGGAAATGCCATCCAAGGGGAAAGAACTAGGCAGCAAGCTTATTGGGGTCATCTTTTGGTTTCATGTAGGGTTCAATATAAAAAAGGTAATTTTCTCACTTAAGCATATGCTCAGAAGGAGGATGACTAGGAGCTGAAGATGAAGCCTTGGTTGGATTACTAAAAGGGTCAATTGGTTCAGGCTTACTGGTTAAAGCTGAACTATATGGCTTGAGAAGTGTTCAAATTTGTGAATTTGTTTGGTAGTAAGCTGGGAATGATTGGGTGAGGAATCAAAGTTCCTCTGGGTTGATTACTTGGGCGATGAGAGGCGACCCGGACCCCTTGAGGAAGATGATCCTCTAATGCTCATGTCTGAATAGTACCTGTATTGATAAATTCCCGAGTGAGAAAATCAGGAATTGAATTGTTACTACCTTTGATGTATTTAATATCAAAATCAAAAATGCTTAATAGGACTTGCCATCTAGCAAAAGAATGCTTAGAAGCTAGATTTTCAACATCCTTTTCTAAGATATATTTTGCTGACTTGCAATCAATACGGACTAAAAATTTCTGATTTAATAGATCACTTTGAAATTTATTAATACATAATACTAAAGAAAGTATTTCTTTTTTAATAGTACTGTAATTTAATTGAGTACTATTCCATGCACCGGAATGAAAACGAACAATTTGTTCTGGGGAATCTGGAGTTAACTTTTGTTTAAGAATGCCTCCAAATCTAATATTTGAGGCGTCAGTTTCAACAATTTTATATGTTGAATCATTGGAAATGCCAAGATAGGGCAATGCCTTGACGTAAATTTTTACTTGTTGGACGACAGAAGTATGAATGTCAGTCCAAGGTGGAGGATTGTCTAGCAAACGCTGGAAAAGAGGTTTGCAAATCTTCCTGAGATTCTTGTAAAATTTGCCAATATAATTAAGCGAGCCAAGAAACCTCTGCAGTTGGGTTTTATTGGTTATCTTATCGGGAAACTTATCAGTGAATTGAATAGCTCTATCAATGGGCTGAACTTTTCCTCTAAAGATATTAAGACCAAGAAACCTTACTCTGGCCTGAAACAGGCTGCATTTGGAAGGTGAAAGAACTAGACCATTATCTTTAACTGTCTTGAAGAACGATTTCAAATATTTAATGTGTTCTTCAATGGCCTTTGAAAAAATGAGAATATCATTGATATAAATGACAATAAAATGACTGAAAGGGTTTAATATGTCATTGAGAATAGTTTGGAATTCGCTGGGAGCATTTTTTAGGCCAAATGCCTGGACATTCCATTCGTAGTGACCAAACGGAGTAGTGAAAGCTGATTTGTACCTATCATCAGGATGAATGGCAATCTGCCAGAAACCGGACTTAAGGTCAAATTTACTGAATATGGTGGCGTTACTTAATCTATTGATAAGGTCGTCTTTGTTGGGAAGGGGATGCCTAATCCATTCTAGAACCTTATTCAATGGTTTGTAATTAATGACTAGACGAGGTACACCTCTTTTTTTTTCGCTTCATTGTTAACATAGAAAGGCGAGGACAAGACCAAGGGATTTCTTGGGTTTAATTAAACCTTTACTAAGGAGATCAATAATTTCCTTTTTACATAACTCAACTTGTTCATTATTCATTTGTATTAGTCTGGCCTTAGTAGGAATCAGGTGCTCTTTGAATTCCTTAGCATAAGGGAGCCTTATAACATGTTTTTTCCGATGCCAAAAGGCATTAGGAGAATCAGAACAAAGATTATCCTTCAAATAGATTTTTAACTCTTCAATTTTTTCCTGAACTTCTTTATTCTGTAACTGTTCTTCAACTCGTTTGTACTTAATTTCTTCCTTTAAGAAATTCAAATGAGTGGATTTACAATTTAATAAATTTAATGATTTGGAAATAGATTCTTCTTGAATAAATTTTAAATCTCTTTCTTTTGGTTTAACAAGAAATTTAAATATTATTTTCTTTCCTAAATGTTTACAACTTAATCCTTCATTACTGGTAGTAAAAGGGTAAAGTAAATATATAAATGGTAAACCTAAGATGATCTTATCAGTAAGATTGCGGATTAAAACAAACAATGTTTTAAAACACATATTATCTTGACAGATATGAACATTAGGTAGCTTATATTTAATTTCCATTTGACTACCATTGGTTGAATTCAATTTTTCATTAGTTTTCTTATAGTAAATAGTTGGGATTAAGCCTTCTTGAATACAGTTTAAATCTGCGCCGGTATCAACTAGGGCAAGAAGTTGTATTGAAAAGGTTTTATCAACAACTAGGTTAATGGAGATATACCATTTTTGGATGGTAATATCCTTAATTCTTTTAAGTGAAAGACCTTGAACAAAAAGATCAGTTTCTTCTTTAGTACCAAATGATTCAGGCTCATCGTGATCTTCATCACTAGAGGAGGAATCTTGGACATGAAGATCAGATTTTTTATCTTCAAAATCTTTTCTTAAATTAGAGACTTCTAATTTTAGGATAGAAATTTCTTTTTTAGTTTATTGACCTCTTGATTTAATTACGGAAGGTAACTTCCTTACTTAGGAGTTTTAAATCGTTCGAGGGTTTTATTCGGACTAAATCTTTGGTTTATCCTTAGCCTTAATAAATTTATCTTTAACTCTATTATCTTTAGTCAATAAATCTTTTAATTGTTTTAGTATCTTTGAGATTTTAACTCGGGATCGAGAATTTTCTTGATTAAATCAATTAGCGAGAGAGCTTTCTTCTTCATCTTTATTAATTACATTGATTTGCTTAATGTAACACTTTTCGTTGCAATTGTTAGTACAAATAGTGACTTCGTCTTTGTCACTATCTGTTTCTTGATTACTAGAACTGCTATTAGAAGAATAAGGAATATCATAACCTTCATCATTACTGACATTGTTCTCTATTCTCATTAGTTCTAATAATTGTTCAGTATCATCTCTAGAGATATTTAATTGAGATAATTTCTTTTTTATTTTGCATTCATTTTTGTAATGCCCTTTCTGCCCACAATTGTGGCAAACAATTTTACTTTTATCAAATTTTTTAGATGATTTTTTATTATAATTTTTTGTGGTTTTGGGTTTATTATAATATTCTTCTTGATTTTTATCCTTTTTATGCCTACGTTTGTGACGTCTATGACTTCTATGATGCTCAATAAGTTTATGCATATGCTTCCTTCTAGAGGGAGCAATAGGAGGTAAACCATATTGTTCACAGAATGTTCCTAATTTGTATTTGGCTTTCTTTTTGTCTTTATTGGCTTGTTTAGCTAATTTAAAGTCAATACACATTTTAATCAATTTTTGAATATAACTGATTATGTCACCATATGTTAGGTTATCATAATCGATATATCCTAAATTTTTGCTTAACTCTTCACGAACTTTATGTGCAAATAATGTAGGCAAACCATTGACGAATTTTTCTTTCCAGAATGGTTTGTTACTATCAGTTCGCAACATAACTCTGGAAGTAAACACATCTTTATACCACCTAAAATCACTTAAGGTGGGACAAGTGAGATTACTTAACTGGTCGTGAATTCTTTCAGTAATATTACTAGGAGTACCAACAAAATGTTTAATTATGGTAAAGATTAGAGTATTAACACCATCTGGCGGACCAATACCAACATCTTCATCAAAGATGGGATTACCGTCATCGTCTAACTGAATAGCATGAATTATTGATAATCTAGTATCTTCAGTGAGATGTTTTTCCCACCAAGATCTGAGAATACCAGTGAATCCACTAGCTAACAATTCAACAATATCTGGCTGAGACAGGTTGTTGAATTTAGTTATATAGCTATTTGTTACCATAGACATGTGGTTCAATTTATTTAGTATCTCTTGTTCACTAAATCCATCAATATTCCATTCATAGATTTTATTAGATGATACAGAAAACTGTTTGTCTAGATTTCTCTCTTCATATTGTACATCTAGAGGAGTAGGTCTAGAATACCAGTTTCTGGTTATACTAGTATTTTTGACTGTTAATTTATTTAACTGATCATTAATGTCAGTATTGAAACAAGATATCGAGAATGAGAATGATCGACGAACTACGCTTTCAATATCAGTTTCAACTTGATCAATAGTAGAAATAGTGCCACTTGGACCGGGTTCAGTTTTAAATTTTTTAAATAACTTATCAATTGATTGAACAAGTTCACTATCATCATTAGGCAGACCTAATTTACTTCTATTTTCTGGTAATTTTATTAAAGGATGTTCAATTTTTGAATCGGTTTTTTGATAATGGTTTCTTCAAACTTTTCTTCAATCCTATCTAGCTGTCTTCCTACAGTTGCTAGATATTGATTACTAAAATTTAATTGTTCAATTATTTTTTTATCATCTTTGTTTCCATCTGAAATCTTAAAAGGGCTGGCAACAACAGATGTATTTTTAACTAGGATTAGAACAGTTTCTAATGGGGGATGACTAGAAGAAATTTTTGACTTATCTTCACGTGTCCATTAAGTTTTAGTAATAACACTACATTTACCTTGATATTGATCATACCAATCGTAAAAGTTAATGCTTATTTTTTCATTGTTAATAAAACATTTCCATCTATTAACTATTTTATCCCGTTCTTTTTCAAAAGGGTGATTGGAACGAAACAAATGTCTTTTTCCTTTATTAGATTTGGAATTATAATCTTTTACAAGATTGTCCCAATCTAATATGAATTCCTTTTTAATGACTCTTAATTGATTATTAATAGGAATTTCGAAATCTGACTGAGTTGGAAATTCAAAAGAAGTAGGAGAAGAGGATTCTTCTTCTACATTGTCATTATTTGCATAGCAAGGATGACTAGCTTGACCTTGATTAAGGATACCCTTTAACTTGATATCCCTAACGGAAGGGTTACTAAGTACTTCAGTGTCTCTTCGAGTATGAACTGAAGGTGCTAAAGAACTAGTAAAATCTTCTATAATAACTGGCCTTTTGGTACGTTCAAAACTTATTTTGACCGTTCCATCAGAAAATTGCTTAACATTTTCAATATTTAACAGATTATTGACTACAGGTTGTTGTGGAATTTCATTGGGTAAAGTCCATTGACTTGGTAATGTAATATCCTTCAGAGGATGGTTCTCGGGATTTGAATACTAGCATCACTAGTTGAACTCTGAATTAATACAGTTTGATCCTTAGGACTTTTATTAAGAGCATGAACGTTTAAATTAGTTTTCATGGTCTTATAATAAATCCTGTAAATCAAAGCTATGGGTTGAGAAACCTCAATCATATGAGTGATCTCACCAGACGTTTTAATGTTTAATGTTAAAGCTTTTAATAAATGTTGATCACTTAGACTTAAGGTGAAATCAGGAAAGCAATTAAAATGGATAGGTCCATTGTGCAGACTACTCCATAGCACCTACCATACTAGGATAGTAATTCAGGAATCTAGCATCTCTGAGACAGAGGTAGATGCTTGAATTAATTCCCTTAACGTTCAATGGTTTAACTGCAACTTGAACTAGACCGATGTGAATAAAATTGTAACCTTTCTTCCTATGTTTTTTAATGACATCAGGGGATAAAAGACTACAATTTTCATATTCTTTATTAATTGTGTAAACTTTTTCAACAGTTTTTACATTATAATCAATTTTGAAGTTATCAAAAAATGTTGATTGGTAAATTTCTTTAGGAGATACTCTAGGTATGCTCCAATTATGTATAGCTTGACTGATGTTTTCATAACTGTGTGATTCTTGGTTAACTATGTCTGGAACAGGAGGCAAAGTCGACCAGTTACTAGTTGAGGAGTTAGACCTGAATAATCTACTCATCTTTTACAGATTTTCAAAATAAATTTTTATTCATTATTCTTCCATTCATACCCTCTTACCTTAGACAGACTCATACCTGTGTTCTATACCCGACACTGCTCACCCAAGAGACTTACAAAAGGTAGACACGAACAAGGTGGACTGCAGTAAGTTAGGTGACTTCGGAATAGGAATAAAAGAGAAATTTTGAAAAAAGTAAACGGATGAACTAATTACTAGATCTTACTAGCAACTAGTAAGAACAAGCAACATGGCTCTGATACCATTTGGGGACGGAAGCAGAATAGAAATAAGAAATAAGAACAAACAGAGTAGTGCATAAAATATAACACAATTTGATTACTAAATAAAAACAAATTTATTGATAACTAAAATATTTACAAACAGAACTGAAAATAAACTGACTTACTTAATATAGAAACATTTAAAGAAGAATAAGAGATGAGGGGTTAAGTAGGCTAAACAGTGGTAGAAACCTAAGATTCGTCTGAGAAGGAATTCAGAGTCTTACTAAGTTTCGAAGTCTGTTATGCCAAATGAGTTCAGTTTCCTTTTATAGATCAAGGAAAGGGAACTATTACATTAACTGGGGTAAAGTAAGAAACATTTTACTTAAGAAAAAGTAAAAGTAAAAGTAAAATACAGACACTTTACTAAACAGTAATTACTTTTGACTAAATACAGACGCTTTTGGCCAAATGGCCGACAACTTTTGACTTCATTGATGCTTTCGGTGGAAAAGAGAGCATCTTTTGACTTTTGTAGCAGACGCATGTGACTGGGCTGCTTTTGGTGGAAAAGCAGGTGATTCTTCTGATTGATTGGTGAGCTGGCTGCTGGAGCAGGTGCAAATAACTGAGGACATTAGGCAAATGGATCCTGAGCGTCTTGTAGGTTGATGGTGTCGTATGGGTCGTCATCATCATTGAGGTTACTGGGAGAACATGACTGGAGGATGAAGAACATACTGAGGCTTCTTCATGTATGGCTTCATCAATCCTTTTGTTGAGTGCTTGGGCAATTTTTATTAATTCTTTACTGGAATAATTTTTAAAATCAGAAATTTTACTAGAACATGCTGAACCAGTGGGACTGACTTTAGACTCTTTCGACTTGGATTTTGACTCCTTTTCTTTATTAGCCTTAGGAATGGCTGTAACTAGAAGAGGGGGAAGCTGAGCAACAGAAATTCTCATTTGAACCCGACCAACAATTACATAATCGTTTAATTTATCCCACCACTTTACATAAAAGAGGCGAGACACTCGAGGGAGTGGATCTGACTGAATACCATTGACAGGAGTAGAGGGAGGCGAAATTCCGTATTGCCATTTAAGAATCCAGGGGATCTTATATTTACTAACAAATAAAAGAGTGAGGGGAACTCCGTTATTCTTTGGATCTATTTTACTGTGATTGCTAAAATGATTTAGTTGAACTTTAAGGAGGTCGGGAAGAAGGTCATAGGTAGAACCTAACATATACCACCAAAGAACAAACCAATAGGGGATTGGGCTCTTGAATTTATAGTCAAATTGAATGAACCATGGATGGCTATGTGATTCATTTTGGTGAAGGAGAACACTGTACCAAGCTTCTATATAATCATAATAACTGAAAGAATTATCTTGACTAGAGAGATTCATAAGATCGGAGGGGGTTTTCCCCCAATCAGACATTTGAACAAACTGTTTAATGTATAAAGAATGATAAAGAACTTTAGTCTTATCATTGTTGGCTTAAATTGGTTTGATGTTTACTGACTCTGTTTCCAGAAGAATATCCTTATAAAATACAAAAGATTTATAAAGAGCTTTGAAATTTGGAAATGCCATCCGTGGGAAAGAATCAAGGCGTGCAAGCTTAATGGGGTCATCTTTTGGTTTCATGTAGGGTTCAATATGAAAAAGGTAATTTTCCCACTTAAGCATATGCTCAGAAGGAGGATGAGTAGGAGCTGAAGATAATATATATATATATATATATATATATATATATATATATATATATATATATATATATACACACACATGTTCATTTTAAATTCACGGGATGAATTCCGTGATCACTCCCTCGACAAACTTTCAACTTGATATATATATATATATATATATATATATATATATATATATATATATATATTATACTCTTAACACACTATTTTGAAAAATGAGTAGGTGGGGGTTCCATATAATAAGCAAAATTTACAACAAATACTTCATAAAAATTCACAATATTAAAATTCACATTTATCATCATTATTAAAATTCACAATATTTAAAGACCAGGTCGTTCCCAGAAAAGAGGGGGCTTTCCAATAAGGATTTCTCCCTATTAGCGTGCAATTAGGTGACCAAACCTCTCCTTGACAGAACTTCTAGACATCGTCAATATTGTAAATAATAATATTAATAACTTTATCGTCTCAATTATTGATTTAATAATATATAAAATATCGACAATAATTGAATCAAATAACGTGAGATACTATGCAACAATTACTGTAGCAATAATTGAACAAAACTGAGTGACTTCTCACGTAAGCATCAATAATCAATATTGTGTGCTACTATGCAACCACGCTTACTGTACTTTTAACACCGGGTGTTTCAACATTTAACGGTAAAACTTATGCCGTTATTTTCATAAAAAGATATTTTTGTCGTTTTCTCAATCCGACAATAATTTCGTTGTGGGGTCCACTAATGATTGTGTTGTCGTACGAATATTCCCTGCTAAAACGAATATTTCCCGACCAATCGAATATTATATAACAACTTGCGTACTTTGAAAAATTTATAAATATTACCCACAACTATAACATTATATCAAATTCACTCCATAATATTCAAAAATGATATTTATAGAAAATTCATCTTTATTCATAAAAGTTGGGGTCTTACAACTTGTGCTAAAATGATAAGATTAGCTAGAAATATGCATGTTATGGTATGTTAGCATATCTAATAGGTATTGTGGTTCTAAACCTATGTGTAGGTGAACGTGAGTTTAATATTATAGCTTATGCTCGAGGCAAGTTTTCTAACTCTACATTTACGTTGAGCAAGTTTCTAAACCTTATCTTTTTTACATTAAGCAAGTTTCTTACTTTAAACTTTCATTTAAGCGAACTCTTGTATTCTTAATCATTAATTGAGCAAGCTAGCTACACTTTGACTTCATTCGAACAAGATTTGAATTCCAATATTTATTGATGTATTCTAACTTGTTTATTGTTAGACAAGTTTCGTTATTGTCATTCGTGTATTATGAATGAAATTTCTTGAATTCTAATTCTAATGTTGAATTATCTTATTTCATTTACTTGACACAAGTTATTCTCATATTGAGCAAGCTTTATTTTTCAGCTTGCTATTACTTAATGTATATTCAATAATTCATAGTTCTAGCTTAATATTGTTCAAACAAGGTTTATTGTCATTCAATACTTATGCATTGTAGTTGTTTCTAAGCATGAGTTTGAAATATAGTTAGTTCGCTTACACTTATTCATTGTTCCATATTACGTTATTATTGATCAACTGTTGTGTTATCAAATACTATTGATTCAACTAGTCCTCTAGTTGATGATCGTTAAACTTCAAATTACCCTTGAAAGCTTATCCAAACCAAACTTTCTTTGGTGCGGACTTGTACTCTAAATACTGTGATGAACAACCCTATTATTAAGGGATAATTTACGCTTAGCGTTGAAATGTTTGTGCACAATACATTTATCTGAAAGGGTGATCCCCTAAGTACGAGGAGTCCTTATTGTCTTACGATTTATTAAAGTTGGAGTTGAAAGATTACTCGCAACTGTGGACATAGTTCGTGGTCTTATGACCCTCAGATATTTATATTCCATATTTTGATTCCAGTCTTTGGTTATCATTGATAGAGTACTATTCAGTTTTGATGAGCCTATTTATCGGTAGCTATTATATTCTTGTTGACTCATTGATATATCTAGTGAGCATTTGTTTTGCTCACTCTTGCATATTTATACACTCATTGCAGCTAAAGTTGAGAAGGTAGATGAGCCTTCAACTAGCAAAGGAAAGGGAAAAATGTACAAGTGATGCAGACTTGTAATTTTTGTTTATTGTGATGGTCATAGACTTTTAAATAATGATGTGATGTAATAATTTTATTTCAGCACTTGAATGATGTTTAAAGGTTAGACAACCTAGGAAGATTTTATTTATTAATGTAACCCTATTTAAAGGTAGGATTTATGGTTAAATGTTATTTTATTTGGGTATATAGATATGAATGATTGGATAGTGAACACCAAATCTTATGGGAATGAAGTACCTAGATTTGGGGGTGTCAGAGGTTGGTATCAAAGCTTTAGGTTATGAACCTTAGGTGCGAAAAAGCCTTAGGAAGTAACCTTTGAAAAGATAGTGATGATAAACTCTTATTGAGTTTTAAGGAAGAAGTAATAAAATACTTATGTGCTTATGTGATTGTAACCTATGTGCTCGTGAGTGTCGAGTAGTAATGATTAGTAATTAAAACATAAAATTTGATTGACAGGATGGCTAATATAGGAGGATCTAGTCAGGCTAATGAAGAAGAATCCCAGATGCCTAGAGAGGAGGAGCCTCGAGATATTCAGGTGATTTGGGAACAACTACTGCCACGGGAAACTGTTCCGTCGATCACAGTAGTTGAGCAAGAGAGAGTACCTGATGAGGATAATGAGATAGAGACGGATGAGGAGGACCCCGTGGAGCTACCACAGTCGGATGAGGAGAGCGAGGAGGAAGATATTCCACTTAACTCGATTGTTGCCCGTATGTACGATGAGGTATATGACCGCAATGTGGAACTTCAGGATACCGTCGAGGAGTTGCAGGAGATAGTAGTGAACAATGACCCTCGGCGGCATGAATGACGACGAGATCCAGGATCGAGAGGAACGTCTGAATAATGTTGAAGAGAAGCTGAGCCGTACGGAAGGAGAGAATGAGCAACTGATAGAGAAGATTGTAGAACTGGAGAACAAGTTGAAAGAAGAAGCTACGAAGAGGGCAAGAGCTGAAGAGGCGTACAATGAAGCTTATCAAAGAACCAAAATAGCAGAGGGAGACGCACAAGTAAAGAGGATGAAGATGGAAGAGATGAATAACGTATTCAACACCGTGATCAATCGATCTCAGGATCGAGTTATGGGTTATCCCATTCAGTTCGAGACGCTACCATCATACATATTAGATCGCTGAACAATGTTCCGAATTATAGAGGAAGAGCGTCGTAAGGCTACGCAGCATCTTAGTAGGACATCGTAGGTTGATATGTAACTATTATGTAATTGATGAGTAAATAAGATGTAAATCTCGGGTATAATGCAATCAATGGGATAGATGTTGATGATGTTGTCCTGCAACTGTTATAGTTCAGGAAAGTAATGTAAATAGCAGTGATGCTATTGTTTTAGATGTTTTTTTTAAAAGATGATGAATGAATAAAAGTTATTATTTTATTTAAAGTATTATATGTTATGTGATAATCTTTTATGATGTGCAACTTAAGTATATAATACTTAAAAGGTTGAATAGACTCTAATGGGTATATGTTAACAGAAAATGCCTCCAAGACGTCAACCCTAACAGAGAACCACTGAAGGAACTAACAACAATAATGTGGATAAGGTATCAAGATTATATCCGAGTTCAACGGAATTGCAGAATCAACCTCGTTACAAAGTACAACGTTTAAGGATTTCAAGGCGGAATGGACCACAAAATCAAGGAACCACTTGAAATGATTGAGGCTCGGACTGGATCATGACCATAGAATTTTTAGTTCGATGTTGCGAGAGTAGGGGAGGATCAAAAGACTGCTTTTGCAACATTTATGTTGAAAGCAAGAGGCTAGTTATTGGTGGCAGGCCAAAAAAACCCGAGGAGGTCAAGGGATTATGACTTGGGAAAGGTTTAAGGAGATATTCTTGAGACCTATTTCTAGAAAGTTCAAAGAGTCAGCTAGAAGTGCGTTTTTGGAACCGAAGCCAGGGAACAATGTCGATTATCGAGTATGCCGCAAGATTCAATGAGTTAGCGAGGTTTGCGCCATATCAAGTCGGCCTGAGATGAAGCGCAAGGCGAAGAGGTTCGAGCAGGGACTGAAGCCCTGGTTGTACAGTAGGGTCTCCCTGTTCCAATTGAAGACTTTTGCAGCAATGATAGAGAAGGCAATTCTCGTTGAGAGTGGAGGTGAGGCTGTAACAAAACACAACCAAGAGCTGAGGAAGAAGAAAATTGAAGGTGAAGCTAAGAATGGTGGTGGTGGTAACAGTGGAAATGGCACCAACAATTTGAAGAGGAAGTGGAATGTAAATGTGGGAGCTTGAAATCAGCAAGGAAACCAGTAAAAGAAGAAGTTCGAAACATGTACTACATGCAAAAAGTTTCACAAGGGAGTATGCTTGCTGGGGGAACGAGTATGCTTCAACTGTGGCCAGGAGGGTCATATCGCCCCAAATTGCACTCAATCTAAGAAGAACGTTTGCTTCACGTGTGGGTTCAAGGATAATTTTGCTCGTGAATGCCCTAAGAAGAGATCTGGTGAGGCAAATGGAAGCAAGGTAAATGCTAGTGGAGGTACACTGACTATTGTTGGACCAACATCAACAAATAAGCCCACAGCAAGAACCTTCAACATGACAGTGCAGGATGCGGTGCAATCAAAAGATGTTGTGTTAGGTATTATCCCAATCAATGATATAAATGCATATGTATTATTTGATTCGGGTGCTACTTGCTCGTTATATATCGATGATTTTACTAAGAAGTTAGAAATACCTAGTGAAGAGTTGAATTTCCCTTTAAACATAGAAATTGGGAATAGGGAAGTGATTCCTGTTAGGTTCGTATAAAAGAACTGTAGGGTGAACATTAAGGGGAATGTTATGAAAGTAGATTTAATCCCGATAAAACTTGGAGAGTTTGATGTGATATTGGGAATGGATTGGTTATTCAATTATGGAGCGATAATTGATTGCCAAAAGAAATGTGTAAACCTTATGACTCCGTCAAAGGTAGTTTTTCATGGTAGTAAATCGCCTAGACAAATGAGATGTCTGACGATGATGCAAGCCAAGAAGTTATTGAGTAAAGGTTGTGTTGGGTACTTAGCCTACATAGTCGATACTCAAAAGGAGAATGGTATGAAATTAGAGGAAATACCAATGGTTAGGGAATTCGTGGACGTGTTTCCAGAGGATCTGCCAAGACTTCCGCCTGACAGAGAAAATGAATTTATGATCGACTTAGCGCCAAGAACCACTTCGATATCGAAGGCCCCATACAGAATGGCTCTGGTAGAGATGAAGGAACTAATGGTGCAACTGCAAGAGCTGTTAGATAAGAAGTACATTCAGCCGAGTGTGTCACCGTGGGGAGCACCGGTGTTATTCGTGAAGAAGAAGGATGGGTCAATGCGTCTTTGCATTAATTATAGAGAATTAAACAAATTCTCTATTAAAAACAAATATCTGTTGTCAAGAATAGATGACTTGTTTGATCAATTGAAGGGTGCTAGATATTTCTCGAAAATCGATTTGAGAAGTGGGTATCACCAATTGAAAGTAAGGAAGGAGGATGTACCAAAGACGGCATTCTGAACTCAGTATGGACATTACGAATTTTTGGTGATGTCTTTTGGTTTGACAAACGCCCCTGCAGCGTTCATGGATCTGATGAACATGGTGTTTAAACCATTTTTAGACAAGTTTGTGGTGGTATTTATCGATGATATTCTGGTGTACTCTAAAACTCAAGAGGAACACGTGGAACACTTACGTCTAACTCTGGAGACGCTAAAAAAGGAAAAGTTGTACGCGAAATTCTCTAAATGTGAATTCTGGTTAGAACGTGTACAATTTTTTGGGCACGTAATCGATAAGGATGGAATTTCCGTAGATCCATCAAAAGTCGAAGTCGTGATAAATTGGGAACCACCAAGAACTCCATCAGAAGTAAGAAGTTTCTTGGGATTGGTAGGTTATTATAGACGGTTTATCTAGGATTTTTCCAAGATTGCCACTCCGTCAACAAATTTGATGAGAAAATTTGTAAAATTTGTTTGGACGGAGAAGTGTGAGGAAAGTTTTGCAGAATTGAAGAAGAGGCTTAGTGTGGCACCTGTGTTGGCAATACCAGATAATACAGGAAACTTTGTGGTGTATAGTGATGCTTCACACAAAGGCTTAGGATGTGTTCTAATGCAAAATGGCAAAGTCATTGTGTATGCATCAAGATAATTGAAAGACTACGAGAAAGGATATCCAACTCATGATTTAGAGTTGGCGGTAGTAGTATTTGCTCTGAAGATATGGAGGCACTGTCTCTATGGAGAGAAGTGTGAGATCTACACAGACCATAAGAGTCTGAAGTATATTTTCACACAAAAGGACATGAATATGAGGCAAAGGAGATGGATGGAATTTATAAAGGATTACGATTGTGAGATCTTTTATCATCCGGGCAAAGTAAATGTTGTTGCAGATGCCTTGAGTAGGAAAGGCCGAGAGAAGTTGATGTTGTTAACTGATAAGGAGGAGCTTATTTCAGCAATGGCAAGGTTAGAGTTAGAAATCAAATTTCCAAAAGAATCCGATGAAAAATGGTACTAGATGGAAGCCAGTCAAACTTTAGTAGATAAAGTGAAGAACGCTCAACTACAAGATGAAGAATGCAGAAAAATAAAGTAAAAAGTGTGGTCGAAGGAAAAGAAGTGAAGTTCAAGGTTGATACTGAAGGAATGCTAAGATTCGAGGGACGAATTTGGGTTCCAGCAGTACAGGATGTTAAAGAAGACATCTTGACAGAAGCTCATAGCTCAAGATATTCGATTCATCCGGGAAGTACGAAGATGTATCAAGATTTGCGGTGACATTTTTGGTGGCCAAATATGAAAAAGAGACATTGCAGAATGCGTTGCAAAGTGCTTGACATGTCAGAAAGTGAAGGCAGAGCATCAAAGACCAAGCGGATTACTTCAACCATTGGAAATACCGGAATGGAAATGGGAGCATATCACAATGGATTTTGTGGTAGGCCTTCTAACGACTCAGAAAGGATACGATGCGATATAGGTGATAGTGGACAGACTGACAAAATTTGCACACTTTTTGCCAATAAAGATTAGATTTAATCTTGATCAGCTGGCGAAATTATATGTTAACGAGATCGTGTCGAGACATAGAGTTCCAGTATCTATTGTGTCAGATCGAGATCTGAGGTTCACATCAAATTTTTGGAAGAGACTACAAGAATGCATGGGAACGAAATTGAAGATGAGTACAACATATCATCCGCAAATCGATGGGCAAAGCGAATGAACAATACAGATGCTAGAAGATATGCTTAGAGCGTGCATCATGGATTTCAAAGGAAACTAGGATGATCATCTACCGTTAGTGGAATTTTCATACAACAACAGTTACCATGCAAGCATTAGTATGTCGCCATACGAGGCATTATACGACAGGAAATGCAGAACTTCACTATGCTGGGATGAAGTTGGTGAACGTCAACTGCTGGGACCAGAACTGGTACAGCAGACCGCTAAAATTTTCAAACTCATCACAGCAAGATTAGTAGTTGGTCAAGATCGACAAAAGAAATATGATGATCAACACAGGCAGAATCGTGAATTTGAAGCAGGAAATTTCGTGTTCCTGAAAGTTTCTCCTTGGAAGGGGAAAATTTGTTTTGGCAAAAAAGGAAAGCTCAGCCCAAGGTTTATTGGACCTTTCGAGATTCTACGCAGAGTGGGAGAAATAGCTTACGATGTAGCTTTACCTCCAGAATTAGAACATGTGCAAAACATTTTTCATGTGTCAGTGTTGCGACCGTATAAACCCGATTACAAGCATGTGATCGAGTATGAACCGTTGCAGTTCAGTAAAGATTTGTCTTATGAAGAGATTCCTATCTGGATAGTCGATGAGGAAAGAAACAAGTGCTAAGGAATAAAGTGATACCTACGTGAAGGTGATATGGAGGAACCACAATGTCGAAGAGGCTACGTGGGAACTCGAAGGTCGAAATGATGAAGAATTACCACGAGTTATTTGTTTAGTCTGTGTCTTGATTCTCGGGGACAGAATCTTTGTAAAAGGGAAGAATGTGACGATTTGATTGTTTGAATTATGATTACGGGGACAAAATCCTTGTAAGGAGGGAAGGATGTAACGATCCGAAATTTCAATTTAAATTTAAATATTTATTAATTATATAAATATTTATTTGAGGTGTTTATTGATGAATAAATATTTATTGATGTGATGGTTGTTAATAAATATTTATGAATCTAAATTTATTGGATAATATTCTAAATTAAATTAATTTATAATTTAGGAATTGTAATATGATATGAGATGTTATATTGTTGTTTTGAATTAATAATTTAAGTTGATGTGTTTAATTATTAAATAAAATTATAATGAAAATTATAATTTGGTGATATTTGTTTAAATGATATATTCAAATTAAAATTATGGCATGTGATTGATTTATTTAATTAATGTTGGATATAGAAATCCAAATAAATAAGATATAATTATAAATTATAAACTAAATTGTTTATTAAAATAAAATAAAGGAGTTTAATGTGGGTTTTGCCAAACAAGGCTTAATATATTAAGTCTTTAATATTTAAAGGGTTTTGCCAAACAAAGCCTTATGGCTTTTGAATTTCTAATTTTGAATTTAAATAAAATAAATAAATAAATAAAATAAAAAATATATATTATATAATATATACGTTTATAATAGTATAACGATATATATTTAGTAGGCGTATTAAGGCCATATATCGATTACTTTAGTTTCGCATATATACTTGTTATTGGTTTTGTTTGTTGCTAAAGCCTCAAGAGAAGAAAATCGAGAAGTTGAGAGAGAAATTTGAGAGAATTGGAGAGGAGTCTTAAGAATTTTCACAAACAAGTTTAGTGTTTAGCAAGAATTATCAAGCTAATTGAAGGTATGTTCCATAATCTCTATATTACATACATGTATATATGTCTATATATGTGAATTACGGCAAAATTTCATGTACTCTGTGAAATCAAATTTGTTGAATCGTTGCTATACAATGAGATAGTTGTGGTTATATGCGTTGAGATGGTTGAGGTTGTATGTAAACAAGAGTTTGTATGCTAATTCCGTTCTAACAGTAGAAAATTTTGACAGTGTATATATTTTCTTATGTAGCTTATGTAAGTATCAATTTTGATGGTCAACTTGCATGCTAAGTTGTTAATTGAGTCTTGTATATGTTGGTTCTTTAAGAAACGAGCATAATATAATTAGAATGAAGCAATTTGGCCAAGTATAGATATTACAATGATGAATTTTGTAAAGGATGTCAAGAAAATTGAGTTTTTCATGAAAACATGAAATTTGAGAAATTAAACTAGTATAGTTGATGTTAAATTGTTCTAATTGGTTGAAAATGTTAGCAAACATGTTTATGATAGTTTTGTATCAATTGTACGTGTTAATATTATTGTTTCAGTGGGTGAAATTTGTGTTTGTTGGGCTAAAATTGGCCATTGTTCATAGCTATATCTTCCTCTATCTATCGCATGTTAATTTGCAATTTACTTGATGCAAGAAAAAAAAAAAAAACACATGCTTAGAGTATGAATGTCTTGGGCCCCTGTGTATGTGTATATAGCAATTGCAGTGCCATACCACAATCTGAGACAATTTGTTCGTATTTTTTGCAGACCTTTGAATACCTTACCACTTGGTTTAAGGTTATGTTAATGTGTCCAACATGTAACAACAAGGCTAAAACAGAGTTGTGATTATGTGGTTAGCGAATTCAGAGTGGTAAAAATGATTAGTAAATTGCGAACGCGTTATGTGATAACTTAGTATACACAATGAATGTTAGACAAGTGTTGCGAAGTAAAACACTTGGAATTTCAGAAATGTAAATGGTAATGAAAGACTTGTGCTAAAATGATAAGATTAGCTAGAAATGTACATGTTATGGTATGTTAGCATATCTAATAGGTATTGTGGTTCTAAACCTATGTGTAGGTGAACGTGAGTTTAATATTATAGCTTACGCTCGAGGCAAGTTTTCTAACTCTACATTTACGTTGAGCAAGTTTCTAAACCTTATCTTTTTACATTAAGCAAGTTTCTTACTTTAAACTTTCATTTAAGCGAACTCTTGTATTCTTAATCATTAATTGAGCAAGCTAGCTACACTTTGACTTTATTCAAACAAGATTTGAATTCCAATATTTATTGATGTATTCCAACTTGTTTATTGTTAGACAAGTTTCGTTATTGTCATTCGTGTATTATGAATGAAATTTCTTGAATTCTAATTCTAATGTTGAATTATCTTATTTCATTTACTTAACACAAGTTATTCTCATATTGAGCAAGCTTTATTTTTCAGCTTGCTATTACTTAATGTATATTCAATAATTCATAGTTCTAGCTTAATATTGTTCAAGCAAGGTTTATTATCATTCAATACTTATGCATTGTAGTTGTTTCTAAGCATGAGTTCGAAATATAGTTAGTTCGCTTACACTTATTCATTGTTCCATATTACGTTATTATTGATCAACTGTTGTGTTATCAAATACTATTTATTCAACTAGTCCTCTAGTTTATGATCGTTAAACTTCAAATTACCCTTGAAAGCTTATCCAAACCAAACTTTCTTTGGTGCGGACTTGTACTCTAAATACTGTGATGAACAACCCTATTATTAAGGGATAATTTACGCTTAGCATTGAAATATTTGTGCACAATACATTATACGAAGGGTTGATCCCCCTAAGTACGGGGAGTTCTTATTGTCTTATGACTGTTAAAGTTGGAGTTGAAAGATTACTCGCAACTATGGACATAGTTCGTGGTCTTATGACCCTCAGATATTTATATTCCATATTTTGATTCCAGTCTTTGGTTATCATTGATAGAGAGTACTATTCAGTTTTGATGAGCCTATTTATCTAATTATTATTATATTCTTGTTGACTCATTGATATATCTAGTGAGCATTTGTTTTGCTCACTCTTGCATATTTATACACTATCATGACTAAAGTTGAGAAGGTAGATGAGCCTTCAACTAGCAAAGGAAAGGGAAAAATGTGTACAAGTGATGTTTATTGTGATGGACTTGTAATTTTTTGATTTATTTGTTGAATGATGTTTAAAGGTTAGACAAACCGGGAAGATTTTTAAATAATGATGTGATGTAATAATTTTATTTTTATTTGGGTAGATAGACTTGAATGATGTTCACCAAAGGTTAGACTGGATTTGGGGGAAGACTTTCCAAAATTTATTAATGTAACCCTATTTAAAGGGAGGATTTATGGATTAAATGTTATTTTATTTGGGGGTAGATAGCAACCTTTATATGAATGTATGGATAAAGTGAGCACCAAATCTTGTGGGAATTCTAAGAAGTACCTAGACTTTTGGGGTGTCACAAATACAAATATTTTCATCTAGACAATATCCACACTCAATTGAGTCCTCATTACATTTATTATCACATTATTTAACAGAATAGTGAGGACTACTAATGCTATTATCTAGACCGTCACTCCGTTCCCCGACTAGTCCCTGTTATGTTCTCATTTCCTAAAGAGAACAATGAAAGTAAAAGGGTGAGCTCAACTAGCCCAGTAAGAAATATTATGACTAAGATAATACAGAATAAATTATCGTTAGCCTTCAATAGTGTTAAACTGATACAATATAACAAACATCAAGTTTAACTGCAGTGGAACAAGAAATCCATTAAAAGAGTCAAGTAGAGAATAAAATCTACTATCTTTTATGATTTAAAAAGGTTTTTCATCACTTTTATCACTAAGACTCAGCTTAATAAATAATCCACATCATCCCTGCACTACGGCCAAGGATATTCATTAGTATCACGACCACAAATTATATATGCACTACGGGCCAAGGATATTCGTGTATTCATCAATGGTCATAATCATGCCAACAACTGTCCATCAATGCACTACGGCTAATGAGGACTTTTACCACATCATTTGTAACATTACGGCCATGATTATACTTAGAATAATCCCTAGTCATAATCATACCAAGTCCATCTATGCACCACATGTGCCACAGATGACTTTCAACATAATATAAACATGAGGATGATGACAATGATATAAGAATTCAATAAAACAAGTTCAAGAATTAATTTATCCAGGAACTAATAACGTCCAAATTATCAACATGACACTTCTTTATAGAGTAAAATTCAAGAATGCTCAGAAGAATATTTTCATGAAAAGATACTGGATAAAGCGCAAATATCAAGGATATTCCACTAATTTCATAGAGTATAGAAGTCAAAACTTTAACCAACTGAGTATAATAAAGAATGGAATAACAAAAGAAATCACCAGGCATGCGATGATATCGCATGCAGAAAGTTATTCCAATAGAATAATATATAACGGATTCAAAGTCATGCGTAAACGCTTACGAGATAGGATATTCCAACAGAATAATAAATAACGGAACCAGGTCACGCGAAATTTTCACCGACAAGATGGTCCAACAGAATAATAAATAACGGAACCAGGTCATGAGTAAACGCACAGACATGATGTTCCAACAGAATAATAAAGAATGGAATAACAGAAGAATTTCACCATATATGCGGTACTTCACATTGACAGGTTATTCCAACATAATAATAAAGAATGGAATAACAAAAGATTTTCACCATGTATGCGGTACTTCGCATAGACAGGTTATTCCAACATAATAATAAAGAATGGAATAACATAAGAATTTCACCAAGTATAGAGGTACTCACAGATACAAAGTTATTCCAAATGAATAATAAAGAATGGAATAACAGAAGTTCTCTTCATGAATACGAAAGAAATAATACCCCTTACCTTAGAACAAACTGGATATAGGAGTAGTGAAGTAGCAGAATACTTTTCTTCTTTCTCTCTATAGTTTCTCTCTCTAGAGTTTCAGTGAATTCGTAAGAAATAATGAAGGAATGAGCTTCTATTTATAGGAGAATGGACTGAATAGTAACTAATTCCTGAACGGTCCAAATTGATTTACTTTTAAACGGACGGTCCAGATTGGTTTACTATAAAATATTTTAATAAAACAAAATCTTTTAAATAAAATATAATATATTCTATTTATAATCTAATAAAATGAATAACTTTATAAAAGTATTCTATTTTATATAAAAAGATTTTACTATGCAAATACTATGCAGGCACTATATAAATACTATGCATAATAAAATATAATATATTCTATTTATAGTCTAATAAAACGAATAACTTTATAAAAGTATTCTGTTTTATATAAAAAGATTTTACTATACAAAACACTATGCATAATAGAATATAATATATTCTATTTATAGTCTAATAAAACGAATAACTTTATAAAAGTATTCATTTTATATAAAAACATTTTCGCTTTTATTACATTAATAATACTAATAAAACAAAACTTCATCATCATTATTATAATTCACACTATTAATCAACCAAAGTCGCTCCTGTGAAAAGGGGATTTCTAATAAGGATTTCTCCCTTATTAGTAGGCGTGCAATTAGGTGACCAAACCTCACCCTGGCGAGAACTTCTGACATTGTTAATATTGTAAATAATAATATTAATAACTCTGTCATCTCAATTATTGATTTAATAATATATAAAATATTGACAATAATTGACTTAATTAACGTGAGATACTATACAACAATTTATCAAGCAATAATTGAACAAAACCGAGTGACTTCTCACGTAAGCATCAATAATCAATACCGCAGTGTGCTACTATGCAAACCACGCCAGTATTCTCGTATTTTTAACACCGGTGTTTCAACGATTAACGATAAAACTTCCGCCGTTATTTTCATAAAATATTTTTGTCATTTTCTCAATCTGACAATAATTCCGTTGTGGGTCCACTAATGATTGTGTCGTCGTACAAATATTCCCTGTTAAAACGAATACTCCTCGATCAATCGAATATTATATAACAACTTGTGTATTTTGCAAAATTTATAAATATTACCCACAACTATAACATTATATCAAATTCATTCCATAATATTCAAAAATGATAATTATAGAAAATTCATCTTTATTCATAAAAGTTGGGGTCTTACAATCTCCCTTTCTTATAAAATTTTGCCCTCGAAATTAGGGTACGTACCTGGTATGTCAAAGAGGTAAGGATTATGACGCCCCCAAAATAGGTCCAATCCATCCAACCTATTCTGAGTCGCCAAATACATGGTACAGAAAATAACTACAACTTTATTACTACAATTGTCGTGCAAAATACAACAACACATATACTGTGAGTTTTAATACCAACTGTGACTCATGTCCCAACTATGGACAACACCTCACAGTGATACCTTACATAAAGGTACAATCTAGAACTGTTTTAGAAATTAAAATCTTTGGGAAGTGCTCAAGGAAACCTTCGTACATAAGAGGCCATGAGTCTAAGTTATGATAAATATCATATATCCAGAGAATTATCCTTGGTTGATCCAATAGACCCCAAAGAAAAACGAGAAGATTACTATCATGTTTCTTCAAATGGTGAGTCTTCTCTTGACATATAACTATCTCCACCATCTGCGATTGAACGTTATGTTTCAACCCAACTCCAAGATCATATAGGTAGTGCTCAGTAGATATACTCAAAGAAGTGGATGTGCATACCCTTTCTTATGATAACATGAGATTGTATGTCATTAGACATCTTGTATGATAGTGGCAAAACACCCTTCCAAAGTTAGGTTCACCTCACCCTATTGTTGTTCACCAAAATCAATTATTAAGTGACGTAAAATATACGACACACACATCTTAGGTCCTCAATACAATTATATATTGTATGTCATGCCGTTTTATAATGTGTTGAGAAACTTTGATAGTCTCGGACCACCACACTATTCCCATGTTATCCCCGCTCGACCCAGCTACACTTTTATTACCTGAAAGGAATTGTGAAGCAAAAGGGGTGAGTACAACTAGCCCAGTAAAGAATATCATAACTAAAGATAATTAAATTATCAATAACCTTCATCAAGAATAAATCGTAGATTTAGAACATATGGTAGATGATAAAACTTTTCAACCATAGTTAAATGAACGAAAGCAATCCATTAGAAGAGTCAAATAGACCATAAAGTCTATTATCTTCTCCATGTTAAAAGTCCACCAACAATGCTTTAACCCTGTAACATTAATCAACAGATCCTGTTCACGGTCATGTGAATAACTCATAATCATAATTGTAGTTCTAATTTTCTCTTCTCATCCAAGACGAAGATATTTTTCATCACATGTCTTTACCTGAAACATCAAAGATCATGGTTATACCAAATCACAGTTCATGTTTATAATCATACTAATAAGTTCATCTTTGCACTACGGACCAAAGATATTCATTAACAGTTCATCTTTGCACTACATGCCAAAGATATTCAACAACATGTCATCTTTGCACTACGGGCCAAAGATATTCAACAACAGGTCATCTTTGTACTACACGCCAAAGATATTCATCAACAATTCATCTTTGCACTACAGGCCAAAGATATTCATATCTCAAAGAAATATATAATCATTTCAGAATTTATATAAACAATAATTATAACCATATTGATCAATTCACCTTTGCACTTAAGCTAAAAATATTCAATTGTAAATCCAATGGTCATGATCATACCAGTCAACAATTCATCTTTGCACTATTGTCCAAAGAGAACCCATAGTCACGATCATACCAATAATCTACCCATCTTTACACTTACGTCAAAGAGAAATTTCATCACCGGGATTATAAAAATGTTATATATGATAATAAAAACAATACGATCAACAACTGCATTTAATTTCAAGAGTAAGATTCATAAATCAATGATTTCATAACACCTTAATCCAAATGTTATAAATCACTTAATAATCTCATAATCTAATATTGTTAATACTACCACAATATTTTAATCATTTCTTAAACTTATAAATATTTTATTTTAATTGTTTACACTTTATCAATTAATGCATTTAATCATCCTAAAATGCCATAATCATAAAATTTCATCACCAATAACCAAAACCCTCATCAAAAATCTGCATATACCTTATATAGGATTCACAAGCCATAAAATCCTATTTTTCAATTTTGTTACTTCACATAACATATTTAATTTATTTATTCATAACTAGTCCATTTTCATGGAAAATACCAAATCAGTTCCAAAAATATTTCTTTTCTGGGATTTAGCATAATATATTCCCATATTGAACATATATTTTTCTCAGAATTTTTAAAATTCATTTACTATTTTTTACATGGCCAAAACTGCCGAATATTTAGACATTTATCATAAATTGTACTTTTGTCCAAAAATTCCGAAATTTACAGAGTATACTTCTATTATATACATGTACTCCCAATAAAAATTTTCACCAATTTTGGAGTTAACCACAAGGAGTTATAAGGGTTTACTTTTAAAATAGTCTTTTCTCATAAAATCCATAACTCCTAATCTATCCATCCAAAAATCGCCATTTTTAGACACAATCGAGAAAACTCATCAAAATATCATTTCAAATTTTTTCAAAATTTTTGAAGATTAGAAAAATTACGAAACTGAAGAAACATAACAACCCTTAAAATCCCTTACCTCAAAAGAGCAGTATTTCTGACTAGAATGTCGGATATAACGCTGAAGGAAACTTACACTGAATAACAACTCTCCAAGTATCTAAAAACTCACAAAAATACGCTAGACAATATAGAGAGAAAAACTTATATTTCTGGTGTGATTTTCAATTCTAACATAAGCACCTATTTATAGGAAAATGCTAGAACGCCAAAGGAGACTAAATTAATAAAATAATATATTAATTATTCTTTTCTCCTACGCCACCTTTGAATTCAGCCCTCCACAATTGAAAGATTAATTCAGCACATGCATTGAACACCAACCAAAAAGTGGGTCCCACCCAATTTTAATAAAAATTATTTTATTTTCTGAAACTTCAATAATTCATAGAAAATAGCCCGTTTATCAGAAAAATATGAATTTTATGTCCATTCAGCATGAAATCGAATTCTCTACAACTTTATAGCTTTGAGTTTTTTCAAATTCCAAACAGAAAATATCCTAAATCCACAAACGAACGATTTTCAACACCGTTTCAACACCTTTTAAAATTCATAACAATCATGCGTTAATTTTCAACGGTTCAAAATTTGTGGACATATACTCAACTCATATATGTATAACATATCCAAAAATCACAATGATCCAACGGTTGGATTAAAATTATTACTCACGCAATAGAGCTTTAAGAACACCAATTTGATCTTTTAATACCTCCAATCCGACAAAATACTGATAAAACACCTCAACAATAATTCCTTCGTTTATAACCACATAAATAAATCCATCATTTATATCCGCACCAAATAAATATTTCTTTATCATATAAATCAATAATTAATTATTCACAAATAATATTACAGAATCACAATTATGACAACCAGGCAGTTCCCAGGAAAGAGGAGGCTTTCCAATAAGGATTTCTCCATCTTGTGTCGCTAAATTAGGTGACCAAACCTCTCCTCGATGTAACTTTCTAGACATTGCCAATAATGCTATCTAATAATAGTATTCAAATAATATGAATTATTGATCTAATAATGGGAAATATTGTGCAGTGACAATTATTGAAACAACAATAATATAAAATATCAACGCAAAGAATTATTGAATCAATAAAATAAAATATGAGAATAAAGAATTATCGTAATAATTATTAAGTAGTGTCTTCTTACATAAGAATCAATCATTCAAAAATACATGCAATACCGTGTGCTACTACGCAACAACGCCAGACATTACTATATTTTAACCACCGTGTATTCCAACAAAGTTGTTAATTCAGAATAACTACGTCGTTATTTATAAAAACTCAAACTTGTCATTTTCTTCATCCGACGCTTATTCTCGTTATGGGGTCCACAAATGACCGTGTCATCGCATTTAATATTCCCGACAACAAGAATATTCCACGACCAAACGAATATTCCCCGACAGAAATGAGTATTTTATAACCACTTGTGTATTTTGAAAAATTTCATATATCACCCTTAACTTTAAACTTTTATCAACTTAACCTTTTACTGAATAATAATTATAAGAAAAATTGAATACTTTTATTTCATAAAATCCGGAGTCTTACAAGGATACCTTGATTTCATTTCAGATTCTAACTCCCAGGTCATTTCCTCAACATCGTGGTTCCTCCATAAAACTTTGACTTGAGGTATAACCTTGGAGCGTAGAATATGTTCCTTCCTATCCAAGATTTGAACATGAACCTCTTCATACGTTAAATCTTCCGCTATTTCATCTGGTTCTAACTCAATAATGTGGTTCGGGTCTTTCACATATTTACGTAACATGGATATATGAAAAACGTTATGAACACGAGACATACTTGGCAGAAAGCGAGTCTTTAGCTCTGATCCCTACTCGATCGATGATTAAAATGGGCCAATGAATCAAGGATTGAGCTTTCCTCTCTTTCCAAATCTCGTAACTCCTTTCCATGGAGCAACACGTAACAACACATGATCTCCAATATCAAATTGCACGTCCTTTCGATGAAGATCAAGATAACTCTTTTATTTCGGTCTTGTGAGGTTTTTATACGTTGTCGATCATTTGAATCTTTTTCAGTAGTCATACGCATCAACTCGGTCCCAACAACATTGCTTCACCCACCTCATCCCAAAGATTTGGGGAACGACACTTTTTTCCATACAACGCCTCAAATGGAGCCATGCCAATACTTGTTTGATAACTGTTGTTGTAAGAAAACTCCACCAATGGTAAGAACTTGTCCCAACTTTCCTTGAAGTCAAGGACACAGAGTCTTAATAAATCTTCAAGAGTTTGAATAGTCCTCTCTGATTGTCCGTCCGTCTGAGGATGATATGCCGAACTAAATCGTAAATCTGTGCCCATAGATTTTTGTAAACTAACCCAAAATCGTGAAGTGAATCTTGGGTCTCGGTCAGAATCTATAGATAATAGCATACCATGCAGTCTTACAATCTCGTTTATGTACATACGAGCAAGACGTTCAAGTGCATAAGTTTCTCGTATTGGTAAGAAATGAGCAAACTTGGTCAATCTATCAACAATGACCCAAATTGCATCTATGCCTTGAGAAACCTTGGGAAGACCAGTAACGAAATCCATGGTAATGTGCTCCCACTTCCATTCTGGAATTTCAAGTGGTTGCAATGGACCTTTTGGTACTTGATGTTCCGCCTTGACTCGTTGACAAGTTAGACACCTTGAGGTAAACATCACTATCTCTCTCTTCATATTATTCTACCAAAATGTATGTCGAAGATCACGATACATTTTGGTACTCCCAGGATGGATTGAAAACGGTGTGTTGTTCGCCTCCATCATGATTTTATACTTTAAATTAGGGTCGTTAGGAACACAAATTCTGGAGTTGACTCAAATATTCCTTCTTCATCGATTCTTGCTTCCCAAGATAGCACCTTCTTCAGATTTTCTTTCTCATATGCATCGCCTTGTGTCTCAGTAGCTTGAAAGCACTTTTAACTTTATCGATTAAAGTTTGTTCTACTCAGTATATTCGCCATCATCACATGGGTCCCGGAGTCTTTATCTCTATCTCCATCCTTTGCAAGTCATACAAAATGGGCCTTTGCGTTGACAATATCCTTTTCGCATTCGCATATGATCTTCTACTACCAATGCGTCACCACTACCACGTTTATTTTTCTAGGATGGTATTGGATGGTATGATCATAATCTTTCAACAGATTCAAGCCAACGTCATTGTCGCATGTTGAGTTCCTTTTCGTGAAGAAATATTTGAGGCTTTTATGATCCGTAAAGATCTCCACTTTCTCCCCATACAAGTAATGCCTCCAAATTTTAAGTGCGAAGACAACAGCTGCCAACTCTAGATCATGAGTATGATAATTCCTCTCATATTCTTTGAGTTGTCGAGAGGCATAAGCTATGACCTTCCCATGTTGCATGAGAACACATCCTAACCCTTTGCCTGAAGCATCACTGTAGATGACAAATTCCTTCGAGCCAGATGGTATTGTCAGAACAGGTGCTGAAATGAGTCTCAAGTGTTGCTCATGATCTTCACGACTTTTGGAGTATCAGCCTCAAGTGTTGCTCATGATCTTCATGACTTTTGGAATAAATAAGGATGTCATCAATAAAGACGACCACAAAGTGATCCAAATATTCCTTGAATACTCGGTTCATCATATTCATAAAGGCAGCAGGAGCATTAGTCAATCCAAAATATATGACTAGGAATTCATAATGCCCGTACCGAGTTCTAAAAGTCGTCTTTGGAATGTCATCGGTTCTAATCTTCAATTGGTGATATCCGTAACGAAGATCAATCTTTGAAAAGAATTTGGCTCCTTGCAACTGGTCAAACAGGTCATCAATACATGGCAATGGGTACCTATTTTTGATGGTGACATGTTTCAACTCCCGATAATCAATACAAAGTCGCATACTCCCGTCTTTCTTCTTCACGAATAGAACAGAAGCACCCCAAGGAGATGTACTAGGATGAATGAAACCGATGTCTAACAATTCATGCAGTTAGGTCTTTAACTCGTGAAGTTCAATAGGAGCCATTCGATATGGGACTTTGGAAATGGGTTTTGTACCGGGTTCAAGGTCGATACAAAATTCAATTTCACGTTCTGTGGGTAGGCCAAGAAGTTCTTCAGGGAATACGTCAGGAAATTTATTAACAATAGAAATATCATTCAAAACTGACGTATTTTTGTTTAAATCCGTGACATGAGCTAAGAAAGCTTGACATTCGTTTTTTAATAAACAAATAGCTTTATGGCTTGAGATGACAGTGATTGATTTTAATGGTTTGGTTGCTTGAATTCACATAATAGGTTGGTTAGGAATATGAAAGCTAACAACCTTACGAAAATAATCAATTTTTGCATGATGAGTAGTTAACCAATCAATCCCTAGAATTACGTCAAATGCAAGTATTTTCAATGAAATAAGATCGAGAGGTAATGTGAGGGTACCGATTTGAACCAAACAAGACTTATAAACAATGGATGTAATGAAGGTTTCTCCCAATGGAGTTTCAACAGATAAGTCAAAGTCTAATTTCTCCGGAGTCAAATTTAAACGTTGAGCGCAAGTAGAGAAATAAAAGAATGGGTAGAACCCAGATCAAATAAGGTATAAACTTCGCTAGAGTTTATGATAAGCTTACCCGTGATGACCTTGTTCGGGTTCCTTGCTTTTCTCGGGAGGTCACGACAAACACTCTCCTCTGCACCTCTGGCTTTGACTTTTCTAGGACGCCCTTTGGTGCCTCAATCCCAAATTTGAACTTGTCTTCGGTGAACGAAAAAATCGGGCTAGGTGACCTTCTCTTCCACAATTATAACATGCTTTGGATGGCATCGCGCAGTTTAGACTGATGTGTCCATCCCCTCCGCATTTGAAGCGTATGATAGGTGGTCGTTCTCCTTGCTTAACAACGGGTGTTGGTGCTGACGTCTTTCCATCATTGTTGAATCTTCTCTTCTTGAAATGTCCATTCTTATTGTTTTGGCCATGATTACCACCGAAGTGGTTACCATTTCTAGCATGTTGATTCCCTCCACGCTTATTGTCACCACTTCGATGACTGCTATCACTAGTATTATCATTTTGCCGGCTGCTCTCTTTTGGTTGGGTTGACTCATTATCGCGCTCCAATAACTGAGCCATATTAACAACATCTGAATATAAACACAGTTTATGAGAGATAAGATATTGGCGTATCTCGAGTTTCAAACCTCTTAGAAACATTCGCGTCATTCTCTCCTCATTATCAACCAAATGGGACATAAATCGGGACAACTCGGCAAACTTGGCTTCGTACTATGACATGTTCATGTTGTTTTGCTCCAGCTTGATGAACTCTACCTCTTTCATGTGACGAATACTTTCGGGAAAGTACTTGTCATTGAACAATTCTTGGAACTTCTCCCAAGCCATCTTCAGTGCGGCATGTTGAGTACGTTTTACAGATTCCCACCAGTAATCTGCCTCTGCACGCAACATGAAGGTGGAAAAGGGAACCTTTTGCTCCTCGGAGCATCCCAAGACATCAAATATCTTGCAGATCTAATTTATCCACGTCTCCGCCTTAAGTGGTTTTGGCTCTCCAAAAAACTCAGGTGGTCCCAATTCCTTGAACTGCTTAGCGGTGACCATCCGAGAGTTGCCAGTGTTTCCACCTGCATTTTGTACAGGAGCCGCTCTTTCCTGATGTTGCATGAATTGCATAAAGCCTCCGAACATTCCATCGTTCATCATTTGGTCAGTGTTGTTATTTGCCTGAGGATTGTCGCTTTCCTGATGCACATTATCCTGATTATTGATCTATGGAGACTCAATGGTCTCCTGTGCTCCATTGCTAATCTCAACATTCTCGGATGCCATTTTAAAATACTGCCACAAAACAAAGGTTAATTAACATGTAATATATTATCCCTATACTCTGACCGGCCAATTAAATGCCAAATAAACTTAAGTAGGTCATACTAGCGAAGAAATTATCCGTCTCTCCCCTCCTAGTTCTTGTCTCACATCTCAGCCAGGGATCATATCCCTAAGCTTTGATACCAACTGTGACGCCACCAAAATAGGTTTACATCACCCATCTTGAGTCGCCAAATACATGGTACAAAAATTCAAATACAACTTAATTATACAACGATCGTGTAAAATACTTACAACACATATCTGTGTGAGTTTTAATACAAATATTGTCATCTAGACAATATCCACACTCAATTGAGTCCTCATTACATTTATTATCACACTATTTAACATGAATAGTGAGGACTACTAATGCTATTATCTGGACCGTAACTCCGTTCCCGAACTAGTCCCTACTACGCTCTCATTTCTCAAGAGAACAATTAAAGTAAAAGGGTGAGCTCAACTAGCCCAAGAAGAAATATTATGACTATGATAATACATAATAAATTATCATTAGCCTCAACAATGATGTTAAACCGATACAATGTAACAAACATCAAGTTTAATCATGCGTGAAACAAGCAATCCATTAAAAGAGTCAAGTAGAGAATAAAATCTACTATCTTTTATGATTTAAAAGGTTTTTCATCACTTTTATCGCCGAGACTCGGTTAATAAATAATCCACATCATCCCCGCACTTTCTGCCAAGGATATTCATTAGTATCACGACCACTAATTATCCATGACTACGGCCAAGGATATTTCAGGTATTCATCAATGGTCATGATCATGCCAACAACTATCCATCAATGCACTATGTGCCAATGAGGACTTTTACCACATCATTTGTAGCATTACGGTACCATGATTATACCAAATAATCCCTAGTCATAATCATACCAAGTCCATCTATGCACTACAGAATACACAGATGACTTTCAACATAATATAAACATGAGAATGATGACAATGATATAAGAATTCAATAAAACAAGTTCAAGAATTAATTTATCCAGGAACTAATAACGTCCAAATTGTCAATATGACACTTCTTTGTAGAGTAAAATTCAAGAATGCTCGTAAGAATATTTTCATGAAAAGATCTTTGGATGGTTAAAGAATATCAAGGATACTCCACTAATTTCATGGAGTATAGAAGTCAAAACTTTAACCAACTGAGTATAATAAAGAATGGAATAACAAAAGAAATCACTAGGCATGCGATAGACCGCACAGACAGGTTATTCCAACAGAATAATTGTAACGACCCCAAAATAGGTCCATTCCATCCAACCCATTCTGAGTCGCCAAATATATGGTACGAAAAATAACTACAACTTTATTACAACAATTGTCGTGCAAAATACAACAACACATATTTTGTGAGTTTTGATACCAATATATACCAAATGTAACTCTGGACACCAACTTGGATAACACCTCACATTGACACCTTACATAAAGGTACAGTCAAAAACTGTTTTAGAAATTAGAATCTTTGGGAAGTGCTCAAGGAAACCTTCGTACATGGGAGGCCATGCTTTTAGGTTATGGTAGATATCATATGGCCACAGAATTATCCTTGGTTGTCAATCTAATAGACCCCAAAGAAAAACGAGAAGATTACTATCATATTCTTCCCATGGCGAGTCTTCTCTTGATCTATCATTATCTCCACTCGCCTCAAATTGAGAATTATACTTCAAACAAACACCAAGATCATATAGGTAGTGCTCGTAAATATACTCAAAGAAGTGGATGAGCACAACCATGTCTTATGATAACACGAGTTTCAGTATGTCATTAGACATCTTGTATGATAGTGACAAAACACCCTTCCAAAGTTGGGTTCGCCTCACCCTATTTAATTCACCAAAAATAACTATTAAATGATGTATAAAATACAACACACTAAAGCCCTCAATAAAATTATTTTCATACTTTTAGGAGAACCTCAACAACTATAGACCACCGCTCTATTCCCTTGTTATCTCTCGCTTCAACCCAAATACACTTTTATTACTCGAAAGGAATTCAGAAACAAAAGGGTGAGCACAACTAGCTCAAGAAGAATATTATGACTAAAGATAAATAAATTATCAATAGTCTTCATCAAGAATAAATCGTAGATTTAGAACATATGGTAGATGATAAAACTTTTCAACCATAGTTGCGGTGAACGAAAGCAATCCATTAAAAGAGTCAAATAGACTATAGAGTCTATTGTCTTCCACGTTAAAAGTCCACCAACAATGTTTTATCCTCGTAACATCAATCAACAGTTCCTTTCCACAATCATATGAATAACTCATAATCATAATTGTGATTCTAAATTCTCTTCTCACCGGTGACGAAGATAATTTTCATCACATGTCTTTACCCGAAACATCAAATATCATGGTTATACCAAATCACAGCCTCGCTCATAATCATACTAATAAATTCATCTTTGCACCACGGGTAAAAGATATTCATCAACAGATTCATCTTTACACTACTGTGCTAAAGATATTCAACAACAGTCATCTTTGATTACGAGCCAAAGATATTCATCAATAATTCATCTTTGCCCTACAAAGCAAAAAGATATTCAACAACAGTCATCTTTGCATTACGAGCCAAAGATATTCATCAATAATTCATCTTTGCACTACAAAGCAAAGATATTCAACAACAGTCATCTTTGCATTACGAGCCAAAGATATTCATCAATAATTCATCTTTGCACTACAAAGCAAAGATATTCAACAACAGTCATCTTTGCATTACGAGCCAAAGATATTCATCAATAATTCATCTTTGCACTCACAAAGCTAAAGATATTCAACACAACAGTCATCTTTGCAAAGACGAGCCAAAGATATTCATCAATAATTCATCTTTGCACTACAAAGCTAAAGATATTCAACAACAGTCATCTTTGCAGACACGAGCCAAAGATATTCATCAATAATTCATCTTTGCACTACAAAGCAAAGATATTCAACAACAGTCATCTTTGACACGAGCCAAAGATATTCATCAATAATTCATCTTGCACTACAAAGCTAAAGATATTCAACAACAGTCATCTTTGCATTACGAGCCAAAGATATTCATCAATAATTCATCTTTGCACCACAAAGCTAAAGATATTCAACAACAAGTCATCTTTACAAAGACGAGCCAAAGATATTCATCAATAATTCATCTTTGCACTTCTGGTTAAAGATATTCAACAACAGTCATCTTTGTACAACGAGCCAAAGATATTCATCAATAATTCATCTTTGCACTACAAAGCTAAAGATATTCAACAAAAGTCATCTTTCATACAACGAGCCAAAGATATTCATATATCAAAGAAATACATAATCATCTCGGAAGTTATATAACAATAATTATAACCATGTTGATCAATTCACCTTTGCACTTAAGTTAAAAATATTCAATTGTAAATTCAATGGTCATGATCATACCGGTCCACAATTCAACTTTTTCCCCATCGGCCAAAGAGAACCTATGGTCACGATCATACCAATAATCTACCCATCTTTACACTCAAGTCAAAGAGAAATATCATCATTAGGGTTATAAGAATGTTATATAAAATAATATAATCAAAACATCTAGATTTAATCTCAAGAGTAATATTCATAAATCAACTATAATTTGGTTAGAAAAAGAAACCAATTTTTCATGAATAGTACCCTTCATATTCGCATACATAGTCCCGTCATATACGCATGCATAGTAACCTCGATCATTTAAAAGATAAAGTTTCATAATAAAATTCATATCCATATTTATAACACCTTAATCCAAATGTTATAAATCACTTAGAAATCTCATAATCTAATATTATTAATATTACAATAATATTTTAATCATTTCTAAAGCTTATAAACAATTTAATTAAATTGTTTACACTTTACTAATTAATGCATTTAATCATCATAAAATGCCAAACTCATAAAATTTCATCACCAATAACTAAAACCCTCATCAAAATCTGATATACCTCATATATGATTCTCAAACCATAAAATCATATTTTCTAATTTTCTTACTTCACATAACATATTTAATTCATTTACTCATAACTAGAACATTTTCATGAAAAATACCAAATCAGTTCCAAAAATATTTCTTTTCTGGGATTTAGCATAACATAGTCCCATATTGAATATATATTTTTCTCGAATTTTAAAAATTCATTTACTATTTTCATATGGCCAAAACCACCGAATATTTAAACATTTATCATAAATTATACTTTTATCCAAAAATTTTGAAATTAATACGGTATACTGATATTATATAGATGTACTCCCAATAAAAATTTCATCAATTTTGGAGTTAACCACAAGGAGTTATAAATAGTTACTTTTAAAATAGTCTTTTCTCATAAAATCCATAACTCCTAATCTATACATCCAAAAATCGCCATTTTTGGACACACTCTACAAAACTCATCAAAATATCATTTCAAATTTTTCCAGAATTTTTGAAAGTCCGGAAAAATACAAAACTGAAAAACATAATCACCCTTAAAAATCTCTTACTATCCCTTACCTCAAAAGAGCAGTACTTCTGACTGGAATAACGCTGAACGAACTTGCACCGTATAGCAATACTCAAAGTATACTCACAAAAATACGCTCAATATATCGAGAGAGAAATAGAGAGAAACTTCAGTTTCTGGTGTGATTTTCAATTCTAACCTAAGCACCCTATTTATAGGAAAATGCTTAGAACACCAAAGCAGAAAATTTAATAAAATATTAATATAATTATACAAATTTTCCTTAGCCCACCTTTTGGTCAAAACACCAGCCACACATGTTAATGATGTCCAAAAAAATACAAAAAACGTTTTCTTAACAAAAATAATTTAAACTCCCAAAATTAATTATTTTGAGCTTTGAACTTCAATAATTCATAATAAATAGTCCTTTCATCAGAAAATTCGAATCTCGCGAGTTTTTATAGGAAATTCAATTCTCTACAACTTTGCAGAAGAAAGTTTTTCCAAATTCCAAATAGAAATTGACCGAAATCCACAAACGGGTGATTTTACAAGCTATAATCAAATTTCGGTCAATAATTGTGTCCACCAACACACAAAACATGTGTTAAACATTTAATGCCACAAAAATACTCTTCCTCCTCATATACTCATATATCCCACATTCATTGTAAAAATATATCCGTTAATATATTATTAAAATAATATATTTAAATGAATTATTTTATCGTAAAAGATAAAATATTAATTTTCAACAATTGTCATTTAAAAATTTTCTCCATCTATATCCACATAAAATCAATATTTTCCTCATCATATAAATCAATAATTAATTATTCACAAATAATATTACGTAATCACAATATTGACAACCGTGCAGGTTCCTCAGAAAGAGGGGCTTTCAATAAGAATTTCTTCATCTTGGTGCCGCAATTAGATGACATTCAAACCTCTCCTTCAGATGTAACTTTCTAGACATTGCCAATAATGTTATCTAATAATATTATTCAGATAATATAAATTATTGCTTCGATAAAGAAAAATACCGTGTAATGACAATTATGAAACAACAAAGAATATAAAATATCAACGAAGAATTATTAACTCAATAAAATAATTGAATAAAGAATTATCGTAACCATTATTGAGTAAAGTGTCTTTCACGAAAAAAAAAAAAAAAATTTATCATGCTTCATGAATAGTACTACTCGTGAATAGTAACTTCGTGAATAGTAACTTCATGAATAGTAACTCGTGAATAGTAACTCATGAATAATAAGAACTTCGTGAATAGTAACTCATGAATAGAACTCATGAATAGTAATTATAAAAAATTGAATACTTTTATTTCATAAAATTCGTGGTCTTACAATCTCCCTCCTTATGAAATTTTCGTCCCCAAATTTACGCACTGTATTTCAAAGAGTTGAGAATACCTTGTTTTCATTTTGATTCTATCTCCCCGTCATCATGATTTCTCCATTGCTTTCATCTCCCGTATTTCGGATATCATTCTAGAATACGACTTCAAAACAAGGGTTAATTTAACAAATTAACATATCACATAATATCCCGATATTACGACTCGACCAACAAATAAGCTTAGGTAGGACACACTAGCGAAGGATTTACTCATCTCTCCCCTCCTAGTTCTAATCCCGATCTCCGCCAGAGATCATATCCCCAAGCTCTGATACCAAATGTAACTCTCATGGTGCTTCAACCACAAAGACCTCAACAATGGTACCTATCGGGCTTGCCACCGCAGAATCTAAGCGTCCCTACGAAGAGTCCGGCTTTTGCATTCCCCATCAACAGGAAGTCACCAGCGAGAGGCTCGGGGCTCTTTACTTATAGCTCGATACCAAATGTAACGACCCCAAAATAGGTCCATTCCATCCAACCCATTCTTGAGTCGCCAAATATATGGTACGAAAAATAACTACAACTTTATTACAACAATTGTCGTGCAAAATACAACAACACATATTTTGTGAGTTTTGATACCAATATATACCAAATGTAACTCGACACCAACTTGGATAACACCTCACATTGACACCTTACATATAAAGGTACATAGATTAAAAACTGTTTTAGAAATTAGAATCTTTGGGAAGTGCTCATGAAACCTTCAGATATGGGAGGCCATGCTTTTAGGTTATGGTAGATATCATATGGCCACGTAATTATCCTTGGTTGACCCTAATAGACCCTAAAAAAAAACGAGAAGATTACTATCATATTCTTCCCAATGGCGTTAGTCTTCTCTTGATCTATCATTATCTCCAATCGTCTCAAATTGAGAATTATACTTCAAACAAACACCAAGATCATATAGGTAGTGCTCGTAAATATACTCAAGAAGTGGATGAGCACAACCATGTCTTATGATACACGAAGTTTGTATGTCATTAGACATCTTGTATGATAGTGATAAAACACCCTTCCAAAGTTGGGTTCGCCACCCTATTTAATTCACCAAAAATAACTATTAAATGATGTATAAAATACAAACACACTAAAGCCCTCAATAAAATTATTTTCATACTCTTTAGGGAGAACCTCAACAACTATAGACCACCGCTCTATTCCTTGTTATATCTCTTTCAACCTTGCCTACACTTTTATTACCGAAAGGAATTGTGAAACAAAAGGGTGAGCACAACTAGCTCAAGAAAGAATATTATGACTAAAGATAAATAAATTATCAATAGTCTTCATCAAGAATAAATCGTAGATTTAGAACATATGGTAGATGATAAAACTTTTCAACCATAGTTGCGGTGACGAAAGCAATCCATTAAAAGAGTCAAATAGACTATAAAGTCTATTGTCTTCTCCACGTTAAAAGTCCACCAACAATGTTTTATCCCTGTAACATCAATCAACAGTTCCTTTCCACAATCATATGAATAACTCATAATCATAATTGTGATTCTAAATTCCTCTTCTCACCCAGGACGAAGATAATTTTCATCACCTGTCTTTACCTGAAACATCAAATATCATGGTTATACCAAATCACAGTTCCTGTTCATAATCATACTAATAAATTCATCTTTGCACCACGGGTAAAAGATATTCATCAACAGTTCATCTTTACACTACAGGCTAAAGATATTCAACAACAGGTCATCTTTGCATTACGAGCCAAAGATATTCATCAATAATTCATCTTTGCCCCTACAAAGCTAAAGATATTCAACAACAGTCATCATTTTGCATTACGAGCCAAAGATATTCATCAATAATTCATCTTTGCACTACAGGCTAAAGATATTCAACAACAGGTCATCTTTGCATTACGAGCCAAAGATATTCATCAATAATTCATCTTTGCACTACAGGCTAAAGATATTCAACAACAGGTCATCTTTGCATTACGAGCCAAAGATATTCATCAATAATTCATCTTTGCACTACAAAGCTAAAGATATTCAACAACAGTCATCTTTGGCAAAGACGAGCCAAAGATATTCATCAATAATTCATCTTTGCACTACAAAGCTAAAGATATTCAATAACATGTGTCATTTGCATTACGAGCCAAAGATATTCATCAATAATTCATCTTTGCACTACAAAGCAAAGATATTCAACAACAGTCATCTTTTGCATTACGAGCCAAAGATATTCATCAATAATTCATCTTTGCACCTACAAAGCAAAGATATTCAACAACAGTCATCTTTGCATTACGAGCCAAAGATATTCATCAATAATTCATCTTTGCACTACAAAGCAAAGATATTCAACAACAGTCATCTTTCTGATGACGAGCCAAAGATATTCATCAATAATTCATCTGCACTACAAAGCAAAGATATTCAACAACAGGTCATCTTTGTACAACGAGCCAAAGATATTCATCAATAATTCATCTTTGCACTACAGGCTAAAGATATTCAACAACAGGTCATCTTTGTACAACGAGCCAAAGATATTCATATATCAAAGAAATACATAATCATCTCAGAAGTTATATAACAATAATTATAACCATGTTGATCAATTCACCTTTGCACTTAAGTTAAAAATATTCAATTGTAAATTCAATGGTCATGATCATACCAGTCACAATTCAACTTTTCCCCATCGCCAAAGAGAACCTATGGTCACGATCATACCAATAATCTACCCATCTTTACACTCAAGTCAAAGAGAAATATCATCATTAGGGTTATAAGAATGTTATATAAAAATAATATAATCAAAACATCTAGATTTAATCTCAAGAGTAATATTCATAAATCAACTATAATTTGGTTAGAAAAGAAACCAATTTTTCATGAATAGTACCTCATATTCGTATATAGTCCCAAGATACGCATATAGTAACCTCGATACTGAAAAGATAAAGTTTCATAATAAAATTCATATCCATATTTATAACACCTTAATCCAAATGTTATAAATCACTTAGAAATCTCATAATCTAATATTATTAATATTACAATAATATTTTAATCATTTCTAAAGCTTATAAACAATTTAATTAAATTGTTTACACTTTACTAATTAATGCATTTAATCATCATAAAATGCCAAACTCATAAAATTTCATCACCAATAACTAAAACCCTCATCAAAAATCAGCATATACCTCATATATGATTCTCAAACCATAAAATCATATTTTCTAATTTTCTTACTTCACATAACATATTTAATTCATTTACTCATAACTAGAACATTTTCATGAAAAATACCAAATCAGTTCCAAAAATATTTCTTTTCTGGGATTTAGTATAACATAGTCCCATATTGAACATATATTTTCTCAGAATTTTAAAAATTCATTTACTATTTTTCATATGGCCAAAACCACCGAATATTTAAACATTTATCATAAATTATACTTTTATCCAAAAATTTTGAAATTAATACGGTATACTGATATTATATAGATGTACTCCCAATAAAAATTTCATCAATTTTGAGTTAACCACAAGGAGTTATAAATAGTTACTTTTAAAATAGTCTTTTCTCATAAAATCCATAACTCTAATCTATACATCCAAAAATCGCCATTTTTGGACACACTCTACAAAACTCATCAAAATATCATTTCAAATTTTTCCAGAATTTTTGAAAGTCCGAAAAAATACAAAACTGAAAAACATAATCACCCTTAAAAATCTCTTACTATCCCTTACCTCAAAAAAAAAGATACATTTGGAATAATCTAATAACGCCGAATCTAACTTGTAATCAGATAGCAATACTCAAAGTATACTCATAAAAATACGCTCAATATATCGAGAGAGAAATAGAGAGAAACTTCGCTTTTCGTGTGATTTTCAATTCTAACCTAAGCACCCTATTTATAGGAAAATGCTAGAACAATTAAAAGTTAGTAAAATTTAATAAAATATTAATATAATTATACAAATTTTCCTTAGCCCACCTTTTGGTCAAAACACCAGCCACACATGTTAATGATGTCCAAAAAATACAAAAACGTTTTTCTTAACAAAAATAATTTAAACTCCCAAAATTAATTATTTTGAGCTTCTGAACTTCAATAATTCATAATAAATAGTCCTTTCATCAGAAAAATTGAATCTCATGAGTTTTTATAGGAAATTCAATTCTCTACAACTTTGCAGAAGAAAGTTTTTCCAAATTCCAAATAGAAATTGACCGAAATCCACAAACGGGTGATTTTACAAGTTTATAATCAAATTTCTATTAATAATTGTGTCCACCAACACACAAAACATGTGTTAAACATTTAATGCCACAAAAATACTCTTCCTCCTCATATACTCATATATCCCACATTCATTGTAAAATATATCCGTTAATATATTATTAAAATAATATATTTAAATGAATTATTTTATCGTAAAAGATAAAATATTAATTTTCAACAATTGTCATTTTAAAATTTTTCCATCTATATCCACATAAAATCAATATTTTCTCATCATATAAATCAATAATTAATTATTCACAAATAATATTATGTAATCACAATATTGACAACTGTGCAGCTCCTGTGAAAGAGGGGGCTTTCCAATAAGAATTTCTTCTTCATGGTAGCCGCAATTAGATGACCAAACCTCTCCTTGCATGTAACTTTCTAGACATTGCCAATAATGTTATCTAATAATATTATTCAGATAATATAAATTATTGCTTCGATAAAGAAAAATATCGTGTAATGACAATTATTGAAACAACAAAGAATATAAAATATCAACGCAAAGAATTATTAACTCAATAAAAAAATCTTTGAAAGAATTATCAGAACCATTATTGAAAAAGGTCTTCACGAAAAAAAAAAAAATATTTATCATGCTTCATGAATAGTACTCGTGAATAGTAACTCGTGAATAGTAACTCATGAATAGTAACTCGTGAATAGTAACTCATGAATAGTAACTTCGTGAATAGTAACTCATGAATAGTAATTATAAAAATTGAATACTTTTATTTCATAAAATTGAGGTCTTACAATAATATATAACGAAACCAGGTCATACATAAATGCATGTATGGGATATTCTAACAGAATAATAAATAACGGAACTAGGTCGGGAGAAATTACATGCAAGGGATGTTCCAACAGAATAATAAATAACGAGAACCCGGTCGTGCGTAAACGCACAAACAGGATGTTCCAAATGTAATAATAAAGAATGGAATAATGAAGAATTTCACCATGTATGCGGTATTCAGCATAGGCAGTTATTCCAACATAATAATAAAGAATGGAATAATGTAAGAATTTCACCAAGTATAGGGTAGTCTCACGTGATACAAAGTTATTCCAATGTAATAATAAAGAATGGAATAATGAAGTTCTCTTCATGAATACGAAAGAAATAATACCTTACATTAAAACAAACTGGATATAAGAGTAGTGAAGTAGCGTAGAATACTTTTCTTTCTCTCTCTATAGTTTCTCTCTATAGAGTTTCGGTGAATTGTAAGAAATAATGAAGGAATGAGCTTCTATTTATAGGAGAATGGATTTGAATAGTAACTAATTCACGAACGGTCCAGATTGATTTACTTTTAAAGCAGACGGTCCTGATTGGTTTACTATAAAATATTCTAATAAAACAAAAATTTTAAATAAAATATAATGTATTCTATTTATAATCTAATAAAACTAATAACTTTATAAAAGTATTCTATTTTATATAAAAGATTTTACTATGCAAACACTATGCGCAGCACTATATAAATACTATGCATAATAAAATATAATATATTCTATTTATAGTCTAATAAAACTAATAACTTTATAAAAGTATTCTGCTTTTATATAAAAAGATTTTACTATGCAAAATACTATGCATAATAGAATATAATATATTCTATTTATAGTCTAGTAAAACGAATAACTTTATAAAAGTATTCTATTTTATATAAAAAACTTTTCTATTTTATTACATTAATAATACTAATAAAACAAAACTTCATCATCATTATTATAATTCACACTATTAATCCACTGTGTCGTTCTCAGAAAGAGGGGCTTTCCAATAAGGATTTCTCCTATCATGCCAAGAATTAAGTGACCAAGCCTCACCTTGGCGGAACTTCTAGACATTGTTAATATTGTAAATAATAATATTAATAACTCTATCATCTCAATTATTGATTTAATAATATATAAAATATCGACAATAATTGAATTAATTAACGTGAGATACTATGTAACAATTACTGAAGCAATAATTGAACAAAACTGAGTGACTTCTCACATAAGCATCAATAATCAATATCGTGTGCTACTATGCAACCACGCGTTTTCCTGTACTTTTAACACCGGGTGTTTCAACAGTTAACGATAAAACTTCCACCATTATTTTCATAAAATATTTTTGTCGTTTTCTCAATCCGACAATAATTCCATTGTGGGTCCACTAATGATTGTGGCATCGTACAAATATTCCCTGTTAATACGAATATTCCCCGACCAATCGAATATTATATAACAACTTGCGTACTTTGCAAAATTTATAAAATTAACCACAACTATAACATTATATCAAATTCATTCCATAATATTCAAAAATGATAATTATAGAAAATTCATCTTTATTTATAAAAGTTGGGGTCTTACAGTCCCGGTTTGCATCCCATTTGGTTGATAATGAGGACAGAATAACGTGAATGTTTCTGCGAGGTTTGAGACCCGAAATACGTTAATACCTCATTTCTCACAAACTGTGTTTGTATTCAGATGTTGTAAATATGGCTCAGTTATTGGAGCGCGATAATGAGTCAACCCAACCAAGAGAGAGCAGTCGACAAGTCGATAATACCAGTGATAGCAGTCATCGAAGCGGTGACAACAAACATGAAGGGAATCAACATGCCAGAAATTGTAACTACTTCGATGGTAATCATGGCCAAGATAATAGAAGTTGAAATTTCCAAAAAAGAAGATTCAATAATGACAGAAAGATGTCGGCAGAAGCACCAACACCCGTTTCAAAGGAAAAAGAACGACCACCGGTCGTATGTTTCAAATGCGGACAGGAGAAACACATCCGTCCAAACTGTACGCAGCAGTCCAAAGTATGTTAGAATTGTGGAAGAGAAGGTCACCTAGCCCAATTTTGTCGTGTACCGAAATCAAGTCCAGCTGGGACAGTGGCACCAAAGGCGGATACGGACAAAACAAAGTCGGTGGTTTCAGAAAGAGCGTTTTTCGTGACTTCTCAAAAAGTGAGTAACCCGAACGAAGTTAGCACGGGTTAGTTAATTATAAATTCTTGCGAAGTCTATACCTTATTTGATACCGGTTCTACCCATTCTTTTATTTCTCCTACTTGCGCTCAACGTTTAAATTTGACTTCGGAGAAATTAGACTTTGACTTATCTATTGAAACTCCGTTGGGAGAAACCGTCATTACATCCACTGTTTATAAGTCTTATTTGGTTCAAATCGGTACCCTCACATTACCTGTCGATCTTATTTCATTGAAAATACTTGCATTTGACATAATTCTAGGGATTGATTGGTTAACTACTCATCATGCAAAAATTGATTGTGTTCGTAAGGTTTTTAGCTTTCATATTCCTAACCAACCTATTATGCGAATTCAAAAAACCAAACCATTAAAATCAATCACTGTCATCTCAAGCCATAAAGCTATTCGTTTATTGAAAAACGGATGTCAAGCTTTCTTAGCTCATGTCACGAATTTTGTTGACTTTGTCATATTCCATCCTTATGTTTTGATGATGAAATGTTCAAGTACTAAATTATTTTATGGTGTTTCATGTAACGACCCCAAAATAGGTCCATTCCATCCAACCCATTCTGAGTCGCCAAATATATGGTACGAAAAATAACTACAACTTTATTACAACAATTGTCGGCAAAATACAACAACACATATTTTGTGAGTTTTGATACTAATATACACCAAGCGTGACTCTGGACACCAACTTGTGTCAAGACCTCACATTGACACCTTACATAAAGGTACGATCAAAAAGCTGTTTTAGAAATTAGAATCTTTGGGAAGTGCTCAAGAAACCTTCGTATACATGGGAGGCCATGCTTTTTAGGTTATGGTAGATATCATATGGCCACGTAATTATCCTTGGTTGACCTAATAGACCCCAAAGAAAAATGAGAAGATTACTATCATATTCTTCCCAATGGCGAGTCTTCTCTTGATCTATCATTATCTCCATTGTCTCAAATTGAGAATTATACTTCAAACAAACACCAAGATCATATAGGTAGTGCTCGTAAATATACTCGGCAAGTGGATGAGCACAACCATGTCTTATGATAACACGAGTTTGTATATCATTAGACATCTTGTATGATAGTGACAAAACACCCTTCCAAAGTTGGGTTCGCTCACCCTATTTAATTCACCAAAATAACTATTAAATGATGTATAAAATACAAACACACTAAAGCCCTCAATAAAATTATTTTCATACTCTTTAGGGAGAACCTCAACAACTATAGACCACCGATTCTATTCCCTTGTTATCTCTGCCAACCCAGCCTACACTTTTATTAACACGAAAGGAATTGTGAAACAAAAGGGTGAGCACAACTAGCTCAATAAAGAATATTATGACTAAAGATAAATAAATTATCAATAGTCTTCATCAAGAATAAATCGAGATTTAGAACATATGTTAGATGATAAAACTTTTCAACCATAGTTGCGGTGAACGCAAGCAATCCATTAAAAGAGTCAAATAGACTATAAAGTCTATTGCCTTCTCCACGTTAAAAGTCCACCAACAATATTTTATCCCTGTAACATCAATCAACCGTTCCTTTCCACAATCATATGAATAACTCATAATCATAATTGTGATTCTAAATTCCTCTTCTCACCCCAGACGTAAGATAATTTTCATCATCACTGTCTTTACACGAAACATCAAATATCATGGTTATACCAAATCACGTTCTGCTCATAATCATACTAATAAATTCATCTTTGCACCACGGGAAAAGATATTCATCAACAGATTCATCTTTACACTACAAAGCTAAAGATATTCAACAACAGTCATCTTTGCATTACGAGCCAAAGATATTCATCAATAATTCATCTTTGCACTACAGGCTAAAGATATTCAACAACAGGTCATCTTTGCATTACGAGCCAAAGATATTCATCAATAATTCATCTTTGCACTATAGGCTAAAGATATTCAACAACAGGTCATCTTTGCAGTACGAGCCAAAGATATTCATCAATAATTCATCTTTGCACTACCAGGCTAAAGATATTCAACAATGTGTCATCTTTGCAAAGACGAGCCAAAGATATTCATCAATAATTCATCTTTGCACTACAGGCTAAAGATATTCAACAACAGGTCATCTTTGTACAACGAGCCAAAGATATTCATATATCAAAGAAATACATAATCATCTCAGAAGTTATATAACAATAATTATAACCATGTTGATCAATTCACCTTTGCACTTAAGTTAAAAATATTCAATTGTAAATTCAATGGTCATGATCATACCAGTCACAATTCAACTTTTTCCCTACTGGCCAAAGAGAACCTATGGTCACGATCATACCAATAATCTACCCATCTTTACACTCAAGTCAAAGAGAAATATCATCATTAGGGTTATAAGAATGTTATATAAAAATAATATAATCAAAACATCTAGATTTAATCTCAAGAGTAATATTCATAAATCAACTATAATTTGGTTAGAAAAAGAAACCAATTTTTCGTGAATAGTACCCCGTATTCGTACATAGTCCCGTATACGTGCATAGTAACCTCGATACGAAAAGATAAAGTTTCATAATAAAATTCATATCCATATTTATAACACCTTAATCCAAATGTTATAAATCACTTAGAAATCTCATAATCTAATATTATTAATATTACAATAATATTTTAATCATTTCTAAAGCTTATAAACAATTTAATTAAATTGTTTACACTTTACTAATTAATGCATTTAATCATCATAAAATGCCAAACTCATAAAATTTCATCACCAATAACTAAAACCCTCATCAAAAAATCAGCATATACCTTATATATGATTCTCAAACCATAAAATCATATTTTCTAATTTTCTTACTTCACATAACATATTTAATTCATTTACTCATAACTAGAACATTTTCATGAAAAATACCAAATCAGTTCAAAAATATTTCTTTTCTGGGATTTAGCATAACATAGTCCCATATTGAACATATATTTTTCTAAGAATTTTAAAAATTCATTTACTATTTTTCATATGGCCAAAACCACCGAATATTTAAACATTTATCATAAATTATACTTTTATCCAAAAATTTTGAAATTAATACGGTATACTGATATTATATAGATGTACTCCCAATAAAAATTTCATCAATTTTGGAGTTAACCACAAGGAGTTATAAATAGTTACTTTTAAAATAGTCTTTTCTCATAAAATCCATAACTCCTAATCTATACATCCAAAATCGCCATTTTGGACACACCTCTAAAACTCATCAAAATATCATTTCAAATTTTTCCAGAATTTTTGAAAGTCCGGAAAAATACAAAACTGAAAAACATAATCACCCTTAAAAATCTCTTACTATCCCTTACCTCAAAAGAGCAGTACTTCTGACTGGAATAACGCTGAACGAACTTGCACCGTATAGCAATACTCAAAGTATACTCACAAGAATACGCTCAATATATCGAGAGAGAAATAGAGAGAAACTTCAGTTTCTGGTGTGATTTTCAATTCTAACCTAAGCACCCTATTTATAGGAAAATGCTTAGAACACCAAAGCAGAAAATTTAATAAAATATTAATATAATTATACAAATTTTCCTTAGCCCACCTTTTGGTCAAAACACCAGCCACACATGTTAATGATGTCCAAAAAAATACAAAAAACGTTTTTCTTAACAAAAATAATTTAAACTCCCAAAAATTAATTATTTCGGAGCTTCGGAACTTCAATAATTCATAATAAATAGCCCTTTCATCAGAAAATTCGAATCATGAGTTTTTATAGGAAATTCAATTCTCTACAACTTTGCAGAAGAAAGTTTTCCAAATTCCAAATAGAAATTGACCGAAATCCACAAAGCGGGTGATTTTACAATTTATAATCAAATTTTTATCAATAATTGTGTCCACCAACACACAAAACATGTGTTAAACATTTAATGCCACAAAAAAATACTCTTCCTCATCATATACTCATATATCCCACATTCATTGTAAAATATATCCGTTAATATATTATTAAAATAATATATTTAAATGAATTATTTTATCGTAAAAAGATAAAATATTAATTTTCAACAATTGTCATTTTAAAAATTTTCTCCATCTATATCCACATAAAATCAATATTTTCCTCATCATATAAATCAATAATTAATTATTCACAAATAATATTACAGTAATCACAATATTGACAACCGTGCAGGTTCCTCAGAAAGAGGGGCTTTCAATAAGAATTTCTTCTTCCTTGGCAAGCAATTAGATGACCAAACCTCTCCTTAGACAGAACTTTCTAGACATTGCCAATAATGTTATCTAATAATATTATTCAGATAATATAAATTATTGCTTCGATAAAGAAAAATACTGTGTAATGACAATTATTGAAACAACAGCAATATAAAATATCAACGCAACAATTATTAACTCAATAAAATACTGAACAGTAATTACTGTAACCATTATTGAGTAGTGTCTTCTTAAAAAAAAAAAAAAAATTATCATGCTTCATGAATAGTACTCGTGAATAGTAACTCGTGAATAGTAACTCATGAATAGTAACTCGTGAATAGTAACTCATGAATAGTAACTCGTGAATAGTAACTCATGAATAGTAACTCATGAATAGTAATTATAAAAAATTGAATACTTTTATTTCATAAAATTCGGGGTCTTACATTTCAGGTATCCGTTGATAAAAGAATGTTGGTGGGATTTTCAAATGAAGGAAGAAAGTTTTCTCTTTCTAGGAGATAAATGTAAGGTCAATTGCATAATAATTGATTTTTCTTTTAAAGGCTCTAGGACATATTATTTGCATTTTTGTTATGTCTTAAATGAAAAATGTTTTTAAAATCCTATGAAAAAGGTTTTTCCAAAAAATAAGATCAAATTAATCAAATACAAAAAGTGTTTTGATATAATATTACATGTGTATATTTATATCATATCTTAATTGATATCTTTTGGACTGTTGCTACACGTGGGTATGCATGTAATCATGATTTCCTAGAACATCTAAAGGACGGCAGTGACTTTATTGTGATTTGTTGGGTTTGCGGTTTTCAAGTAGTGAATGTATATTGGAACTCTAAAGATTGTTTTGAAAAGAGTTTGATGTCATATGAGTTGCTTCACTTTAGTAAGCTACCGCCACCTTTATACGGAGAGAAGAAGTCAAAGTTTTATCTCTTAGAACTATCTCAACAGTAAAACACTAAAGAAGTTTGATTTTGTTACTTGGATAAATATTAAACTTAACGATCACCTTTTGAGGATGTCTATGCCGTTTGATTAAATAGAACATATCTATTATTAATGGTAACTTGTGTAAAGGCTATATAAATGATGTTTTCTCATTCAGAAAAATACACAACTCACAAAAATATTCTTTGCATTTATTACTGTGATTATCGAGCAAATTGATTTTGTCAAGTGAAACCTGTGAGAAGCTAAGCAATTAATTTTTTGATATTATTTGAGCTAGTATTTGGTAAGCAATTAATTGTTTATTTATTGTGTGCTAATTGATCATTGCATATAGTTGAGCCTTTAATTGTTAAATTGATTATTCTTGCATTGATCATAGACCTATATATTTGTATTGAACTTTTGATTTAGACTAAGTGTAGTCTAAAGGTGTTAATCCTAGTGGATTAGAGAAAAGGGTTACAAACAGGTTCAAGAAAGCAAAGGTGCTTGAAGAGTGCATAGGTGCACAAGGAGAAAGAGAGCTCAAGAGGAATTAATTGTTAATTAATTTTTGTTGGAATCTGTTTTGTAATCTCTATTTATTTATAAAGAAATAAATAAAGTGAGTCTCCAATACTAGTTGGTATTGGACGTGGACTAGGCTATTACTATAGAGGGTAATAGCTGAACCACGTAAAAAATCTTGGTGTTGATTTTATTATTTACGTTACTTTAAAGTCACATAAACTACTTAATTATCTTAATTATTAAAATTTGAATACTTGCATTATATTAAGATAATTTCTTTAACATTAAGTATCTTACTTAAGATATAAATTCAGCAGGATATTTTCTTTAATAGGCTATATTAATTCAGTAAGCTGATTTCAATCATTATAGTAGCCTGAAATTAATAGTTTAATTTAAAGTTGAAAAGTTGGTCATAGATTGCTTCTACACTTATTCAACCCCCCCTTCTAAGTGTGCCTAGATAAATTTCAGATTTAAACAAAAATACGGCAGTTTTGAATGATATTTCTATTGTTAATAAATTTCCTGACATATTCCCTGAAGAACTTCCTGGCCTACCCTAGTGTGTGATATTGAATTTTGTATTGACTCTAGTACAAAACTCATTTCTAAAACCCTTAGATATTTCTTCAACCAAAACGAACGTATAATGCACCAAAGACGTTGGCTCTAGCTGTTGAAGATTACGACCATATCATTCAATATCATCGTGGAAGAGCGAACGTGGTAACTAACAAGTTGAGTAGAAGATCGTATGCGGTTATGAGTGTGACGTTGTTAACACAAAGACCCATTTCGTATGACTTATAAAAGATGGGGATAGAGTTAAAGACTCCAAGAACCTAAGTGAAGATAGTGAATATACGAGTAGAACCGACTTTAATCGATAAAGTTAAAGCTCAAGCTCAAGCTCTGAGACTCGAGGCGATGAATGTGAAGAAGAAGGTTCAAGAGGGCGTTATTCTAGAAGCAAGAATCGATGAAGAGAGGAAATCTCAACCCTCGATTTTATTGGTCTATTTGAAATCCTCGATCAAGTAGGAGCTGTGCCCAATAGACTCATTTTACCGCCAAGTATATCGCGTGTTCATAACATTTTTAACGTATGTAAGACCCCAACTTATTATAAATGAAATTAAATTTCTCTATTTATTATTTTGAAATAGTAAGGGTTGATTTGATTAATGTGGTTAGTTATGGGAAAAATGCACAAATATTTCAAATAAACAAGTGGTTATAAAATATTCATTGTTGTCGGGGAATATTCGTTTAGTCGTGGAATATTCTTGTTGTCGGGGATTATTCATACGACGGCGCAGCCTTGTGTGGGCCCCATAACGAAAAGCGATTGGATGAAGAAAACGACAAGTATAAGTTATTTATAAATAACGGCGTAGTTGTTACTGTTAATATTGTTGGAATACCCGGTGGTTAAAACACACTAGCACAAGGTATTGCACCAATTATTGATTCTTACGTAAGAAGGCACTACTCAATAATTGTTACAGTAATTACTGTTCAATATTTTATTTTATTGATTCAATAATTGCTGCGTTGATATTTTATATTATTATTATTTCAATAATTGTCATTACACAGTATTTTCCATTATCAGATCAATAATTCATATTATTTGAATAATATTATTAAGCATTATTGGCAATGTCTAGAAAATTTTGTCTAAGGAGAGGTTTGGTCACCTAATTGCGTGTCAGTAAGGAGAAATCCTTATTGAAAAGCCCCCTCTTTCCTGGGAACGGCCTGGTTGTCAATATTGTGATTCTGTAATATTATTTATGAATAATTAATTATTGATTTATATGATAAGGAAAATATTCATTTTATGTGGATATAGATGGAGAAAATTTTAAAGTGACAATTGTTGAAAAATTGATATTTTATCTTTTTTGATAAAATAATTCATTTAAATATATTATTATATTATAATAATAAAATAATGGTGATATTTTTACAATGAATGTGTGATATATGAATAAATGAGGAGGAAGAGTATTTTTGTTACAATAAATGATAAAAACCTGTTAAACATGTCGGTGGTCCCCATTTCTTGACTGAAATTTGATTATAGCCTGTAAAATCGTCCGTATATGGATTTCGGTCAACTTCTGCTTGGAATTTGGAAAAACTTAAACATGAAAAGTTGTAGAGAATTAAATTTCCTATGGAATGGACATAAGATTTGAATTTTTCTCATAAAAGGGCTATTTATTATGAGGTATTGAAGTTCCAAAATAATTGATTTTTGAAGTTTTAATTATTTTTTTAAGAAAAACATTTTTTTTTCATTATTGGTGGGACCCACATGTGTGGTAAATGAGCTGAATTCATATTCAAGAGGTGGGCATGAAATTTTATAAATATATTAATATTTTATTAAATTTTCTGCTTTGATGTTCTAAGCATTTTCCTATAAATAGGGTGCTTAGGTTAGAATTGAAAATCACACCAGAAACTGAAATCTCCTCTCTCTATATTATCGAGCATATTCTTGTGAGTATTTTGATACTTTGAGTGTTGCTATACGGTGCAAGTTCCTTCAAAGACTATATCCGATATTCAATCGGAAGTACTATCTTTTCGAGGTAAGGGGTGTTATTTTTTTTGTAAATTATATTAATTCTTTCAATATCATTATGTTGGAATATTGAAAAGATTTTTCTTGTGAAATTCTTTTCTTTAAGTGTTGGGGTTACTATTCACGTATACGGCACTATTCACGTATACGGTACTATTCACGAATACGACACTATTCACAAAAAAATTAAATTTTTATTTTTTGTCCAAAATATCTATTATGGATACTAGCTTTGATTGTATCCATGTTTTGGTCTTCATTCTTGAATTTTACTCCACTATGGTTATTTATGAAGTATTTTTGAACTGGGATTGTTTAAAGTACGAATCCTTAATATTTGTTCTTTTGTTTCACTGGATTCGTTTTCTTTAAAATATTTTTTATCATCCTCAGCCCTAAATGATGATATTAATGAATATCTTTGGCATGTAGTGCAAAGATGAATGATTTTTTGATGAATATCTTTGGCCCGTAGTGCAAAGATGAACAGGTGTTGAGATGAACATAACCAACTGATGAATATCTTTGGCTTGTAGTGAAAAGATGAATATTGATTCAAGATGTATATTGATTGATGTTACAGGGATAAAATATTGATGATGGACTTTTAAATTCCTAGATAATAGTAGATTTCATTCTCTACGTAACTCTTCTATGAATTATTATTTTCGCTGCGAATATTGATCTGAAACTTGTGTCTATTATATTCTATCAGATTTTTCCCTGTTAAAGACTAACGATAATTTGTTCTATATTATCTTAGTTATAATATTCTTTATTGGGCTAGTTGAGCTCACCCGTTTCCTTTTTGTTCCATTTTTCTTCTCAGGAGGCGAGAATGTAGCGAGTACTAGTCGGGGTATGGAATGAAGGTTTTAGGAAGTTGTTTTTGAAGTCCTCACTATTTTGTAAAATAGTGTATCAATAATTGTAATGAGGACTTATTTGGGTGTGAATATTGTCTAGATGATAATATTTGTATTTAAACTCATAATTTATGTGTTGTCGTATTTTGCACGACAATTGTATTAATAAAGTTATAGTTGTTTCTGTACCATGTATTTGGTGACTCAGAATGGGTGTTGTATACCTATTTTGGGGGCGTCACAGTTGGTATCAAAGCTTAGGGATATGATCTCTGGCGGAGATCGGGGAATAGAACTAGGAGGGGAGAGATGAGTAAATCCTTCGCTAGTGTGTCCTACCTAAGCTTATTTGTTGGTTGGTCAGAATATAGGGATATTATGTGATATGTTAATTTCTTTAATTAACCCTTGTTTTATGGCAGTATTTGAGAATGGCAACTAAGAATGTTAACAGTGGAGCAAATGAGACCGTGGAGAGACCTTTACTCACCAATGAGGAGAATGTTCAACAGGCCGGCAATGTTCCTCCTGTAAACAACACCACTGATTAGACGATGAATGACGAAATGTTTAGAAGCTTTTTACAATTAATGCAAAATCAGACGAGGGAGACTCGTGTTCAAAATACAGGAGGAAATGATAGCAATACACGGTTTGTCACAGCCAAGCAGTTCAAAGAGTTGGGACCACCAAAATTCTGGGGAAAGCCAGATCCGATTAAGGAAGAGATGTAAGTCAAGCAAATTACCAAGATATTCGATGTCTTGGGATGCACGGAGGAACAGAAGGTTCCATTCGCCACTTTTATGTTCCGTAATGAGGTAGATTACTGGTGGGAATCTGTGAAGCGTACCCATCCAGCCGCACTCAGCATGTCATGGAAAACATTTTAGAAACTGTTCAATAACAAGTACTTTCCCGAAAGTATTCGTCATATGAAGGAAGTAGAGTTTATTAGACTGGAGCAAAACAACATGACGGTGTCCCAGTACGAGGCGAAGTTGGCAGAGTTATCCAGGTTTGCACCTCATTTGGTGGAGAATGAGGAACGTATGACGCGAATGTTTCTGAGAGGTTTGAAACCTGACATACGTCAATATCTCATTTCTCATATGTTTTCTCTATATTTAGATGTTGTCAACAGGGGTCAATTATTAAAGCGAGATAACGAGCACGTTCAACCAAGGGAGCATAACCAGGGTTATACCGGTGACAACAGTCATCGGAACAACGAAAACCAGTGGGGAAAGAAAAATACGGACAAAAGCGGTAACCACTCTGGTGGTAATCATGGCCATGATAATAGAAGAAGCGAGTCGGGAGGAGATTTTAAAAAGAGAAGGTACAACAATGACAATGCAAAGACGTCAGCACCAGCAGCAACTGGTTCTAAGGGAGGAGAACAACCATCGGTCGTATGCTATAAATGTGAAAAAGAGGGACATATCAGCCCAAACAGCCCACAACAGTTCAAGGTATGTTATAATTGTGGAAAGGAAGGACATATCGCTCGAGATTATACTATAGAGAAACCAAGTCCAGCGGGGATGGTGACTCAAAAGGCTGTCCCAGAAAAGTCAAATTCAACAGTTCCTGGAAGAGCGTTTATCGTGACTGGTCAAAATGCGAGGAACCCAAACGAGGTGATCACGGGTAAGCTAATCATAAATTCTTGCGAAGTTTATACCTTACTAGATACCGGTGTTACCCATTCATTTATCTCTCCTGCTTGTGCTCAATGTTTAAACTTAACTCTGGAGAAATTAGACTTTGACTTATCTGTAGAGACTCCGTTAGGAGAAACCTTCATTACATCTATTTATAAATCTTGTTTGATCCAAGTTGGCACCATCACATTACCTGTTGACCTTATCTCTTTAAAGATACTTGATTTTGATGTGATTTTAGGGATTGATTGGTTAACTACTCATCATGCCAAAATTGATTATTTTCGTAAGGTTGTTAGTTTTAATATTCCTAACCAACCTGTTGTACGAATTCAAGCAACTAAACCACTAAAATCAATCACTATCATATCAAGTCATAAAGTTATTCGTTTATTGAAAAACAGATGTCAAGCTTTCTTAGTCCATGTTATGGATTTGAATAAAGACATGTCAGATTTGAATAATATTCCTATTGTTAGTAAATTTCCTGACATATTTCCTAAAGAACTTCCCGGTCTAGCCCCAGAACGTGAAGTTGAATTCTTTATTGATCTTGAACTTGGTACAAAGCCCATTTCTAAAACCCCATATCGAATGGCTCCTATTGAACTTCAGGAGTTAAAGGTCCAACTATAGGAGTTGTTGGACATCGGTTTCATTCGTCCTAGTACATCTCCTTGGGGTGCTCCTGTTTTATTTATAAAGAAGAAAGACGGAAGTATGCGACTTTGTATTGACTATCAAGAATTGAACCATGTCACCATCAAGAATAGGTATCTGTTACCTCGTATTGATGACCTGTTTGACCAGTTGTAAGGAGCACAATTCTTTTCAAAGATCGATCTTCGTTTTGGATATCATCAGCTGAAGATTAGAACTGAGGATATTCCAAAGACTGCCTTCAGAACTAGGTACGGGCATTATGAATTCTTAGTCATGTCTTTTGGATTGACTAATGCTCCTACGTCTTTCATGGATACGATGAACCGAATATTCAAGGAATATTTGGATCAGTTCATTGTTGTCTTTATTGATGACATCCTTATATATTCCAAAAGTCATGAAGATCATGAGCACCATTTGAAGCTGGTACTCCAAAGGCTTCGTGAAAATAAGCTTTATGCTAAGTTGAAGAAATACGAGTTCTGGCTTGAGGAAGTAGCATTCCTTGATAACGTGGTGTCAAAACATGGAGTATCTGTTGACCCGGTGAAGATTGAAGCAATATAAAGTAGGGAGCAACTGAAGTCGATGACCGAAGTACGTAGCTTTCTGGGCTTAGCTGGTTATTATCGGAGATTCATGGAAGGATTTTCTCGAATCGCTACTCCATTAACTCAGCTGACTCAAAAAGATACAAAATTCGTATGGAGCGAGGAATGCGAGAAGAGTTTTCAAGAGCTTAAGAGGAGACTCATTTTGGCACATGTTCTGACAATACCATCTGGTTCGCATGGATTTGTTATCTACAGCGATGCTTCGGGCAAAGGGTTAGGGTGTGTTCTCATGCAACATGGGAAAGTCATAGCCTATGCCTCGCGACAACTTAAAGAATATGAATTATCCTACTCATGATCTAGAGTTGGCAACTGTCATTTTCGCGCTAAAGATCTAGAGGCACTATCTATATGGGGAGAAAGTGAAGATATATTCAGACCATAAAAGCCTCAAATATTTCTTCACCCAAAAGGAACTCAACATGCGGCAACGACGTTGGCTCGAGCTATTGAAAGATTACGACCATACCATTCAATACCATCCTGGAAAAGCGAACGTGATAGCTAACGCGTTGAGTAGAAGATCATATGCAGGAACGAGTGCGATGTTGTCAACACAAAGGCCCATTTTGTGTAATTTACAAAAGTTGAAGATAGAATTCAAGACTCCGGGGACCCATGCGATGACTTCAAGTATACGCATAGAACCAACTTTAATCAATGAAGTTAAAGTTTCTCAAGCCACATACCCGGAGCTGATGTGTATGAAGAAGAAAATACAAGAAGGTGTTATCCCAGAAGCAAGAATCGATGAAGAAGGAATACTTCGATTTCACTCCAGACTTTGTGTTTCCAACGACTTTGATTTGAAGTACAAGATCATGATGGAGGCACACAATACACCATTTGCAATACATCCTGGAAGTACCAAAATGTATCGTGATCTTCGACATACATTTTGATATGAAGAGAGAGATCGCGAAGTTTATCTCGAGGTGTTTAACTTGTCAACGAGTAAAGGCAGAGCATCAAGTGTTATAGGGTCCATTGCAACCACTTGAGATTCCGAAATGGAAGTGGGAACACATTACCATGGATTTCGTTACGGGTCTTCCCACGGTTTCTCAAGGCATAGATGCGATTTGGGTTATTGTTGATAGATTAACTAAGTCTGCTCATTTCTTGTCGATACGGGAGACTTATTCCCTTGAACGTCTTGCTCGTATGTACATGAATGAGATTGTGAGATTTCATGGCATGCCAGTATCCATAGTTTCGGATCGTGACCCAAGATTCACTTCACGATTTTGGGTTAGCTTGCAAAAAGCTATGGGCACAGATTTACGATTTAGTTCGGCATACCATCCTCAAACGGACGGAAAATCATAGAGTACTATTCAAAATCTTAAAGATCTATTAACACACTGTGTCCTAGACTTCAAAGGGAGTTGGGATAAGTATTTACCATTGGTGGAATTCTCCTACAACAACAGTTATCAGTCAAGTATAGGTGTGGCCCCATTTCAAGCATTGTATGGACGAAAGTGTCGCTCTCAAGTATGTTGGGACGAGGTGGGTGAAGCAACATTGTTGGGACCAGAGTTGGTACGTATGACTACAGAAAAGATCCAAATGATTCGACAACATATACAAACGGCACAGGATCAACAAAAGAGTTATGCGGATCTTCATCGAAAGGACGTGGAATTTAGTATTGGGGATCATGTATTGTTGTGCGTGGCTCCATGGAAGGGAGTAACAAGATTTGGGAAGAGAGGAAAGCTCAATCCACGATTTATTGGTCCATTTCAGATTCTTGACCGAGTAGGAAATGTAACCTATAGACTCGCATTACCTCCAAGTATGTCTTGTGTTCATAATGTTTTTCACATATCTGTGCTACGTAAATATGTGAAAGACCCGAACCACGTTATTGAGTTATAACCGGATGAGATAGCCGAAGACTTAACGTATGAAGAGGTACTTGTCAAGATCTTGGATAGGAAGGAGCATGTCCTACGCACAAAGGTCATACCACAAGTCAAAGTTTTGTGGAGGAACCATGCTATTGAGAAAATGACCTGGGAGTTGGAAAGGGAAATAAAAGTGAGGTATCCTCACCTTTTTGAAATACCAGGTACGTACGTCAATTTCGAGGACGAAATTTCATAAGGAGGGGAGGTTGTAAGACCCTAACTTATTATAAATGAAATTAAATTTCATCTATTTATTATTTTGAAATAGTAAGGGTTGATTTGATTAATGTGGTTAGTTATGGGAAAATGAGCAAATATTTCAAATAAACAAGTGGTTATAAAATATTCATTGTTGTCGGAGAATATTTGTTTGGTCGTGGAACATTCTTGCTATCGGAGAATATTCGTACTGTGACACCCCCAAATCTGGGTACTTCGATTCCACAAGATTTGGTGTTCACTGTACAAATATCATCTATCTATCTACCCATAATAAATGCAAACCATGCAATAGATAGAAATAAAAATCTTCCCTTATAGGTTACAACATCTAAATCATAAACATAATCCCAGTTGAACTAACCTTAAACATCAATAAGGAAATATAAACAATAAGTCTTAAACAACATCATTAACTCAAGTCTAACATAAATACATCATCAAATAAAATAACAAGTCTTCAACACTTGCTAACTTTGCCCTTGCCTTTACTAGTGGAAGGTTTCTTCGTTCTTTTCGTTCTTAATCGCAATGTTATTATAAAGCAAGAGTGAGCACTATTGCCCACAAGTATAATAATGAAATAACAAAGATAATAACATGCGAAAGTGAATCAAAGACATCCGAATAAAAGCTCAACTTTTGAATCAAGAATGAATAACAAGAATCAAAAGAATTCTGAGGGTCATAAGACTTTGAACTATGTCCTAGGTTAACAAGGGTTATACTTGAAACCTTTAACAGTCATAAGACTATGGACCTTTCTACTCGTACCTAGGGGGATCAGCCCTTAGTACAATACTGTGCACAATATTTTAACGCTAACGCATAAGTAAATCCCTTTGCAGGGTTGTTCATCTCAGTTTGACATTCGAGTCCACACCAAAGGAAGTTTGGTTTGGACAATTCATCAAGGGTTCAAAAATTTAGAACGCTCATCAACTATGGACTAGTCGAATCAATAAGGGTTCGCTAGTCTAATAAGGTTCAATAATAATGATATTCAAATTGAATAATAATCTCAGGAAGTATACAATAGGACAATTATTGTATAACTAAATCACGCTTTGAAAAGATAATCAATCTTTAATATAACATTTGAACATGAATAATAATAATGATAATTTACTCGAGGTAATTAATAAACTTGAACAATAATGACAAGTAGGGTTACGAAACTTGCCTCGCATGCGTAGCTAAACGATTACTACTTTCGTTCACCACAAATCCTACACATACCATATGTATTCACGACATTCATTAGTTACATTTTCACTTAATTATTTAATATAAACTCCACTTTATTTAACAAATCATTACCCTTCTAATTTAATTACTTAATTAAATTAGAATATTTTCATTCTCTTACTATTATTACACTCTAATAAATTATTTCATAATAATTTCCATCGAATATTTATTTTATTCCATAAATATCTCAATTAAAATATTTACTTTATTTTATAAATATTTTAATAATAATTTTCATCGAATATTTATTTTATTCCATAAATATCTCAATTAAAATATTTAATTTATTTTATAAATATTTTAATAATAATTTTCATCAAATTTTTTTTTTTGACCGTCGGGGTGGGGTAATTTAGTTTGGTAACGCTTACGGGAAGCTGGGTTACCTGAGTTCATTTTTTCGGTTTAGTCATAGCTCATGAGTCATGAACATAACAAGGCCAAATTAGGCCAAAAATCAATCACACGTAAAATTATACATGAATATGGCCATAACTTCCAATTAGTTATTTTTTACCTAATTTAGACTTACCCAATCATTGTAATACATATATAATCATTACTTAACTCATCTAGCATGATTTTTAACAAGTTACAACACATAATTTGCAAAATCAACACATTTACTTTCACTGTTCTTGATGTTCTTGAAGGTTTTGAAAATAAAACATGAAAATTGTCACTACGGATTCGTTATAACATCGAATCCGTTTATTTAAACTTTGGTCTCTTCGTATCAACATGCATAATAATATACGAGTGTAAAATTTAGGGATAACATACGATCAATACATAAAATATCACGTATAAGGCCATAAGGCCAAAACCCATACTCTGTAAATTTTTGAAATAGCAATTCATAGTATTATGAAACTGATGACATGATAATTCACATAATATATATATAATCAAATACGATTTGATACATCTTAACCCATATATAAACTCATAATCAAACCCTTTCTCAATTACAGAGATTTTACAAAATGTATGAAAGCCATTTTTATAAAAACTAATGACGTGAAATTTAGAATTTGGGAAGAGGAGATTACCCTGAGAATAAGTATAGATTAGTAGGGAATAATTTCTTCTCAACTCTTCTTCAATCAAAATTCTTTCTCAACACTTCTCAATCTCTCTTTGAAACTCTCTCTGTTTCTACTTTTCTAGACTTAGGAAAAATGAAGAAAGAAAAGAAGACGTATGATATAATAAGAGAATCGACGCGATCGAGTGGTGGATTAACCCAATAATGGGTAATCGCTCCAACTCCCCATAGGGCCTTGTTTGGCTAGCAAAATAGATTTAAAAAACATTTAATTTAATAAAACTTTATCATATAGTTTTATTAATGTCACACTCCTTCATAAAATAAATCAATATCTTATTTAATTTATTTTAAATAAAATATAATAATTTCTCATAATTTCACATAGTCACATTATTAATTTTCTCATTAATAAATAATGTCAAATTATTAACTCTCTAATTAATAATTAAATTAATTAAATAACATCATGCTTAATTAAATATTTCATTTAATTGATAAGCTCACATAATTACATATTTGAATAATAATTATTCTCTATATTAATTTAATAAATGTAACACATAATTAAATTAATCTACCATAATGCATCAAATAATTATTTAATCAAATAATTAAATCATCAAAAATATTTCTTTAATTCAATAAATATTAAAATTAATTTACAAAAATCTCGCTCATCACATCGCACGTACTTAGCAAACCTTATGTGGGGGCCCATAACGGGAGAAAGCGATTGGATGAAGAAAACGACAAGTATAAGTTGTTTATAAATAATGACATAGTAGTTATCGTTAATACTGTTGGAATACCCAGTGGTTAAAACACAGTAGCACACGGTATTGCATTAATTATTGATACTTACGTAAGAAGGAACTACTCAATAATTGTTACAGTAATTACTGTTCAATATTTTATTTTATTGATTCAATAATTGTTGCGTTGATATTTTATATTATCATTGTTTCAATAATTGTCATTACACAGTATTTTCCATTATCAGATCAATAATTCATATTATTAGAATAATATTATTAAGCATTATTGGAAATGTCTAGAAAGTTTTGTCTAAGGAGAGGTTTGGTCACCTAATCAAGGCGCCAAGAAGGAGAAATCCTTATCGAAAGCCCCTCTTTCCGGAGCTAGCATGGTTGTTAGTATTGTAATTCTGTAATATTATTTGGGAATAATTAATTATTGATTTATATGATAAGGAAAATATTCATTTTATGTGGATATAGATAGAGAAAATTTTAAAGTGACAATTGTTGAAAAATTGATATTTTATCTTTTCTGATAAAATAATTGATTTAAATGTATTATTATATTATAATAATATAATAATGGTGATATTTTTACTATGAATGTGTGATATATGAATAAATGAGGAGGAAGAGTATTTTTGATACAATAAATGATAAAAATATGTTAAACATGTCGGTGGGCCCTATTTCTTGACTGAAATTTGATTATAGCTTGTAAAATCGTCCGTATCTGGATTTCGGGCAACTTCTGCTTGGAATTTGGAAAAACTTAAACTTACAAAGTTGTAGAGAGTTGAATTTCCTATAGAATAAACATAAGATTCGAATTTTTTTTGATAAAAGGGCTATTTATTATGAGGTATTGAAGTTCCAAAATAATTGATTTTTGAAGTTTTAATTATTATTTTTAAGAAAAACATTTTTTTCATTACTGGTGGGCCCCACATGTGTGGTAAATGAGCTAAATTCAGATTCAAGAGGTGGGCGTGAAAATTTTATAAATATATTAATATTTTATTAAATTTTCTGCTTTGGTGTTCTAATTATTTTCTTATAAATAAGGCGCTTAGGTTAGAATTGAAAATCACACCAGAAACTGAAATCTCCTCTCTCTATATTATCGAGCGTATTCTTGTGAGTATTTTGATACTTTGAGTGTTGCTATACGGTGCAAGTTTCCTTCAGCACTATATCTAGTATTAAATCGTAAATAATCATCTTTTCGAGGTAAGGGATGTTATTTTTTTTATAAATGATATTAATTCTTTCAATATCATTATGTCGGAATATTGAAAATATTTTTCTTGTGAAATTCTTGTCTTTTAGTGTTGGGGTTACTATTCACGTATACGGCATTATTCACGTATACGGTACTATTCACGAATACGGCACTATTCACAGAAAAATTAAATTTTTATTTTTGTCCAAAATATCTATTATGGATACTAGCTTTTGATTTTTTCCATTTTTTTGGTCTTCATTCTTGATTTTACCTCCACTATGGTTATTTATGAAGTATTTTTGAATGGGATTGTTTAAAGTACGAATCCATAATATTTATTCTTTGTTTCACTGGATTCATTTTTTTTAAAATATGTTTCATCATCCTCAGTCCTAAATGATGATATTATGAATATCTTTGGCCCAGTAGTAGCAAAAGATGAATGATTTTCGATGAATATCTTTGACCCGTAGTGCAAAGATGAACAGTGTTGAGATGAACATGAATTAATCGATGAATATCTTTGACACCAGAAAGTGAAAAGATGAATATTTGATTCAAGATGTATATTGATTGATGTTACGAGGATAAAATATTGATGATGGACTTTTAAATTCATAGATAATAGTAGATTTCATTCTCTACGTAACTCTTCTATGAATTATTATTTCATTCTGAATATTGATCTGAAACTTGTTGTCTATTATATTTTATCAGATTTTTCCCTGTTGAAGACTAACGATAATTTGTTCTATATTATCTTAGTCATAATATTCTTTATTGGGCTAGTTGAGCTCACCCTTTTCCTTTTTAATCTATTTTTCTTCTCAGGAGGCGAAAATGTAGCGAGTACTAGTCGGGGAATGGAATGAAGGTTCTAGGAAGTTGTTTTTGAAGTCCTCACTATTTTGTAAAATAGTGTATCAATAATTATAATGAGGACTTATTTGGGTGTGAATATTGTCTAGATGATAATATTTGTATTTAAACTCACAGTTTATGTGTTGTCGTATTTTGCACGACAATTGTATTAATAAAATTGTAGTTGTTTCTGTACCATGTATTTGGCGACTCAGAATGGGTGTTGTATACCTATTTTGAGGGCGTCATAACGTATCTATGTTACGTAAATATGTGGAAGACCCGAACCACATTATTGAGTTAGAAGCGGACGAAATAGCGGAAGATTTAACGTATGAAGAGGTTCTTGTTAAAATCTTGGATAAGAAGGAACACATTCTACGTTCCAAGGTTATACCTCAAGTCAAAGTTTTGTGGAGAAACCACGATGTTAAGAAAATGACCTGGGAGTTATAATCTGAAATGAAATCAAGGTATCCTAACCTATTCGACATACCAGGTACGTATCCTAATTTCGAGGGCGAAATTTCATAAGGAGGGGAGATTGTAAGACCCCGAATTTTATGAAATGAAAGTATTCAATTTTTCTTATAATTATTATTTTATTTAGTAAATGGTTAAATTGATAAAAGGATTAAATTTAAGGGTGATATGTGAAAAATTTGCAAAGTAAAGCAAGTTGTTGTAAAATATTCATTTGGTCGTGGAATATTCTTGTTGTCGGGGAATATTCGTACGACGGCGCAGCCATTTATGGGCCCCATAACAGAATAATTGTTGGATGAAGAAAACGACAAGTTTGAGTTTTATAAATAACGGGGTAGTTGTTACCATTAACACTGTTGGAATACCTGGTGGTTAAAATACAGTAATACGTGTTGTTGCACAGTAGCACACGGTATTGCACAATATTTTCAAATTATTAATTCTTACGTAAGAAGGCACTACTCAATAATTGTTACAATAATTACTGTTCAATATTTTATTTTATTGATTCAATAATTGTTGCGTTGATATTTTATATTATTGTTGTTTCAATAATTGTCACTGCACAGTATTTCCCATTATCAAATTAATAATTCATATTATTTGAATAATATTATTAGATAGCATTATTGGCAATGTCTAGAAAGTTCTGTCAAGGAGATGTTTGGTCACCTAATTGTGCGCCAGTAAGGAGAAATCCTTATCGCAAAGCCCCCTCTTTCCTGGGAACGGTCCTGGTTGTCATTATTGTGATTCTGTAATATTATTTGTGAATAATTATTTATTAATTTATATGATAAAAAAATATTTATTTTATGTGGACATAAATGATGGATAGGAAAATATTTATTTTATGTGGTTATAAATGAAGGAATTAATGTTGAGGTGTTTTATCAGTATTTTGTCAGATTGGAGGTATTTACAAAATCAATTAAATAGGTGTTCTTAAGCTCTATTGCATGAGTTATAATTTTGATCCGACCGTTGGATCGTTGTGATTTTTGGATATGTTATACATATATAAGTTGAGTATATGTCCACAAATTTTGAACCGTTAAAAATTAATGTATGATTTGTTATGAATTTTAAGAGGTGTTGTAAATCATCCGTTTGTGGATTTCGAATATTTTCTGTTTGGAATTTGGAAAAACTTTCTTCTACAAAGTTGTAGAGAATTCGATTTCGTATGGAATGGACATAAAATTCTTATTTTTCTGATAAAAGGGCTATTTATTATGAATTATTTAAGTTTCAGAAATTAAAATATTTTTATTAAAAATATGGGTGGGCCCCCCACTTTTGGTTGTTGGGAAAGGTGGCTGATTTTTAGTGGGCCCCACTTGTGGTGGCTGAAATTTTTTTAAAGAAGTGTGCGTAGAAAAAAAGGTATTATTATTTTATTATTTAGTCTCCTATGGCGTTCTAGCATTTTCCTATAAATAGACGTTTAAGTTAGAATTGAAAATTACACTAGAATCAAAGAATTCTTCTTCTATAATCTTAAGCGTATTTCTTTCGAGTTTTAGAAAGCTTTGAGCGTAGAAAATAGTGAAAGTTTTCTTCAAGAATATCCCCGCTATACTAGTTGGAATACTCTTCTTTTCAAGGTAAGGGATATTATTTTTGTTCAATATTCGCTTGAAATAATATTTTCTTCCATACTCTGTAGTATGTAAGTAATATTATTTCGTTTCAGATTTCGAATTCTATACTCGTTTTGTTAACCTGATTTTCTTAGTTCTTTACCAAAAAATTATTGTGTAAAATCTAAAATACGCACAACACGCAAGTATGCGTGATCAACAAGTAATATAATGATAAATAAAGTATCGTTCCCACAGAGACAAATATTAATTTAAATCTAAAAATTACCAGCTTTATATTATTTCAATTTTATTAAACTAATCGAATGATTGATTGTAATTAATAAAAACTAATGAACTAAAAATCAAAACAAATCAACACAACTAATAACCATAAATTTCAATCAGATAATGGAAAATTAAGCCAACAATGTCACTTTAAGTTTCCCTCTGATTATCACACTTCTTTTCAATTCAATTAACTATCTCAGCTCATTAATCAAGAACACTAAAGTAGAATTAGTCATCTCTCGATGCATTAACATCATATTAACTTAAATCCACAATTGATAGAATTAAGCCAAACACCCTAATTAACTAATTCACTATATCTCTATGTGTGACGCCCCCAAAATAGGTATACATCACCCATCTTGAGTCGCCAAATACATGGTACAAAATTCAAATACAACTTAATTATACAACAGTCGTGTAAAATACGACAAAACATATGTTGTGAGTTTTAATACAAATATTGTCATCTAGACAATATCCACACTCAATTAAGTCCTCATTACATTTATTATCACACTATTTAACAGAATAGTGAGGACTACTAATGTTATTATCTGGACCGTCACTCCGTTCCCCGACTAGTCCCTACTACGTTCTCATTTCCTAAAGAGAACAGTGAAAGAAAGGGTTAGCTCAACTAGCCCAGTAAGAAATATTATGACTAAGATAATGCAGAATAATTTATCATTAGTCTTCAACAGTGTTAAACTGATAAAATATAACAAACATCAAGTTTAACTGCGGCGGAACATGCAATCCATTAAAAGAGTCAAGTAGAGAATAAAATCTACTATCTTTTATGATTTAAAAGGTTTTTCAATATTTTCATCGCTGAGACTCAGCTTAATAAATAATCCACATCATCCCTGCACTACGGCCAAGGATATTCATTAGTATCACGACCACAAATTATCCATGCACTACGGGCCAAGGATATTCGTGTATTCATCAATGGTCACGATCATGCCATAAAATAATTCATCTTTACACCTTGGTCAAGAGAATTCATGACACCCCCAAAATAGGTATACATCACCCATTTTGAGTCGCCAAATACATGGTACAGAATACAAATACAAACTTAATTATACAACTGACGTGTAATATACTACAAAATATAAATGAGAGTTTAAACAGGAATATTGCCTTCTAGACAATATCCACTCTCAAATAGAGTCCTCATTACATTTATTATCACACTATTTTATAGAATAGTGAGGACTACTAATACTCCATCTCGCACCATCACTCCGCTCCCCGACTAGTCCCCTGCCACGTTCTCATTTCTCAAGAGAACAAAGTGAAAGAAAGGGTGAGCTCAACTAGCCCAAAGAAGAAATATTATGACTAAGATAATGCGAATAAATTATCATTAGCCTTCAACAATGTTAAACCGATAAAATACAATAGACATCAAGTTTAATCTGCAATGAACAAGCAATCCATTAAAAGAGTCAAGTAGAGAATAAAATCTACTATCTTTTATGATTTAAAAGGTTTTTCATCACTTTTATCATTGAAACTCGACTTAATAAATAATCCACATCATCCACATGACTACTACCAAGGATATTCATTAGGTCACAACCACAAATTATCCATGCACTACGGGCCAAGGATATTCGTGTATTCATCAATGGTCATGATCATGCCAACAATCGTCCATCGATTGCACTCACTAGCCAATGAGGACTTTTACCACATCATTTGTAACATTACGTGTAAGACCCCGAATTTTATGAAATAAAAGTATTCAATTTTTTTTATAATTATTATTCATTGAATGGTTAAATTGATAAAAGTTTAAAGTTAAGGGTGATATATATAAATTTTTCAAAATAAGCAAGTGGTTATAAAAATTCATTGTTGTCAGAGAATATTCATTTGGTTGTGGAATATTCTTGCTGTCGGGGAATATTCGTATGTACCAAACAGCAGACCATTTAGGGCCCCATAACAAAGATAACCATCGGATGAAGAAAAAAACAAGTTTGAGTTTTTATAAATAATGGCGTAGTTGTTACCGTTAACACTGTTGGAATACCCGGTGGTTAAAAATACGATGTCTGGCGTGGTTGCACAAAGAAAGATTACGGTATTGCATAGTATTTTTGAATTATTGATTCTTACGTAAGAAGGCACTACTCAATAATTGTTACAGTAGTTATTGTTCAATATTTTATTTTATTGATTCAATAATTGCTGCGTTGATAGTTTATATTATTGTTGTAATAATAACTTTCATTTCACAGTATTTCTCATTATCATATCAATAATTCATATTATTTGAATAATATTATTAGATAGCATTATTGGCAATGTCTAGAAAGTTCTATCAAGGAGAGGTTTGGTCACCTAATTGCGCGCCAGTAAGGAGAAATCCTTATCGGAAAGCCCCCTCTTTCCTGGGAACTGCCTGGTTGTCATTGTTGCGATTCTATAATATTATTTGTGAATAATTAATTATTGATTTATAAGATAGGGAAATATTTATTTTATGTGGATATAAATGATGAATTTATTTATGTGGTTATAAATGAAGGAATTAATGTTGAGGTATTTTATCAGTATATTTGTCGGAATGGAGGTATTAAAAATCAAATCAGTATTTTTACGATATATTGCGTGAGTTATAATTTTTAATCCGACCGTTGGATCGTTGTGATTTTTGGATATATAATACATATATAAGTTGAGTATATGTCCACAAATTTTGAACCGTTAAAAATTAACGTATGATTTGTTATGAATTTTAAGAAGTGGCTGATTTAGAAATTGTTTTTATAAATGTTTTTAGTGGAAAATTCTAGAAAGCGGGCCCCACTTTTTGGTTGGCGATTGAATGCATGTGCTGAGTTGGACTACTAATTCACTACGGATTAATGAGAACTTTTACCACATCATTTGTAACATTACGGTCATGATTACACCGAATAATCCCTAGTCATAATCATACCAAGTCCATCCATGCACTATAGGCCACAGATGACTTTCAAAAAATATAAACATGAGGATGATGACAATGATATAAGAATTCAATAAAACAAGTTCAAGAATTAATTTATTCAGGAACTAATAAGTCCAAATTGTCAACATGATACTTCTTTGTAGAGTAAAATTCAAGAATGCTCAGAAGAATATTTCCATGAAAAGATACTGGATGAAGCGCAAATATCAAGGATATTCCATTAATTTCATGGAGTATAGAAGTCAAAACTTTAACCAACCGAGTATAATAAATAATGGAATAACAAAAAAATCACCATGCATGCGGTGCCAGATAGATTAAAAGTTATTCCAATGTAATAATAAATAACGAAACCAGTCGTGCAAAATTTGCAACCAATTGGATGTTCCAATGAATAATAAAGAATGGAATAACAATGAAATCACCATGCATGCGGTACTTTGCATAGACAAAGTTATTCCAACAGAATACTAAATAACGGAACGTGTCAAAGTAAATTCATGCACCGATAAGATGTTCCAACAGAATAATAAAAGACGGAACCAAGTCCGGCATAAAACGCATGAGCGAGGATATTCTAACGTAATAATAAAGATAGAACTGTGTCCGCATAAAATGCATGAGCATGGATATTCCAAATGTAATAATAAAGAATGGAATAATGTAAGAATTTCACCAAGTATAGGGTAGCTCATGAATACAAAAGTTATTCCAATGTAATAATAAAGAATGGAATAATGTAATTTCTCTTCATGAATACAAAAGAAATAATACCCCTTACCTTAGAATAAAGTTGGATAACTTGGAATAGAAATGTAGCGGACTTCTCTTCTTCTTCTCTATAATTTCTCTCTATAATAAATGCTCTATATAGCTTTGGTGAATTGGTGAGAAATGAAGGAAGAATGAGCTTCTATTTATAGAAAAATATAGTTTTGATAATTGCACGTTTTGGGGCTCGAAAAATTATAAGACAATACCTCCAACTTTTCTTTCATTTTTAATTTAGTCCCGCAAGTATTATCAAACTCTCACCACCTCCCTAATAGTAAATAATGTGAATCGATAGTTCAATCATGTGAATCAATAGTTATAATCATGTGAAAATACAAAATACAATATAGTACCTCCATCTATACCTCCTTTTAACTTAGTCATGCAAGTATTATCAATCTTGCACCAACTCCCCTAATAATAAGTGAATGTGACTCAATAGTACACACATGTGAACAAATAGTTATATAAGCATGTGAATTAGTAGTAATTAATTGCTCATTTATCCAATAAATTACCCGATTTATCAATATAACCCCCCACATCAATTATCATCTAATAGATGTCGATTTCAACTAACACCAATAATCCCAACATAATGGAACTATCAAATTCATCTCTAATCAACATGAACTTATTCATTATTAATATCCTAACTCACAATATTTAACAATCATGTTGTTCCCAAGAAAGAGGGGCTTTCCAATAAGATTTTCTCCTATTGGCGCCGCAATTAGGTGACCAAACCTCTCCTCGCGTAACTTCTAGACATTGTAAATATTGCAATTTAATAATATGAATAACTTTGTCATCTCAATTATTGATTTAATAATATATCATATAATGCGAGATGATATTGTGACAAGAATCTAATAAATAATATGAGAGATATGATGCAATAATTATCGTAGCAATAATTGAGTATAACCGAGTGACTTCTCACGTAAGCATCAATAATCAATCGTGTGCTACTATGCAACCACGCAGTATTATCGTGCATTTTTACTAATGAAAGTAGTTCAATAGTATTAACGGTAAAACTTCCGCCGTTATTTTCATAAAAATATTTTTGTCGTTTTCTCAATCCGATAATAATTCTGTTGTGGGGTCCACCAATGATTGCGTCATTGTATGAATATTCCCTGCTAAAATGAATATTCCCCGACCAATCGAATATAATATAACAACTTGCATACTTTGCAGAATTTATAAATACTACCCATAACTATAACATTATAACAAATTCATTCCATAATATTCAAAAATGATAATTATAGAAAAATCATCTTTATTCATAAAAGTTGGGATCTTACAACCTCCCCTTCTTATGAAATTTCGCCCTCAAAATTAGGGTATGTACCTGGTATGTCGAAGAGGTAAGGATACCTTGATTTCATTTCAGATTCTAACTCTCAGGTCATTTCCTCAACATCGTGGTTCCTCCATAAAATGTTAACTTTAGGTATAACCTTGGAGCGTAGAATATGTTCCTTCTTATCCAAGATTTGAACAAGAACCTCTTCATATGTTAAATCTTCCGCTATTTCGTCCGGTTCTAACTCAATAATGTGGTTCGGGTCCTTCACATATTTACGTAACATGGATATATGAAAAATGTTATGAACACGAGACATACATGGCGGTAAAGCGAGTCTATAGGCTACAGTCCCTACTCAATCGAGGATTAAAAATGGGCCAATGAATCGAGGATTGAGCTTTCCTCTCTTTCCAAATCTCGTAACTCCTTTCCATGGAGCAACACGTAACAACACATGATCTCCAATATCGAATTCCACGTCTTTTCGATGAAGATCAGCATAACTCTTTTTTCGAACTTGTGAGGTTTTTATACGTTGTCGGATCGTTTGAATCTTTTTCGTAGTCATACGTACCAACTTTGGTCCCAACAACGTTGCTTCACCCACCTCATCCTAGCATACTGGAGAACAACACTTTCTTCCATACAACGCTTCTAATGGAGCCACGCCAATACTTGCTTGATAACTGTTGTTGTAGGAAAACTCCACCAATGGTAAGAACATGTCCCAACTTCCCTTGAAGTCAAGGACACAGAGTCTTAATAAATCTTCAAGAGTTTGAATAGTCCTCTCTGATTGTCCGTCCGTCTCGAGGATGATATGCCGAACTAAATCGTAAATCATGCTCATAGCTTTTTTGCAAACTAACCCAAAATCGTGAAGTGAATCTTGGGTCTCGATCAGAAACTATGGATACTAGCATACCATGCAATCTTATAACCTCTTTTATGTACATACGAGCAAGACGTTCAAGTGTATAAGTTTCTCGTATAGGTAAGAAATGAGCAGACTTGGTCAATCTATCAACAATGACCCAAATTGCATCTATACCTTGAGAAACCTTGGGAAGACCAATAACGAAATCCATGGTAATGTGCTCCCACTTCCATTCTGGAATTTCAAGTGGTTGCAATGAACCTTTTGGTACTGGATGCTCCGCCTTGACTCGTTGACAAGTTAAACACCTTGAGATAAACAGCGCTATCTCCCTCTTCATATTGCCCCACCAAAATGTATGTCAAAGATCATGATACATTTTGGTACTCCCAGGATGGATTGCAAACGGTGTGTTGTGCGCCTCCATCATGATTTTATACTTTAAATTAGGGTCGTTAGGAACACAAAGTCTGGAGTTCACTTGAAGTATTCCTTCTTCATCGATTCTTGCTTCTAGCATAGCACCTTCTTGCACTTTCTTCCTCATACGCATCAGCTCCAGGTCTATAATTTGAGCAGCTTTAACTTTATCGATTAAAGTCTGTTCTACTCGTATATTCGCCATCATCACGTGGGTCCCTGGAGTCTTTATCTCTATCTCCATCCTTTGCAAGTCATACAAAATGGGCCTTTGCGTTGACAATATCGCACTCGTACCCACATATGATCTTCTACTCAATGCGTCAACTACCACGTTCATTTTTCCAGGATGGTATTGGATGGTATGATCATAATATTTCAACAGTTCAAGCCAATGTCGTTGTCGCATGTTGAGTTCCTTTTGAGTGAAGAAATATTTGAGGCTTTTATGATCCGTAAAGATCTCCACTTTCTCCCCATACAAGTAATGCCTCCAAATCTTTAGTGCAAAAATGACTGCTGCCAACTCTAGATCATGAGTAGGATAATTCCTCTCATATTCTTTGAGTTGTCGTGAGGCGCATAAAGCTATGACTTTCCCATGTTGCATGAGAACGCAACCTAACCCTTTGCGAAGCATCATCAGAGATGACAAACCCCTTCGAGCGGATGGTATTGTCGAACAGTGTAAACGAGTCTTCTCTTGAGTTCTTGAAAACTCTTCTCACATTCCTCGTTCCAACCGAATTTTGTATCTTTCCGAGTCAGCTGAGTTAAGGGAGTAGCGATTCGAGAAAATCCTTCCACGAATCTCCGATAATAACCAGCTAAGCCGAGAAAGCTACGTATTTTGGTCACTGATTTGGGTTGCTCCTAGCGTTGAATAGCTTCAATCTTTGCTGGGTCAACAGATATTCCATGACTTGATACTACGTGCCCAAGGAATGCTACTTCCTCAAGCCAGAACTCGCATTTCTTCAACTTGGCATAAAGCTTATATTCACGAATCTTTTGGAGTATCAGCCTCAAGTGTTGCTCATGATCTTCACGGCTTTTGGAATAAATAAGGATGTCATTAATAAAGACGACCACAAAGTGATCCAAATATTCCTTAAATACTCGGTTCATCATATCCATGAAGGCAGCAGGAACATTAGTCAATCCAAAAGACATGACTAGGAATTCATAATACCCGTACCGAGTTCTAAAAGTCGTCTTTGGAATGTCATCGGTTCTAATCTTCAATTGGTGATATCCGGAACGAAGATCAATCTTTGAAAAGAATTTGGCTCCTTGCAACTGGTCAAACAGGTCATCAATACATGGCAATGGGTACCTATTTTTGATGGTGACATGTTTTAACTCCCGATAATCAATACAAAGTCGCATACTCCCGTCTTTCTTCTTCACGAATAGAACAGGAGCACCCCGAGGAGATGTACTAGGATGAATGAAACCGATGTCTAACAATTCATGCAGTTAGGTCTTTAACTCGTGAAGTTTAATAGGAGCCATTCGATATGGGACTTTGGAAATGGGTTTTGTACCGGGTTCAAGGTCGATACAAAATTCAATTTCACGTTCTGTGGGTAGGCCAAGAAGTTCTTCAGGGAATACGTCAGGAAATTTATTAACAATAGAAATATCATTCAAAACTGACGTATTTTTGTTTAGATCCGTGACATGAGCTAAGAAAGCTTGACATTCGTTTTTTAATAAACAAATAGCTTTATGGCTTGAGATGACAGTGATTGATTTTAATGGTTTGGTTTCTTGAATTCGCATAATAGGTTGGTTAGGAATATGAAAGCTAACAACCTTACGAAAATAATCAATTTTTGCATGATGAGTAGTTAACCAATCAATCCCTAGAATTACGTCAAATGCAAGTATTTTCAATGAAATAAGATCGAGAGGTAATGTGAGGGTACCGATTTGAACCAAACAAGACTTATAAACAGTGGATGTAATGAAGGTTTCTCCCAATGGAGTTTCAACAGATAAGTCAAAGTCCAATTTCTCTGGAGTCAAATTTAAACATTAAGCGCAAGTAGGAGAAATAAAAGAATGGGCAGAACCGGTATCAAATAAGTTATATACTTCGCTAGAGTTTATGATAAGCTTACCTGTGATGACCTCGTTTGGGTTCCTTTCTTTTTGGGAGGTCACGAAAAGCGCTCTTCCTTGAACTACCGGTTTTGTCTTGTCTAGGACGACCTTTGATGCCTCCATCCCAGCTGGACTTATCTTCGGTGCATGACAAAATCGGGTCAGGTGACCTTCTCTTCCACAATTGTAACATGCTTTGGAGGGCATCGCGCAATTTGGACTGATGTGTCCCTCCCCTCCACATTTGAAGCATATGATAGGTGGTCGTTATCCTTCCTTAACGACAGGTGCTGACGCTGACGTCTTTCCATCATTGTTGAATCTCCTCTTCTTGAAATATTCATTCTTATTTTTTTGGCCATGATTACCACCGAAGTGGTTACCATTTTTGGCATGTTGATTCCCTCCACGCTTATTATCACCGCTTCGATGACTGTTTTCACTGGTATTATCATTTTGCCTACTGCTCTCTTTTGGTTGGGTTGACTCATTATCGCGCTCTAATAACTGAGCCCTATTAACAACATCTGAATACAAACATAGTTTATGAAAGATAAGATATTGACGTATCTCAGGTTTCAAACCTCTTAGAAACATTCGCGTCATTCTCTCCTCATTATCAACCAAATGGGACGCAAACTGGGACAGCTCGACAAACTTGGCTTCGTACTGCGACACGATCATGTTGTTTTGTTCCAGTTTAATGAACTCTACCTCTTTCATGTGACAAATACTTTCGGGAAAGTACTTGTCTTTGAACAGTTCTTGGAACTTCTCCCAAGACATCTTCAAGTAAGGCAAGTTGAGTACGCTTTACAAATTCCCACCAAGAATCTGCCCCACCGCAAGAACATGAAGGTGGTAAAGGGAACCTTTTGCTCCTTGGAGCATCCCAAGACATCAAATATCTTGTTGATCTGCTTTATCCATGTCTCCCCCTTAAGTGGCTTTGGCTCTCCAAAAAACTCCGGTGGTCCCAGCTCTTTGAACTGTTTGGCGGTGACCGTCCGAGAGTTGCCAGTGTTTCCACCTGCATTTTGGACAAGAGCCGCTCTTGCCTGATGTTGCATGAATTGCATGAAGCCTCGGAACATTCCATCATTCATCATTTGGTCAGTGTTGTTGTTTGCATGAGGATTGTCGCCTTCCTGATGCACATTGTCCTGGTTATTAATCTGCGGAGACTCAACGGTCTCCTGTGTTCCATTGATGTCCTCAACATTTTTGGATGCCATTTTTAAATACTGCCACAAAACAAGGGTTAATTAACATATCACATATTATCCCTATACTCAGACCGACCAATTAAATACCAAATAAACTTAGGTAGGTCATACTAGCGAAGGATATCCCCGTCTCTCCCCTCCTAGTTCTTGTTTCACATCTTAGCCAGGGATCATATCCCTAAGCTTTGATACCAACTTTCACGCCCCCAAAATAGGTATACATCACCCATTTTGAGTCGCCAAATATATGGTACAGAATACAAATAAAAACTTAATTATACAACTGACGTGTAATATACAACAAAATATAAATGAGAGTTTAAACAGGAATATTGCCTTCTAAAAAATATCCATTCTCAAATAGAGTCCTCATTACATTTATTATCACACTATTTTATAGAATAGTGAGGACTACTAATACTCCATCTCGGACCATCACTCCATTCCTCAACTAGTCTCGGCTACGTTCTCATTTCCTGAAGAGAACGGTGAAAGAAAGGGTGAGCTCAACTAGCCCAGTAAGAAATATTATGACTAAGATAATGCAGAATAAATTATCATTAGCCTTCAACAATGTTAAACTGATAAAATACAATAGACATCAAGTTTAACTGCAGCGGAACAAGCAATCCATTAAAAGAGTCAAGTAGAGAATAAAATCTACTATCTTTTATGATTTAAAAGGTTTTTCATCACTTTTTATCGCTGAGACTCAGCTTAATAAATAATCCACATCATCCCTGCACTACGGCCAAGGATATTCATTAGGGTCACGACCACAAATTATCCATGCACTACGGGCCAAGGATATTCGTGTATTCATCAATGGTCATGATCATGCCAACAACTGTCCATCAGTGCACTACGGGCCAATGAGGACTTTTACCACATCATTTGTAACATTACGTGTAAGACCCCAAATTTTATGAAATAAAAGTATTCAATTTTTTTTATAATTATTATTCATTGAATGGTTAAATTGATAAAAGTTTAATGTTAAGGGTGATATATATAAATTTTTCAAAATAAGCAAGTGGTTATAAAATATTCATTGTTGTCAGGGAATATTCGTTTGGTCGTGGAATATTCTTGCTGTTGGGGAATATTCATACGACGGCGCAGCCATTTGTGGGCCCCATAACAGTATAACTGTCGGATGAAGAAAACAACAAGTTTGAGTTTTTATAAATAACGAAGTAGTTGTTACCGTTAACACTGTTGGAATACCCGGTGGTTAAAATCTGAATACTGGCGTGGTTGCATAGTAAACTGCAGTATTGCATAGTATTTTTGAATTATTAATTCTTACGTAAGAAGGCACTACTCAATAATTGTTATAGTAGTTACTGTTCAATATTTTATTTTATTGATTCAATAATTGTTGTGTTGATAGTTTATATTATTGTTGTAATAATAACTTTCATTTCACAGTATTTCCCATTATCAGATCAATAATTCATATTATTTGAATAATATTATTAGATAGCATTATTGGCAATGTCTAGAAAGTTCTGTCAAGGAGAGGTTTGGTCACCTAATTGCGTGCCAGTATGAGAAATCCTTATCGGAAAGCCCTCTCTTTCCTGGGAACTGCCTGGTTGTCATTGTTGCGATTCTGTAATATTATTTGGGAATAATTAATTATTAATTTATATAATAAGGAAATATTTATTTTATGTGGATATAAATGATGAATTTATTTATGTGGTTATAAATGAAGGAATTAATGTTGAGGTGTTTTATCAGTATGTTTGTCGGAATGGAGGTATTAAAAATCAAATCAGTATTTTTACGATATATTGCGTGAGTTAAAATTTTTAATCCAACCGTTGGATCGTTGTGGTTTTTGGATATGTTATACATATATAAGTTGAGTATATGTCCACAATTGATAGAATTAAGCCAAACACCCTAATTAACTAATTCACTATATCTCTATGTGTGACGCCCCCAAAATAGGTATACATCACCCATCTTGAGTCGCCAAATACATGGTACAAAATTCAAATACAACTTAATTATACAACAAATGGTAAAAAAATACGACAAAACATATGTTGTGAGTTTTAATACAAATATTGTCATCTAGACAATATCCACACTCAATTAAGTCCTCATTACATTTATTATCACACTATTTAACAGAATAGTGAGGACTACTAATGTTATTATCTGGACCGTCACTCCGTTCCCCGACTAGTCCCTACTACGTTCTCATTTCCTAAAGAGAACAGTGAAAGAAAGGGTTAGCTCAACTAGCCCAGTAAGAAATATTATGACTAAGATAATGCGTAATAATTTATCATTAGTCTTCACAACAAATGTTAAACTGATAAAATATAACAAACATCAAGTTTAACTGCGGCGGAACATGCAATCCATTAAAAGAGTCAAGTAGAGAATAAAATCTACTATCTTTTATGATTTAAAAGGTTTTTCAACATTTTCATCGCTGAGACTCAGCTTAATAAATAATCCACATCATCCCTGCACTACGGCCAAGGATATTCATTAGTATCATGACCACAAATTATCCATGCACTACGGGCCAAGGATATTCGTGTATTCATCAATGGTCACGATCATGCCATAAAATAATTCATCTTTACACCCTTGGCTGAAGAGAATCTGTGACACCCCCAAAATAGGTATACATCACCCATTTTGAGTCGCCAAATACATGGTACAGAATACAAATACAAACTTAATTATACAACTGACGTGTAATATACTACAAAATATAAATGAGAGTTTAAACAGGAATATTGCCTTCTAGACAATATCCACTCTCAAATAGAGTCCTCATTACATTTATTATCACACTATTTTATAGAATAGTGAGGACTACTAATACTCCATCTCGCACCATCACCCGCTCCCCAACTAGTCCCCGCTTACGTTCTCATTTCTCAAGAGAACGGTGAAAGAAAGGGTGAGCTCAACTAGCCCAAAGAAGAAATATTATGACTAAGATAATGCGAATAAATTATCATTAGCCTTCAACAATGTTAAACCGATAAAATACAATAGACATCAAGTTTAAGCTGCGTAATGAACAAGCAATCCATTAAAAGAGTCAAGTAGAGAATAAAATCTACTATCTTTTATGATTTAAAAGTTTTTCATCACTTTTATCAAACTGAAACTCACTTAATAAATAATCCACATCATCCATGCACTACTACCAAGGATATTCATTAGTGGTCACAACCACAAATTATCCATGCACTACGGGCCAAGGATATTCGTGTATTCATCAATGGTCATGATCATGCCAACAATCATCCATCGAGTGCACCACGCCAATGAGGACTTTTACCACATCATTTGTAACATTACGTGTAAGACCGAATTTTATGAAATAAAAGTATTCAATTTTTTTATAATTATTATTCATTGAATGGTTAAATTGATAAAAGTTTAAAGTTATGGGTGATATATATAAATTTTTCAAAATAAGCAAGTGGTTATAAAAATTCATTGTTGTGGAATATTCATTTGGTTGTGGAATATTCTTCTTTGTCAGGGAATATTCGTATGATCGGTATGACCATTTAGGGCCCCATAACAAAGATAACTGCTCGGATGAAGAAAAAAACAAGTTTGAGTTTTATAAATAATGGCGTAGTTGTTACCGTTAACACTATTGGAATACCCGGTGGTTAAAATACAGTAATACGCGTGGTTGCACAGTAGCACACGGTATTGCATAGTATTTTTGAATTATTGATTCTTACGTAAGAAGGCACTACTCAATAATTATTCTGATGAGTTATTGTTCAATATTTTATTTTATTGATTCAATAATTGCTGCGTTGATAGTTTATATTATTGTTGTAATAATAACTTTCATTTCACAGTATTTCTCATTATCATATCAATAATTCATATTATTTGAATAATATTATTAGATAGCATTATTGGCAATGTCTAGAAAGTTCTATCAAGGAGAGGTTTGGTCACCTAATTGCGCGCCAGTAAGGAGAAATCCTTATCGGAAAGCCCCTCTTTCCAGGAACCGCACTGGGTTGTCATTGTCATGATTCTATAATATTATTTGTGAATAATTAATTATTGATTTATAAGATAGGAAATATTTATTTTATGTGGATATAAATGATGAATTTATTTATGTGGTTATAAATGAAGGAATTAATGTTGAGGTATTTTATCAGTATATTTGTCGGAATGGAGGTATTAAAAATCAAATCAGTATTTTTACGATATATTGCGTGAGTTATAATTTTTAATCCGACCGTTGGATCGTTGTGATTTTTGGATATATAATACATATATAAGTTGAGTATATGTCCACAAATTTTGAACCGTTAAAAATTAACGTATGATTTGTTATGAATTTTAAGAAGTGGATGATTTAGAAATTGTTTTTATAAATGTTTTTAGTGGAAAATTCTAGAAGGCGGGCCCCACTTTTTGGTTGGTGATTGAATGCATGTGCTGAGTTAGACTACTAATTCACTACGGGTCAATGAGGACTTTTATCACATCATTTGTAATATTACGGTCATGATTACACCGAATAATCCCTAGTCATAATCATACCAACCATAGATGACTTTCAAAAAATATAAACATGAGGATGATGACAATAATATAAGAATTCAATAAAACAAGTTCAAGAATTAATTTATTCAGGAACTAATAAGTCCAAATTGTCAACATGATACTTCTTTGTAGAGTAAAATTCAAGAATGCTCAGAAGAGTTTTTCCAGGAAAAGATACTGGATGAAGCGCAAATATCAAGGATATTCCACTAATTTCATGGAGTATAGAAGTCAAAACTTTAACCAACCGAGTATAATAAATAATGGAATAACAAAAGAAATCACCATGCATGCGGTACTTAGCAGATAGACAAAGTTATTCCAATGAGAATAATAAATAATCTAAACCAGTCGGGTGAAAATTTGCAAGCAGGATGTTCCAACAGAATAATAAAGAATGGAATAACAATAGAAATCACCATGAATACGGTACTTCGCATAGATAGGTTATTCCAATAGAATACTAAATAACGGAACCGTCGTGTCAAAGTAAATTGCACCGATAGGATGTTCCAATGTAATAATAAAGAGCGGAACTGTGTCCGCATAAAAGCGCATGAGACAAGATATTCTAACGAGAATAATAAAAGCGGAACCAGTCCGGCATAAAATGCATGCATGATGGGATATTCTAACAGAATAATAAAGAATGGAATAATAGAAGAAATTCACCAAGTATAGGGTAGCATGAATACAAAAGTTATTCCAATGTAATAATAAAGAATGGAATAATGTAATTTCTCTTCATGAATACAAAAGAAATAATACCCTTACCTTAGAATAAAGTGATAATTTGGAATAGAAATGTAGCAGACTTCTCTTCTTCTTCTCTCTATAATTTCTCTCTATAATAAATGCTCTATAGCATTCGTGAATTGGTGAGAAATGAAGGAAGAATGAGCTTCTATTTATAGAAAAATATAGTTTTGATAATTGCACGTTTTGGGGCTCGAAAAATTATAGTACAATACCTCCAACTTTTCTTTTATTATTAATTTAGTCCTGCAAGTATTATCAAACTCTCACCACCTCCCCTAATAGTAAATAATGTGAATCAATAGTTCAATCATGTGAATCAATAGTTATAATCATGTGAAAATACGAAATACAATATAGTACCTCCATCTATACCTCCCTTTTTAACTTAGTCATGCAAGTATTATCAATCTTGCACCAACTCCCCTAATAGTAAGTGAATGTGACTCAATAGTACACACATGTGAACAAATAGTTATATAAGCATGTGAATTAGTAGTAATTAATTACTCATTTATCCGATAAATTACCCGATTTATCAATATAACCCCCAGACATCAATTATCATCGGAATAGATGTCGATTTCAACTAACACCAATAATCCCAACATAATGGAACTATCAAATTCATCTCTAATCAACATGAACTTATTCATTATTAATATCCTAACTCACAATATTTAACAATCATGTTGTTCCCAAGAAAGAGGGGGCTTTCCAATAAGGATTTCTCCCTATTGGCGCGCAATTAGGTGACCAAACCTCTCCTTGGCGGAACTTCTAGACATTGTAAATATTGCAATTTAATAATATGAATAACTTTGTCGTCTCAATTATTGATTTAATAATATATCATATAATGCAGATGATATTGTGACAATAATCGAATAAATAATATGAGAGATATGATGCAACAATTACTGTAGCAATAATTGAGTATAACTGAGTGACTTCTCACATAAGCATCAATAATCAATACCGTGTACTACTATGAAACCACGCCAGATTATTCTTGTTCTTTACTACCTAAAGTAGTTCAACAAGATTAATCTGTGAAACTTCCGCCGTTATTTTCATAAAAATATTTTTGTTGTTTTCTCAATCAAAATAATAATTCTATTGTGGGGTCCACCAATGATCATATTTATTGTAGGAATATTCCCTGCTAAAACGAATATTCCCAGACCAATCGAATATAATATAACAACTTGCATACTTTGCAGAATTTATAAATACTACCCACAATTATAACATTATAACAAATTCATTCCATAATATTCAAAAATGATAATTATAAAAAAATCATCTTTATTCATAAAAGTTGGGGTCTTACAGAATCCATAGCCATAATCATACCAAAAATTGTCCATCAATGCACTACGGGCCAATGAGGACTTTTTCCACATCATTTGTAACATTACGGCCATGATTATACCGAATAATCCTCAGTCATAATCATACCAAGTCCATCTATGCACCTATGTGCCACAGATGACTTTCAACATAATATAAACATGAGGATGATGACAATGATATAAGAATTCAATAAAACAAGTTCAAGAATTAATTTATTCAGAACTAATAACGCCCAAATTGTCAACATGATACTTCTTTGTAGAGTAAAATTCAAGAATGCTCAAAGGAATATTTCCATGAAAAGATACTGGATGACGCGCAAATATCAAGGATATTCCACTAATTTCATGGAGTATAGAAGTCAAAACTTTAACCAACCTGAGTATAATAAAAATGGAATAACAAAAGAAATCACCGTGCATGCGATGACCGCATGCACGGAGTTATTCCAATGTAATAATAAATAACGAAACGTGTCGTGCGAACGCATGCATGTGGGATATTCCAATGAATAATAAATAACGGAACCAAAGTTAGTCAAAATTTGCAACCGGGATGTTCCAATGTAATAATAAATAACGGAATCAGTCATGCGTAACGCCGCACGCATGGATGTTCAACGTAATAATAAATAATGGAATAACAAAAGAATTTCACTATGTATGCGGTACTTCGCATAGACAGGTTATTCCAACATAATAATAAGAATGGAATAACAGAAGAATTTTACCATGTATGCGGTACTTCACATAGACAGGTTATTCCAACATAATAATAAAGAATGGAATAACAGAAGTTCTCTTCATGAATACGAAAGAAATAATACCCCTTACCTTATAACAAACTGGATATAGGAGTAGTGAAGTAGCAGAATACTTTTCTTCTTTCTCTTGAGTTTCAGTGAATTTGTAAGAAATAATGAAGGAATGAGCTTCTATTTATAGGAGAATGGACTGAATAGTAACTAATTCCTGAATGGCCCAGATTGATTTACTTTTTAAAGCAGACGGTCAGATTGGTTTACTATAAAATATTCTAATAAAACAAAATCTTTTAAATAAAATATAATATATTCTATTTATAATCTAATAAAACGAATAACTTTATAAAAGTATTCTGCTTTTTATATAAAAAGATTTTACTATGCAAACACTATGCAGCACTATGCAAACACTATGCATAACAAAATATAATATATTCTAATTATTGTCTAATAAAACAAATAACTTTATAAAAGTATTCTGCTTTTATATAAAAAGATTTTACTATGCAAAACACTACGCATAATAGAATATAATATATTTTATTTATAGTCTAATAAAACGAATAACTTTATAAAAGTATTCTGTTTTATATAAAAAACTTTTCTGTTTTATTACATTAATAATACTAATAAAACAAAACTTCATCATCATTATTATAATTCACACTATTAATCGACCGTGTCGTTCCTGTGAAAGAAGGGCTTTCAATAAGGATTTCTCCCTATCGACGCGTAATTAGGTGACCAAACTCTCTCGATGTAACTTCAGACATCGTTAATATTGTAAATAATAATATTAATAACTCATCATCTCAATTATTGATTTAATAATATATAAAATATCGATAATAATTGAATCAAATAACGTGAGATACTATGCAACAATTACTGAAGCAATAATTGAACAAAACTGAGTGACTTCTCACGTAAGCATCAATAATCAATACCGTGTGCTACTATGCAACCACGAGTATTACTATACTTTTACTACCGAGTAGTTCAATGGTATTAACGGTAAAACTTCCGTCGTTATTTTCATAAAAATATTTTTGTTATTTTCTCAATCCTACAATAATTCTGTTGTGGGATCCACCAATGATTATGCTGTGACGCCCCCAAAATTAGGTATACATCACCCATCTTGGGTCGACACTTACATGGTACAAAATTTAAATATAACTTATTAACATAACTGTCGTGTACAATACGACATAAATCGTGAGTTTAAATACAAATATCGCCTACTAGATATTATACAAACTCAAACAAAAAAGTCCTCATTACAGTTATTATCACACTATTTTTTACGTAATAGTGAGGACTACTAATGCTATCTTCAGGACCATCACTCGCTTTCCGACTCGTCCCAAATTTATATTATCATTTTCAAGAGAACGGTGAAAGAAAGGGTGAGCTCAACTAGCCCAAGAAGAAATATTATGACTAAGATAATGCGAAATAAATTATCAATAGTCTTCAATAATGTTAAACCGATAAAATACAATAGATACAACCAGTTTAATCTGCACCGCAATGAATATGCAATCCATTAAAAGAGTCAAGTAGAAAATAAAGTCTACTATCTTTTAGGTTTTAAAAGTTTTTCATCATTTTTATATTTGAGACTCACTTTAATAAATATTTCACATCATCGAATCACCCTCGCACTACGGCCAAGGATATTCTTTAGTATCACGACCACAATTATTCACGCACTACGGGCCAAGAATATTTGTGTATTCATTAATGGTCATGATCATGCCAACAATCGGTCCATCAATGCACTACTACCAATCGAGGATTTTTTATCACATCATTTGTAACATTACTGGCCATGATTACAATCGAATAGTCTCTCGGTCATAATCATACCAAGTCCATCTATGCACTACAAAAGCCACGATGACTTTCAAAAAAAATATAAACATGAGGATGATGACAATGATATAAGAATTCAATAAAACAAGTTCAAGAATTATTTTATCCGTGAATTATTAACGCCCAAATTGTCAACATGATACTTTGTTTTGTAGAGTAAAATTCAAGAATGATCGGAAGAATATTTCCATGAAAATATATGGATGAAACGCAAATATCAAGGATATTCTACTAATTTCATGGAATATAGAAGTCAAAGTTTAAACCAATTGGGTATAATAAAGAATGGAATAACAAAAGAAATCACCATGCATGCGATAGATCGCAGATGCAGCAAAGTTATTCCAATGTAATAATAAATAACGGAACAAAGTCGTGAAATTCACACAAGCTGTGATGTTCCAATGTAATAATAAAGATGGAACTGTATCCGGTAAAACACATGAGATAGGATATTCCAACGAGAATAATAAAGAGCGGAACCAGTCGGTGTAAAAACACATGCATGTGATGTTCCAACAGTAATAATAAAGACGGAACCAGTCCTGTAAAAAACACATGCATGTGATGTTCCAACAGAATAATAATAAAGACGGAACCAGGGTGGTGTAAAACACATGCATGTGATGTTCCAAAATGAATAATAGAAGAATGTCACCAAGTATAGGGTAAACCACTTATACAAAAGTTATTCCAATGTAATAATAAGCAATGGAATAACAACAGTTTCTTCATGAATAAGAAAGAATAACACCCCTTACATTTGGTAGGAGATTGAATATCGCGAAGAACAGAAGAAACAAAATACTCTTCTTCTTTCTCTTATTCTCTCTATACTTTTCTCTCTATAGCTTGAATGAATTCGTGAAAATAATGAAGCCCCAGGCCTCTATTTATAGAAGATTTCTAGCTTAGCACCGCCGTGTGAAAAGGCAAGTGGCTTCGATTGTTGGTTTGACGCCTCAGAATGTGAAACGACAAGTGGTTCGACGCTCTGTAATGTGAAACGACAAGTGGTTCGACGTCCGGTAAAGGTAATTACTATTAACGAAGGTAAATACTATCGACGAAGGTAAATACTATTCACAAGGGTAATTACTATCGACGAAGGTAATTACTATCGACATAAGGTAAAAATACTATTCACAAGGGTAATTACTATCGACGAAGGTAATTACTATCGACGAAGGTAAATACTATTCACAAGGGTAATTACTATCGACGAAGGTAATTACTATCGATTGAAGAGACTCTTAGATGATAATATATGAGCCCCCATAAAATAATCAAACTTACCACAAATCATTTTTTTTTTCATCAACACATATTTAATCTTTCAACAATTATTAATCATTTATAACTTGTCATCTCAATTATTGATTTAATACTATAACATATTATACAGATGATACTATGACAATAATTGAATCAATAATATAAGAGATATGATGCAGCAATTACTGTAGCAATAATTGAGCATAGCTGAGTGACTTCTCACGTAAGCATCAATAATCAATACCGTGTGCTACTATGCAACCACGCCAGACATACTATACTTTTACCACCGGGTAGTTCAACAGCTTTTAACGGTAATACCTCCGCCGTTATTTTTATAAAAATATTTTGTCGTTTTCTCAATCCGACAATAATGTTGTGGGGTCCACCAATGATTGAGCCATCAGTGCATTAATATTCCCTAACAAAAAGAATATTCCCCACCAAACTAATATTTTATAACAACTTGCATACTTTGCAAAATTTATAAATATTACCCACAACTATAACATTATATCAAATTTATTCCATAATATTCAAAAATAATATTTATAGAAAAATTCATCTTTATTTATAAAAGCCGGGTCTTACAACCTCCCTTCTTATGAAATTTCGCCTCGAAATTAGGGTACGCACTGGTATGTCAAGAGGTAAGGATACCTTGATTTCATTTCGATTCTAACTCCCAAGTCATTTCCTCAACATCGTGGTTCCTCCACAAAACTTTGACTTGAGGTATAACCTCGAGCGTAGAATATGTTCCTTCTTATCCAAAATTTGAACAGAACCTCTTCATACGCCAAATCTTCCGCTATTTCGTGGGCTTCTAACAAAATAATATGGTTCGGGTCTTTCACATATTTACGTAACATAGATATGTGAAAAACGTTATGAACACGTAGACATATTTCACAGAAAAAGCGAGTCTATAGGCCACGTTCCTACTCGATCGAGGATTAAAATGGACCGATGAATCGAGGGTTAAGTTTTCCTCTCTTTCCAAATCTTGTAACTCCTTTCCATGGAGCAACTCTTAACAACACATGATCTCCTATATCAATTCCACGTCCTTTCGATGAAGATCAAAGATAACTCTTTTGTCGATTTTGTGAGGTTTTTATACGTCATTCGGATTGTTTGAATCTTTTCCGTAGTCATACGCACTCAACTCCTTGGCCCCAACAACGTTGCTTCACCCACCTCATCCCAAAGATATCGGAGAACGACACTTTCTTCCATACAACGCTCGAATGGAGCCATGCCAATACTTGCTTGATAATCGTTGTTCAGAGGAAAACTCCACCAATGGTAAGAACTTGTCCCAACTCCCTTGAAATCAAGGACACAGAGTCTTAATAGATCTTCAAGAGTTTGAATAGTCCTCTCCATCCGTCCGTCCGTTCGAGGATGATATGCCGAGCTAAATCGTAAGTCTGTGCCCATAGTTTTTTGCAAACTAACCCAAAATCGTGAAGTGAATCTTGGGTCTCGATCGTAAACTATGGATACCGCAGATACCATGTAGCCTTACAATCTCGTTTATGTACATATACGAGCAAGACGTTCAAGTGTATAAGTTTCTCGATTTGCAGAAGAAATGAGCAGACTTGGTCAATCTATCAACAATGACCCAAATCGCATCAATGCCGAGAAACCTTAGGAAGACCCAGAATTTAAATCCATGGTAATGTGCTCCCACTTCCATTCTCGAATTTCAAGTGGTTGCAATGGACCTTTTGGTACTTGATGTCCGCTTAACTCGCTGACAAGTTAGACACCTTGAGATAAACAAATGCTATCTCTCTTCATATTGCTCCACCAAAATGTACGATTTAATATCATGATACATTTTGGTACTCCTGTGATGGATTGCAAATGGTGTGTTCAGTGCCTCCATCATGATATTATACTTTAAATCGTGGTCGTTAGAACACAAAGTCTGGAGTTGACTCAAGTATTCCTTCTTCATCGATTCTTGCTTCCTAAGATAGCACCTTCTTGCACTTTCTTCCTCATAATGACGCCTGTGTCCAGTAGCTTCGAGCAATTTTTAACTTTATCAATTAAAGTCGGCTCTACTCAGATACTCGCTATCATCACACATGCGTCCTCGAGTATTTAATTCTATCTCCATCCTTTGCAAGTCACACAAATGGGCTCATTGACAATATCGCACTCGTGATTTGCATATGATTTTCTACTCAACGCGCCACCTACCACGCTCGCTTTCCGTGATGGTATTGGATGGTATGATCATAATCTTTCAACATTCAAGCCAACGTCGTTGTCGCATGTTGAGTTCCTTTTGAGTGAAGAAATATTTGAGGCTTTTATGATCGTAAAGATCTCCACTTTCTCCCCATACAAGTAATGCCTCCAAATTTTAAGTGAAGATAATACCGTTTAACTCTAGATCACGAGTAGGATAATTCCTCTCATATTCTTTGAGTTGTCGCGAGGCATAGGCTATTACTTTTCCATGTTGCATGAGAACACATCCCAACCCTTTGTTCAAGCATCATCGTAGATGACAAATCCCTCCGAGCCGATGGTATTGTCGTAAGCACAAAATAAATAAGTCTCTCTCGAGTTCTTGAAAACTCTTCTCACATTCTTCGCTCCAACCGAACTTTGTATCTTTCCGAGTCATTTGAAGTCAATGGAATAGCGATTCGAGAAAATCCTTCCACGAATCTCCGATAATAACCAGCCTAAACCGAGAAAGCTACGACTTCTATTAATCGATTTGAAGTTGTTCCCAGCTTTGAATAGCTTCAATCTTTGTTGGGTCAACAGATATTCCATGACTTGATACCACGTGCCCAAGGAATGCTACTTCTTCAAGCCGTAACTCGCATTTCTTCAACTTGGCATAAAGCTTATATTCACGGCTTTTTGGAGTGTCACCTCAAGTGTTGCTCATGATCTTCACGGCTTTTGGAATAAATAAGGATGTCATCAATAAAGACGACCACAAAGTGATCTAAATATTCCTTGAATACCTGGCTCATCATATCCATGAAGGCGTTAGGAGCATTAGTCAATCCAAAGGACACGACTAGGAATTCATAATGCCCGCATCGAAGTTTAAAGCCGCCTTTCGAATGTCGCTAGTTCTAATCTTCAATTGGTGATATCCTAACGAAGATCAATCTTTGAAAAGAATTTGGCTCCTTCAACCGGGTCAAACAGTCATCAATACGTGGCAATGGATACCTATTTTTGATGGTGACGTGATTCAACTCCCGATAATCAATACAAAGTCGATACTCCCATCTTTCTTCTTCACGAATAGAACAGAGCACCCCAAGGAGAAGTACTAGGAGACGAATAAAGCCAATGTCTAACAATTCTGCATTGGGTCTTTAACTCCTCAAGTTCAATAGAGCCATTCGACATGGGGCTTTGATATAGGTTTTGTAACGGGTTCAAGGTCGATACAAAATTCAATTTTCACGCCTGGGGTAGGCCAGAAGTTCTTCGGGAATACGTCAGAAATTTATTAACAATAGGAATATCGCTTAAAATCGACATTTTTTTTATTTAAATCGTGACATGAGCTAAGAAAGCTCGACATCCGCTTTTCAATAAACGAATAGCTTTATGGCTTGAGATGACCGTGATTGATTTTAATGGTTTGGTCGTTTGAATTCGTGATAATAGGTTGATTAGGAATATGAAAGCTAACAACCTTATTTAAAACAATCAATTTTGCATGATAAGTAGTTAACCAATCAATCCCTGTAATCACGTCAAATGCAAGTATTTTTAATGAAATAAGATCGACGGTGTAATGTGAGGGTACCGATTTGAACCAAACAAGACTTATAAACAAATGGATGTAATGAAGGTTTCTCCCAACTGAGTTTCCACAGAGATAAGTCAAAGTCTAATTTCTCCTGAGTCAAATTTAATCGATGAGCGCAAGTAGGAGAAATAAAAGAATGGGTAGAACCCAGATCAAATAAAGTATGACTTCATTAGAGTTTATGATAAGCTTACCCGTGATGATGACCTCATTCGGATTCCTTGCTCTTTGGGAGGTCACAACAAATGCCTCCTCAGACTAACGGGTTTTGAATTTTCCGGGATGGCCTTTGGTGCCTCCATCCTAGTTGAATTTGTCTTCTGAAACGCATAAAATCGAGCTAAATGACCTTCTCTTCCACAATTATAACATGTTTTGGCGGCATGACGCAGATTTGATCGATGTGTCCTCTCCTCCGCATTTGAAGCATATGATAGGTGGTCTTTCTCCTTCCTTAACAATGGGTGTTGGTGTCGACGTCTTTCCATCATTGTTGAATCTCCTTTTCTTGAAATGTCCATTCTTATTGTTTTGGCCTCGATTACCACCAAGTGGTTACCATATCCGCCTCGTTGATTCCCTCCACGCTTGTTGTCACCACCGATGACTATTCTCGCCGGTATTATAATTTTGCTTACCGCTTCTTTTAGTCAAGGTTGACTCATTATCGCGCTCCACTAATCGAGCCCTATTTACAACATCCGAATACAAACACAGTTTATGAGAAATAAGATGTCGACGTATCTCCCGCTTCAAACCTCTTAAAAACATTCGCGCCATTCTCTCTTATTATCCACCAAGTGGGAATTTGAACCGTGATAACTCCGCAAATTTTGCCTCGTATCATTATTACCTGGCCATATTGTTTTGTTCCAACTTGATAAACTCCACCTCCTTCATGTGGCTAATACTTTCGTGAAAGTATTTGTCGTTGAACAGCCTCGAACTTCTCCCAAGATATCTTCAAGACAAATTGGTTGAGTACGTTTTACCGATTCCCACCAAGAATCCGCCTCTCCAAGAACATAAAGGCGCAAAGGGAACCTTTGCTCTCTGAGCATCCCAAGACATCAAATATCTTGGTAATCTGCTTTATCCATGCTTCCGGCAAGTGGTTTTGCTCTCCCTTAAACTCCGGTGGTCCCAGCTCCTTAAATTGTTTAGCGGTGACCGCCCGAGAGTTTTCCGTGTTTCCACCCACGCTTTTGACAGAGTCGCCTCTGTCATTGCTGCATAAATTCGCATAAAGCCTCGAACATTTGATCATTTGTCATTTGGTCGGTGTTGTTGTTTCGTATGAGGATTGTCGCCTTCGATGCACATTATCTTGATTATTGATATGGTGAATCAACGATCGTCTGCGCTCCATTGCTATTCTCAACATTCTCGATGTCATTTTCAGACATCGCCACAAAACAAAAGGTTAATTGACATGTAACAAATTATCCTTATCTTCGACCAACCAATAAAATAGCACATAAACTTAGGTAGGTCATACTAGCGAAGGTATTCCCCGCTCTCCCTCCTAGTACTATTCTCACATCTTAGCCAGGGATCACATCCCTAAGCTCGATACCAACTCGCGACGCCCCAAAATTAGGTATACATCACCCATCTTGGGTCGACACTTACATGGTACAAAATTTAAATATAACTTATTAACATAACTGCCGTGGTATAATACTTATATAAACCGTGAGTTTAAATACAAATATCGCTCTACTAGATATTATACAAACTCAAACAAAAAGTCCTCATTACAGCTTATTATCACACTATTTTACTGTAATAGTGAGGACTACTAATGCTATCTTCGGGACCATCACTCGCTTTCCTCGACTCGTCCCAAATTATATTATCATTTCAAGAGAACAAAGGAAAGAAAGGGTGAGCTCAACTAGCCAAAGAAGAAATATTATGACTAAGATAATGCGTAATAAATTATCAATAGTCTTCAATAATGTTAAACCGATAAAATACAATAGACAACCAGGTTTTAACTGCAATGAATATGCAATCCATTAAAAGAGTCAAGTAGAAAATAAAGTCTACTATCTTTTAGGTTTTAAAAGGTTTTTCATCATCGTTTATAGTCGAGACTCACTTTAATAAATATTTCACATCATCGAATCACCCCCACTACTACGCCAAGGATATTCTTTAGTATCACGACCACAATTATTCATGCACTACGGCCAAGAATATTTGTGTATTCATTAATGGTCATGATCATGCCAACAACTCTGTCCATCAATGCACTACTACTAATCGAGGATTTTTATCACATCATTTGTAACATTACGGCCATGATTACACCGAATAGTCTCTCTGTCATAATCATACCAAGTCCATCTATGCACTACAAAAGCCACGTAGATGACTTTCAAAAAAATATAAATATGAGGATGATGACAATGATATAAGAATTCAATAAAACAAGTTCAAGAATTATTTTATCCGTGAATTATTAACGCCCAAATTGTCAACATGATCACTCGTTTTTGTAGAGTAAAATTCAAGAATGATCGTAAGAATATTTCCATGAAAATATATCGGATGAAACGCAAATATCAAGGATATTCTACTAATTTCATGGAATATAGAAGTCAAAGTTTTAACCAACCGGGTATAATAAAGAATGGAATAACAAAAGAAATCACCATGCATGCGATAGACCGCATGCATAAAAAGTTATTCCAATGTAATAATAAATAACGGAACCAGTCGTGAAATTCACACAAGCATGTGATGTTCCAAATGTAATAATAAAGATGGAACCAGATCCGGTGTAAAACACACAGATAGGATATTCCAACAGTAATAATAAAAGATTTTAACCAGTGTAAAACACATGCATGTGATGTTCCAACAGAATAATAAAAGATTAAACCAGTCCTGTAAAACACATGCATGTGATGTTCCAATGTAATAATAATAAAGACGGAACCAGTAAGGTGTAAAACACACGCATGTGATGTTCCAATGAGAATAATAGAAGAATGTCACCAAGTATAGGGTAAACCACTTATACAAAAGTTATTCCAATGTAATAATAAGCAATGGAATAACAAATGCCTTCTTCATGAATAAGAAAAGAATAACACCCCTTACATTTGGTAGGAGATTGAATATCGCAAAGAAAGTGTAGTAACAAAATACTCTTCTTCTTCTCTCTTATTCTCTCTATACTTTTCTCTCTATAGCTTGAATGAATTCGTGAAAATAATGAAGCCCTAGGCCTCTATTTATAGAAGATTTCTAGCTTAGCACCGCCGTGTGAAAAGGCAAGTGGCTCGACGACCGGTGGTTGACGTTCTGTAATGTGAAACGACAAGTGGTTCGACCTTTTGTAATGTGAAACGACAAGTGGTTCGACGTAAAGGTAAAGGTAATTACTATTAACGAAGGTAAATACTATTCACAAAGGTAAATACTATTCACAAGGGTAATTACTATCGACGAAGGTAATTACTATTCGACGAAGGTAAATACTATTCACAAGGGTAATTACTATCGACGAAGGTAATTACTATCGATTGAAGAGACTCTTAGATGATAACATACGAGCCCCCATAAAATAATCAAACTTACCACAAATCATTTTTTTTTCATCAACACATATTTAATCTTTCAACAATTATTAATCATTTATAACTTGTCATCTCAATTATTGATTTAATACTATAACATATTATATGTATGATACTATGACAATAATTGAATCAATAATATAAGAGATATGATGCAAAGAATTATCAGAGTAATAATTGAGCATAATGAGTGACTTCTCACGTAAGCATCAATAATCAATACCGCAGCTACTATGCAACCCACGCCAGATTACTATACTTTTACCAATCGGGTAGTTCAACGCTTTTTAATAAGGTGAATAACACCCGCCGTTATTTTTATAAAAATATTTTTGTCGTTTTTTCAATCCGACAATAATGTTGTGGGGTCCACCAATGATTGAGCCATTGTATTTAATATTCCCTAACAAAAGAATATTCCCCACCAAACTAATATTTTATAACAACTTGCATACTTTGCAAAATTTATAAATATTACCCACAACTATAACATTATATCAAATTTATTCCATAATATTCAAAAATAATATTTATAGAAAAATTCATCTTTATTTATAAAAGCTGGGGTCTTACATATGCCATCGTACGAATATTCCCTGTTAAAACGAATATTCCCCGACCAATCAAATATTATATAACAACTTGCATACTTTGTAAAATTTATAAATACTACCCACAACTATAACATTATCTCAAATTCACACCATAATATTCAAAAAAATATTTTGAGAAATTTAAATCTTTATTCATAAAATTTAGGATTTTACAATCTCCCCTCCTTATGAAATTTCTCCCTCGAAATTTATGTACGTACCTGGTATGCCGAACAGATGAGGATACCTCGTTAGATTCTAACTCTTGAGGTATAACCTTTTAGTGTCGAATATGATCCTTCTTATCCAAGATTTTAACAGGTACATCTTCATATGTTAAATTATCCGCTATCTCGTCCGTTTCTAAATCAATAATGTGGTTCGGGTCGTCCACATATTTACGTAACATCGATACGTTAAAAACATTATGAACACGCGACATACTTGGCGGTAAAATGAGTCTATAAGCCACAGTTCCTACTTAATCGAGGATTTCAAATGGACCAATTAAATCGAGGGTTGACATTACCTCTCTTCATCAATTCTTGTTTCTAGAATAATGCCCTCTTGAACCTTCTTTTTTCACATTCATCAGCTTCGGGTGTGTAGTTTGAGCGGCTTCACTTTATCGATTAAAGTCAATTCTACTCGTATATTCGTTATCTTCACGTAGGGTCATATATTCACACTCATAAACGCATACAATCTTCTACTCAACGCGTCAGCTACCACGTTCGCTTTTCCACGATGGTATTGAATGGTATGAGCGTAATCTTCAACAGCTCGAGTCAACGTCTTTGGCGCATGTTACATTCGTTTTAGTTGAAGAAATATTTAAGGGTTTTAGAAATGGGGTTTTGTCAGATAGAATCGATTAAATTCGATTTCACGCCCTGGGTAAGCCAAGAAGTCTTCAAAATACGTCAAGAAATTTATTAACGATAGAAATATCATTCAAAACTGTGACCCTCATCCAAGACTTGGACAGCACGTCACATTGATGCCTATCAACTTGCCATCGTTATTCACGACGTCCCCTACGGATAGTCTGGCTTTGGTGTATTCCACACAAGGAAGTCAACAACGAAAGGATCGGGGCTCTTTACTTATGGCTTAATATAACAGTGATTGACTTTAGTGGTTTGGTTGCTTGAATTCGCATAACAGGTTGGTTAGGAATATAAAAGCTAACAACCTTACGAAAAGAATGATGAGTAGTTAACCAATCGATTCCAAAAATCACATCAAAGGCAAGTATTTTAAAAGAGATAAGATCGACAGGTAACGTGAAAGTGTCGATTTGAATCAAATAAGATTTATAAATAATGGATGTAACGAAGGTTTCTCCTAACATAGTTTTAACAGATAAGTCAAAGTCTAATTTCTCAATAGCCAAGTTCAAACATTGAACACAACTAGGTGAAATACAAGAGTGGGAAAAATCGGTATCAAATAAGGTATAGACTTCGTAAGCGTTTATGATTAACTTACCCATGACAACTTCATTCGGGTTCCTCGACAAACACTCTCACTTAAACTACCGGCTTTGACTTGTCTAGGACATCCTTTGGCGTCACCATCCCAGTTGGACTTGACTTCACTACACGACAAAATCAAGCTAGGTGACCTTCTCTTCCACAATTGAAACACGCTTTGGATTGCTGCGTACAGTTTGGACGGATGTGTCCCTCCTGTCCGCATTTGAAATATACGACCGGTGGTCGTTCTTCTTCCTTTGAAATGGGCGTTGATGCTGCTATCTTTCCATCATTATTGAACCTTCTCTTCTTGAAATTTCCACTTCTATTATCTTGGCCATGATTACCACCGAAGTGGTTACCATTCTTATCATGATAATTTCCCCCACGATGGTTATCATTGTTCAGATGGCCATTGCTAATTTTAATAATTATTATCGTGTTGTTGGTTGTTGCCTTTTGGTTGTTCTAACTCATTATCGCGCTCCAATAACTGAGCCCTATTCACAACATCTGAATATAAACAAAGTTTATGAGAAATGAGGTATTGACGTATATTGGGTTTCAAACCTCGCAGAAACATCCGCGTCATTCGCTCCTCATTATCGACCAAATGGGATGCAAACCGGGATAATTCCGCAAACTTAGCCTCATACTGCGACACGGTCATATTGTTTTGCTCCAGCTTGATAAATTCCACCTCCTTCATATGAGCGAATACTTTCGAGGAAAGTACTTGTCGTTGAAAAATTCTTGAAATTTCTCCCAAGACATCTTGAAAAGGCCAAAGTTAGGTATCGCTTTTACTGATTCCCACCAATGATCCGCTTCTTCACGCAACATAAAGGTGGCGAATGGAACTTTTGCTCCTTCGAGCATTCCAAGACATCAAATATCTTGGTGATCTGCTTAATCCACGTCTCTGCCTTAAGTGGGTCTGGCTTTCCCAAAAACTCTGGTGGTCCCAGCTCCTTGAACTGCTTAGCGGTGACCAACCGTGGGTTACCAATGTTTCCACCTGCATTATGAACAGGAGTCTCTCTCGTTTGGTGTTGAATGAATTCTAAAAAGCTCCTAAACGTACCGTCGTTCGTCATTTGATCAGTGTTATTGTTTGCCTGAGGATTGTCGCCTTCCTGATGCACATTATCCTGATTAATGATCTGTGGAGACTCAACGGTCTCATGTGCTCCATTTCTAATCTCAACATTCTCGGATGCCATTTTCAAATATTGCCACAAAACAAAGGTTAATTGACATGCAATATATTATCCCTATACTCTGATCGACCAATTAAATGCCAAATAAACTTAGGTAGGTCATACTAGCGAAGGAATTCCCCGTCTCTCCCCTCCTAGTTCTTGTCTCACATCTCAGCCAGGGATCATATCCCTAAGCTTTGATACCAACTGTGACGCCCACCTAAATAGGTATACATCACCCATCTTGAGTCGCCAAATACATGGTACAAAATTCAAATACAACTTAATTATACAACAGTCGTGTAAAATACGACAAAACATATGTTGTGAGTTTTAATACAAATATTGTCATCTAGATAATATCCACTCTCATATAAGTCCTCATTACATTTATTATCACACTATTTAACATAATAGTGAGGACTACTAATGCTATTATCTGGACCGTCACTCCGTTCCACGACTAGTCCCTGCTACGTTCTCATTTCCTGAAGAGAACAGTGAAAGAAAGGGTGAGCTCAACTAGCCCAGTAAGAAATAATATGACTAAGATAATGCAGAATAATTTATCATTAGTCTTCAACAGTGCTAAACTGATAAAATATAACAAACATCAAGTTTAACTGCAGCGGAACAAGCAATCCATTAAAAGAGTCAAGTAGAGAATAAAATCTACTATCTTTTATGATTTAAAAGGTTTTTCATCATTTTCATCGCTGAGACTCAGTTTAATAAATAATCCACATCATCCCTGCACTACGGGCCAAGGATATTCGTGTATTCATCAATGGTCACGATCATGCCATAAAATAATTCATCATTGCACCCTTGGCCGAAGAGAATCCATAGCCATAATCATACCAAAAACTATCCATCAATGCACTACGGGCCAATGACGACTTTTTTCACATCATTTGTAACATTACGGTCATGATTATACCGAATAATCCCTGGTCATAATCATACCATGTTCATCTATGCACTACAGGCCACAGATGACTTTCAACATAATATAAACATGAGGATGATGACAATGATATAAGGATTCAATAAATCAAGTTCAAGAATTAATTTATCCAAGAACTAATAACGTCCAAATTGTCAACATGATACTTCTTTGTAGTGTAAAATTCAAGAATGCTCAGAAGAATATTTCCATAAAAAGATACTGGATGAAGCGCAAATATCAAGGATATTCCACTAATTTAATGGAGTATAGAAGTCAAAACTTTAACCAACTGAGTATAATAAAGAAAGGAATAACAAAAGAAATCACCAGGCATGCGATAGATCGCATGCAGAAAAGTTATTCCAATGTAATAATAAATAACGGAAATCAGTCACGCAGAACGCACGCATAAGATATTCCAACAGTAATAATAAATAACGGAACGATTCAAAGTAAATTCGCACCGATAGGATGTTCCAATAGAATAATAAATAGCGGAACCGGTCATGCGTAGAACGCATGCATGAGGATGTTCCAAATGAATAATAAATAATGGAATAATGGAAGAATTTCACCACGTATATGCAGATCAGATGTATGTGTTATTCCACCATAATAATAATGAATAGAATAATGTAAGAATTTCACCATGTATGCAGACTCGCGTGATGTACAAAGTTATTCAACATAATAATAAAGAATGGAATAATGTAAGTTCTCTTCATGAATACGAAAGAAATAATACCCCTTACCTTAGAACAAAATGGATATAAGAGTAGTGAAGTAGCAGAATACTTTTCTTCTTTCTCTCTATAGTTTCTCTCTCTAGAGTTTTAGTGAATTCGTAAGAAATAATGAAGGAATGAGCTTCTATTTATAGGAGAATGGACTGAATAGTAACTAATTCCTGAACGGTCCAGATTGATTTACTTTTAAACGGGGGGTCCAGATTGGTTTACTATAAAATATTCTAATAAAACAAAATCTTTTAAATAAAATATAATATATTCTATTTATAATCTAATAAAACGAATAACTTTATAAAAGTATTACATTTTATATAAAAAGATTTTACTATGCAAACACTACGCAGCACTATGCAAACACTACGCAAACTATGCAAACACTACGCAGCACTATGCAAACACTACGCATAAAAAAAATATAATATATTCTAATTATTGTCTAATAAAACAAATAACTTTATAAAAGTATTCTATTTTATATAAAAAGATTTTACTATGCAAAACACTATGCATAATAGAATATAATATATTCTATGTATAGTCTAATAAAACGAATAACTTTATAAAAGTATTCTGTTTAATATAAAAAACTTTTCTGTTTTATTACATTAATAATACTAATAAAACAAAACTTCATCATCATTATTATAATTCACACTATTAAATGACCAGGTCGTTCCCAAGAAAGAGGGGGCTTTCCAATAAGGATTTCTCCCTATTGGCGCGCAATTAGGTGACCAAATCTCTCATTGGCAGAACTTCTAGACATCGTTAATATTCCAAATAATAATATTAATAACTCTATCATCTCAATTATTGATTTAATAATATATAAAATATCAAAAATGTGACGCCCCCAAATCCAGGTCTCTTCCAACCTAACAGATGGTGCTACACGGTACTACCATTCATTCATTCATTCAATTGAATAGTCTCAAAAGGACTAATATAACTTCTATATATCCAAAATAATATTACATTTTCCAGGTTCTTTATAACTCATTCGTTTGTTCTTGTCATAATATCAAATATATTACAATCGTTCATCTATACTATTACATAAGCAATCTAAGGGTTCGACTTCGCCTTTCCCTTGTCCTTGCCTGAGCCTTCGGTCCGCTCGATCTTAGTTGTGTTCATATGGTTCAAGCAAGAGTGAGCATGACTAGCTCAGCAAGTACTATAATTCTAATAAACAACATGCTTGAAACATAGAACTCATATATCTTGAAGAATCGAACAATAGTTACAATACTATCGATAATTCAAAATAGCACTTCTTTTCATTCAAAACATTTTCCAACAACAATATTGGTAAAATATTAACTAAGGCTTGGAACTATTCATAATTATTTTGAAAAGGACGACTAAGTCCGTAAGTCGTAAGATAGCTTACGAGCATACGGGTGATCACCCATAATACTCTATGTTGATCAACACTACATTCATTAAACATGCGCTTAAGTTGGCAACCTCGCGATGCGTGTTGTTAAACGACAAAAACATTTTAGCATACTTGGTCTTTGATTGAAAACCATACCAATATAACTTCGGTAAACATAAATCATGCTTTGATAGAATCATAATATAAGTCTAGCCAAAAGAATTGGCTTTAGACTTCATCGTTCAAAACTTAAATGCGAAAAGAATACATGAATTACAAAACTTGTCCAGACTGAACTGGAACAAGGGTTAGAATACTAGTCTTCACGCCTCGCCATCGATGAACACCCGTACACTTTAAGTCTCTAAGTTTTTACAACACAAGATCATATAACGTACCAAATTAGGTCATATATAATCAAGTATATATACTATTATATCTTACCCTTCATCTCAATGTAAATCCTGACTTAGATCTACTATTATGGGTTTCCGGCTTTTATTACGTCATTTATGTTTCATTCATCTATAATTGATTATTAACTCTTAACCAACATACATTACATGTCCAACAATGCCTTAACAATGTTATATTAACACCTTAGTTTATTACCAAAGAGTTCCCTTTCATTCTATACTTATAAACATTCTTGTCCAACAAAACTCTAGGACTGGCGCCGCGGAGCCACACTTAACTCTACATCTCGCATCACATGCTGCAAGTTAGCGATGATGCGGTTCCAAATTCGTCTTTGCATGGCATGAGCTTTAAAAGGTTGTGGAGTCACATCATGCCAGCGGACTTCAGGTGCCTCAACAAGGTTTGCAAAATTTTGAAAATTTCACGAAACTCTTCGTTATAAGTCCGAATTGGTCCATTCAAAAGCCTACGATTCACAAATTACATACTTTATGCGCTCATGCAAAAATTTTATCTATTTGACTTAGTTTGCTAAAATTTCACCTATGAGTTCATTTTTAACGAAAACGATAAACGTCCGTGAATGTTCAACGCTCGTTTCTTCTTTCTAAGTCGGAATTCGATCATTTTCGAGTCCACAACTCTATAATGCCAAATATGACTTGTCTCCATCAAAAACCGGCATTTCCGACTTCAAACACAAAATACGACTTCTATTCCAAGAATTTCATGAATTCGATGATAATCGTCCAATCGTGTGAATTCCGGCAAAGCTTCATTACTAACCATTCTAAATGGATTTCAACCAACATATGATCATTACAAATTACTTATTACACCAACTTATAATCAAAGTAGGTTTTGACTTATTCTCATAAGTCAATGACTTTTTTAACTTATGAACTATAAATCTTCATGCTCATGACTTATTAAAAACTTAAGTCCACTAATCAAGGTTCTTATGCTATATTCAACATACTAATCATCATATGACAACATATGATAAGTTCATCATGGTTCTAACAACTTATTAATGTTCAAGTTGCTTAACCAAATTATTCGGCTTAAGTTCATTCCTTATTAACCTATTACATGATTTTAGCATACATGTCCATTAATAACACTTCCCTTATCATCCTATCATAATAGAGATGAAAGAACATTGGACACAAGATCATTACCTTTGAAGTCTAACTTCTTTTTCTTGGAAAATCTAACTTTGACTTAAAAGTGCTTATTTGCTCTGTGACGCCCCCAAAATAGGTATACATCACCCATTCTGAGTTGTCAATACATGGTACAGAAACAACTACAACTTTATTATTACAACAAGAAAGCGTGAGTTTGAATACAAATATTATCTTCTAGACAATATCTATACTCAAATAAATCCTCATCACATTTATTGATACATTATTTTACAAAATGGTGAGGACTACTAAACAACTCTCTCTAGAACCTTCATTCCATACCCCGACTCATACTCGCGCTATATTCTCGCCTCCGAGAAGAAAAATGGAATAAAAGGAAAAGGGTGAGCTCAACTAGCCCGAAGAAGAATATTATGACTAAGATAATATACAACAAATTATCGTTAGTCTTCAATAGGAAAAATCTAATAGAATACAATAGACAACAAGTTTTTAAACCAATATTCGCAATGAAATAATAATTCATTAGAAGAGTTAAGTAGATAATGCAAACTACTATCTTCTATGTATGAATTTAAAAGTTCGTAAATCTATCTTTTATCCCTCGTAACATCAATCAACATACATCCGAATCAAATATTCATCTTTGCACTACAAAAGCCAAAGATATTCATCGATTGGTCATGTTCATCTAAACACTGCTCATCTTTTGCACTACGGGCCAAAGATATTCATCGAAATCATTCATTTTGCACTACAAAAGCCAAAGATATTCAATAATATCATCATTTAAGACCGAGGATGATGAAAATATTTTTAAAGAAACGAATCCAATTGAAACAAAATGACAAGGATTAAGGATTAAGGATTCGTATTTTGTTTTATCCACGTCCAAAAATACCTCAAAAATAATTACAAGTGGTGTAAAATTCTAGAATGATCAAAACATGGATACAATCAAAGCTAGTATCCGTAATAGATATTTTGGGACTAAAAGAAAATTTTTCATTTTTCGATGAATAAAGGTCGATTCGTGAATAAGTGTCGTATCACGTAAATAGTATCGTATACGTGAATAGTAACTCGACACCAAAAGTTCCAAATTTGATAAAACTTGGATCAATATTTCAAAGATAATGATATTGAAGAAATAATATCATTCTAAAAAATAATAATATCTCTTACCTCGAAAGATCAAGATTTCTTAAAACAAAACAGGATATAGGCTATGACTTGAACTTGCACCGTATAGCAATACTCAAAATATACTCAAAATACTCACAAGAATAAATTTCGATAATATAGAGAGAAAACTTCAGTTCGGTGTGATTTTCAATTCTAACTTAAGCACCTATTTATAGGAAATTGCTTAGAACACCAAAGCAGAAAATTTAATAAAATATTAATATATATTATAAATTTCCTTAGCCCATCTTTGAAGATCTGATTTCAGCAATTAATATCACATGTTAGCCCACTTAAATGAAAAAAAAAACGTTTTTCTTTAAAATAATAATTCAAACTTCCAAAAATCAATTATTTCGGGGCTTCGAAACTTCAATAATTCACAATAAATAGCCCTTTTATCAGAAAATTCAAATCTCGCATGTTTTTATAGGAAATTCAATTCTCTACAACTTTGCAGAAGAAAGTTTTTCCGAATTCCAAATGTAAATTGACCAAATCCACAAACCAAGCGATTTTTAAGTTATAATCAAATTTCAAATAATAAATGGGGTCCACCAACATGTTTAACATGTTTTAAACATTTATTGCAATAAAAATACTCTTCCTCTCTCGTATACTCATATATCCCACATTCGTTGTAAAAATATCACCATTATTATATTATTAAAATATAATAATATATTTAAATGAATTATTTTATCAGAAAAAGATAAAATTTTAATTTTCAACAATTGTCACATTAAAAATTTTCTCCATCTATATCCACATAAAAGTAATATTTTCCTCATCATATGAATCAATAATTAATTATTCACAAATAATATTACAGAATCACAATATTGACAACCGGTAGGTTTCTAGGAAGAGGGGGCGTTCCAATAAGAATTTCTCCTTACTGGCGCGCAATTAGGTGACCAAACCTCTCCTTAGACAGAACTTTCTAGACATTGCCAATAATGTTATCTAATAATATTATTCAGATAATATGAATTATTGCATCGATAATGGAAAATATTGTGTAATGACAATTTATTAAAACAACAGTAATATAAAATATCAATGCAGCAATTATTGAATCAATAAAATAATCGACGATAAAGAATTACCGTAACCATTATTAAGTAGTGCCTTCACGTAAGAATCAATAATTGGTGCAATACCGTAATATTCTTGTGTTTTTAACCAATTTAGTATTTTAACAAGATTAATAGCAATAACTAACTACTGTTATTTTTAAACAACTTATATTTGTCGTTTTCTTCATCCAATCGCTTTTTAGTTATGGGGCCCACAAAAGATCGCAGACCGTCGTATGAATATTCCCGACGCAAAAGAAGAATATTCCACGACCAAACGAATATTCCCCGACAATAATGAATATTTTATAACCACTTGCTTATTTTGAAATATTTGCATGTATTTTACCCATAACTATCCACATTAATCAAATCAACCCTTACTATTTTAAAATAATAATAGAGAAAATTAAATTTCATTAATAATAAGTTGGGGTCTTACAACCTCCCTCCTTATGAAATTTTATCCTCGAAATTCGACGTGACGTGCACTGGTGTTTCAAAAGGTGAGGATACCTCGCTTTCATTTCGCTTTCCAATTTCCAGGTCATTTCCTCTATAGCATGATTCCTCCACAAAACTTTAACTTGTGGTATGACCTTTGCGCGTAGGACATGCTCCTTCCTATCCAAGATCTTGACAGGTACCTCCTCATACGTTAAGTCTTCGGCTATCTCGTCTGGTTCTAACTCTATAACGTGGTTCGGGTCTTTCACATATTTACAAAGTACAGATATGTGAAACACATTATGAACACGAGACATACTCGGAGGTAACGCGAGTCTATAGGCTACATTTCCTACTCGGTCAAGAATTTGAAATGGACCAATAAATCGTGGATTGAGCTTTCCTCTCTTCCCAAATCTTGTAACTCCCTTCCATGGAACCACTCGCAACAATACATGATCCCCTATACTAAATTCCACGTTCTTTCGATGAAGATCCGCATAACTCTTTTGTCGATCTTGTGCCGTTTGTATACGTTGTCGAATCATTTGGATCTTTTCCGTAGTCATACGTACAAACTCGGGTCCCAACAATGTTGCTTCACCCACCTCGTCCCAACATACTGGAGAGCGACACTTTTTTCCATATAATGCTTCAAATGGAGCCACACCTATACTTGCTCGATAACTTGTTGTTGTAGGAGAATTCCACCAATGGTAAATACTTATCCCAACCGCCTTGAAGTCTAGGACACGTAGTCTTAATAAATCTTCAAGAGTTTGAATAGTCCTTTCGATTTTCCGTCTGGTTTGAGGATGGTATAATAACGAATCAATAAACCGCGCCCATAGCTTTTTGCAAGCTAACCCAAAATCTTGAAGTGAATCTTGGGTCACGATTCAAAACTATGGATACAGCATGCCATGCAACCTCACAATCTCATTCACGTACATACTAGCAAGACGTTCAAGGAATAAGTCTCCGTGATCGGCAAGAAATGAGCAGACTTGGTTAATCTATCAACAATAACCCAAATAGCATTGATGCCTTGAGAAACCGTAGGAAGACCCGTGAATTAAATCCATGGTAATATGTTCCCACTTCCATTTGAATCTCAAGTGGTTGCAACGGACCCTTAGGTACTAGATGCTCCGCCTTTACACGTTGACAAGTTAAACACATCGAGATAAACTTTGCAATCTCTCTCTTCATATTGTTCCACCAAAATGTATGTCAAGATCACGATACATTTTGGTACTTCCGAGATGGATTGCAAATGGTGTATTGTGTGCCTCCATCATAAACTTGTACTTCAAATCGAGTCGTTAGGGACACAAAGTCTAGAGTGGACTCAAGTATTCCTTCTTCATCAATTCTCGCTCCTAATAGCTTCTTCTTGTACTTTTCTTCTTCATACGCATCGACCTCCGGGTCGGTGGCTTGAGCAACCTTAACTTTTTCTATTAAAGTTGGCTCTATCGCGATAGTTGACATCATCGCACTCATTCCCGCATATGATCTTCTACTCAACGCGTAAGCTACCACGCTCACTTTTCCGGGATGGTATTGAATAGTGTGGTCGTAGTCTTTCAATAGCTCGAGCCAACGTCGCCGCATACATGTTGAGTTCTTTTGAGTGAAGAAATATTTAAGGCTTTTATGGTCTCAATATATCTCCACTTTCTCCCCATATAGATAGTGCCTCCATATCTTTAAGCGCCAAAACGATCACGCCAACTCTAGATCATGAGTAGGATAATTCCTCTCATACTCTTTAAGTTGTCGCGAGGCATAAAGCTATGACTTTCCCACGTTGCATGAGAACACATCCTAACCCTTTGCTCAAGCATCATCAGTAGATAACAAATCCATCGTAACCAAATAGTATTGTTAGAACGTGCCGAAATAAGTCTCCTCTTAAGCTCTTGGAAACTCTTCTCGCATTCTTCGCTCCAAACAAATTGTTTATCCTTCCGAAGTTAATCGAAGTTAATGGAGTAGCGATTCGAGAAAACCTTCCACGAATCTCCGATAATAACCACTAGACCCGTAAAGTTACGTGATTTCTTGGCCATCGACTTTGTTGTTCCCAACTTTGTTTTGCTTCAATCTTCGCCGGGTCCACGGATACTCCATGTTTTGACACCACGTGCCCAAGAAATGCTACTTCCTCAAGCCAGAACTCGCATTTCTTCAATTTGGCATATAGTTTATTTTCACGAAGCCTTTGGAGTACCAGCTTCAAATGGTGTTCATGATCTTCATGACTTTTGGAATATATGAGGATGTCATCAATAAAAACAACAACGAATCCGATCCAAATATTCCTTGAATACTCGGTTCATCATATCCATGAAAGCCAGCAGGAGCATTAGTTAAGTCCGAAAGATATGACTAAGAATTCATAATGCCCATACCGAAGTTTCGAGGCGCGTCTTTTGAATATCCTCGATTCTAATCTTCAATTTGATGATATCCAAAATGAAGATCGATTTTTGAAAAGAATTGTGCCCCTCAAGAACGGGTCAAACAAGTCATCAATACGAGGTAGAGGATACCTATTCTTGATGGTGACATGGTTCAATTCCCGATAGTTAATACAAAGTCGCATACTCCGTCTTTCTTCTTTACTTAATAAAACAGAGCACCCCAAGGAGATGTACTAGGACGAATGAAACCGATGTCCAACAATTTCGTAGTTGGACCTTTAATTCTCGAAGTTCAATAGGAGCCATTCGATATGGGGTTTTAGAAATGGGCTTTATCAAAGTTCAAGATCAATAAAGAATTCAACTTCACGCTCGGGGTAGACCGGAAGTTCTTCAGAAATACGTCCAGAAAGTCAATAACAACAGGAATATTATTCAAATTTGGCGTGTCTTTATTCAAATCCATAACATGGGCTAAGAAAGCTTGACATCCGCTTTTCAATAAACGAATAGTTTTATGATTAGATATGATAAAGTTGATTGATTTTAATGGTTTAGTTGCTTGAATTGCACAACAAAGTTAATTAGGAATATGAAAACTAACAACCTTACGTAAAAACAATCAATTTTGGCATGATGAGTAGTTAACCAATCAATCCCTAAAATCACATCAAAAGCAAGTATCTTTAAAGAGATAAGGTCAATGTAAGGTGATGATGGTGCCAACTTGAATCAAACAAGATTTATAAAATGTGGATATGATGAAAGTTTCTCCTAACTGAGTTTCCACAGATAGGTCAAAGTCTAATTTCTCCTGAGTCAAGTTTAAACGTTGAGCACATGTAGAGAGATAAATGAATGGGTAGCACCAAAGATCAAGTAAGGTATAAACTTTGCAAGAATTTATAAATAGCTTACCCGTGATCACCTCGCTTGGGTTCCTCGCATTTTGACCAACCACAACAAACGCTCTTCCCGTAATCGTTGACTTTGACTTTTCTTCGGGACAATCTTTTGAGTCACCGTCCTCATTGAACTAGGGTTTCGCCACGTCATAATCTCGAGCGATATGTCCTTCCTTTCCACAATTATAGCATACCTTGAACTGTTGTGGGCGGTTTGGTGATATGTCCCTCTTTTCCGATTTAGTAGCATATATGACCGATGGTCGTTCTCCTCCCTAAGAACCGATTCATCGCCAAGATCGTCTGTCTTCACATGGTCGTTGTTAAATCGCCTCTTTTTAAAATCTCCTCCGACTCGCTTCTTCTATTTTCATGGCTATGATTACCACCAGTAGTGGTTACCATTTTGTCCGCTCATTTCTTTCTCCATTGGTTATCATTATTCATTGACTACTATCTCGGTACGATCCTCGTTATGGTCCTCGGTTGAACATACTCGTTATCTCGCTTTCTAACAATTGAGCCATTAACAACATCCGAATAGAGAGAAAATTTATGAGAAATGAGATATTGTCGTATGTCCGGGTTTCAAACCTCTCGTAAACATCCGGCATCACGTTCCTCATTCTCCACCAAATGAGGTGCAAACTCGATAACTCGCAAACTTTGCCTCGTCATCGAGACACCGTCATATTGTTTTGTTCTAATCTGATGAACTCCACTTCCTTCATACGACGAACACTTTCAGGAAAGTATTTGTCATTAAATAATTTTCAAATGTCTCCCAAGACATGCCGAGTGCGGCTAGATGGAGTACGCTTCATGCACTCCTACCAAGAGTCCGCCTCGCCACGGAACATAAAGGTGGCGAATGGAACCTTCTCGTTCCTCCCGCATCCCAAGACATCGAATATCTTGGTAATTTGCTTGACCCATGTTTCCGCCATGATCGGATCTCGGCTTTCCTTAAATTTCGGTGGTCCCAACTCTTTGAATCGCTGGGTCTGTGATAACCCGTGAATTGCTATCATTTCTCCTCAGATTTTGAACACGAAGTCTCTCTCGTCTCGATTTTGCATGAACGCAAAAAGCTTCTAAACATCCCTCGCTCATCATCCGCTTTCGGTGGTGTTATTCACGGGAGGAACATTGTCACTGCTGCACGCGTTCTCCTCGTTGGTGAGTCTGCGCTCCACAGCCTCATTTCCATTGTTAATATTCTCACGACATTCCCAAATACCGCCATAAAACAAGGGTTAATTAAGAAAATCAATATATAACATAATATCCTTATATATCGACCAACTAACAAATAAGCTTAGGTAGGACACACTAGCTAAAGATTTACTCTGCTCTCCCTCCTAGTTCTATTCCCCGATCTCCGCCAGAGATCATATCCCTAAGCTCGATACCAACCGCGACGCCCCAAAATAGGTATACATCACCCATTCTCGAGTTGTCAATACATGGTACGTAAACAACTACAACTTTATTATTACAACAAGAAACTGTAAGTTTGAATACAAATATTATCTTCTAGACAATATCTATACTCAAATAAATCCTCATCACATTTATTGATACATTATTTTACAAAATGGTGAGGACTACTAAACAACTCTCTAGAACCTTCATTCCATACCCAGACTCGCACTCGCTATATTCTCGCCTCCCGAGAAGAAAAATGGAATAAAAGGAAAAGGGTGAGCTCAACTAGCCCAAGAAGAATATTATGACTAAGATAATATACAACAAATTATCGTTAGTCTTCAACAGGGAAAAATCTAATAAAATACAATAGACAACAATTTTTTAAACCAATATTCGCAGCGGAAATAATAATTCATTAGAAGAGTTAAGTAGAGAATGCAAACTACTATATTCTATGTATGAATTTAAAAGTTCGTCGTCTCATCTTTTATCCTCAGTAACATCAATCAACATACATTTGGAATCAAATATTCATCTTTGCACTCACAGCCAAAGATATTCATCATTGGTCATGTTCATCTAAACACTGCTCATCTTTGCACTACGGCCAAAGATATTCATCGAAATCATTCATCTTTACACTCTAAAGCCAAAGATATTCAATAATATCATCATTTAAGACCGAGGATGATGAAAAATATTTTTAAAGAAACGAATCCAATTGAAACAAAATGACAAGGATTAAGGATTAAGGATTCAGTACTTTGTTTTATCCACGTCCAAAAATACCTCAAAATCATTACGGTGGTGTAAAATTCAAGAATGATCAAAACATGGATACAATCAAAGCTAGTATCCGAATAGATATTTTGGGGACGAAAAGAAAATTTTTCATTTTTGATGAATAGTGTCAGATTAGTGTGAATAGTGTCGTATACGTGAATAGTAACTTCACACCAAAAGTTCCAAATTTGATAAAACTTCAAATCAATATTTCAAAGATAATGATATTGAAGAAATAATATCATTACTTAAAAATAATAATATCCCTTACCTCGAAAGATCAAGATTCTAAATTTGAAACACGGATATAGGCTATGACTTGAACTTGCAATCAGATAGCAATACTCAAAATATACTCAAAATACTCACAAGAATACGCCGATAATATAGAGAGAAAACTTCAGTTTCGTGTGATTTTCAATTCTAACTTAAGCACCTATTTATAGGAAATTGCTTAGAAACAAAAGGTAAAATTTAATAAAATATTAATATATATTATAAATTTCCTTAGCCCATCTTTGAAGATCTGATTTCAGCAATTAATATCACATGTTAGCCCACTTAAATGCAAAAAAACGTTTTTTCTTTAAAATAATAATTAAAACTTCCAAAATCAATTATTTTTGAGCTTCTAACTTCAATAATTCACAATAAATAGCCCTTTTATCGTAAAAATTCGAATCACACAATTTTTTATAGGAAATTCAATTTCTACAACTTTGCAGTAAGAAAGTTTTTCCGAATTCCAAAATGAAATTGACCAAATCCACAAACCAGGCGATTTTTACTGTTATAATTAAATTTCAATCAATAAATGGGGTCCACCACATGTTTAACATGTTTTAAACATTTATTGCAACAAAAATACTCTTCCTCCTTGTATACTCATATATCCCACATTCGTTGTAAAAATATCACCATTATTATATTATTAAAATATAATAATATATTTAAATGAATTATTTTATCGTAAAAAGATAAAATTTCAATTTTCAACAATTGTCACATTAAAAATTTTCTCCATCTATATCCACATAAAATCAATATTTTCCTCATCATATGAATCAATAATTAATTATTCACAAATAATATTATGTAATCACAATATTGATAATCAGGCAGCTTCTGTGAAAGAGGGACTTTCCAATAAGAATTTCTCCTTACTGGCGCGCAATTAGGTGACCAAACCTCTCCTTAGAACTTTCTAGACATTGCCAATAATGTTATCTAATAATATTATTAAGATAATATGAATTATTGCATCGATAATGGAAAATCTTTTGTGTGATGACAATTTATGAAACAACAAGAATATAAAATATCAATGCAAAGAATTATTGAATCAATAAAATATCAACAAAGAATTATCGTAACCATTATTAAGTAGTGCCTTCTTCACGTAAGAATCAATAATTGGTGCAATACCGGGTAAGCACGTGGTTTTAACCACCGAGTATTTTTAAAGATAATCTGTAATAACTACGCCGTTATTTTTAAACAACTTATATTTGTCGTTTTCTTCATCCAATCGCTTTTTAGTTATGAGGGCCCATAAAAGATCAACCGTTGTCAGACGATTATTCCCCGACGTTAAAGAATATTCCACGACCAAACGAATATTCCCCGACAACAATGAATATTTTATAACCACTTGCTTATTTTGAAATATTTGCGTATTTTACCCATAACTATCCACATTAATCAAATCAACCCTTACTATTTTAAAATAATAAATAGAGAAAATTAAATTTCATTAATAATAAGTTGGGGTCTTACATGCTCTACCAAATAAGTAGCTTATATTTGAGAGGAGTTGGATGAAATTTGAACAACTAACAAATGAAATGAGGCTTCTCTATTTATAGGCAACTTAAGGTTAGGGCAAAATGGTCAATTGGGAATTCCACCTCCTTTAATCACCTCCTTAATCTCCACCTCCTTACTATTCATCACTTTACAACTAAGTAAACTTGGCTAGCACAACACTTGATTACCACACAAAGTTCTTGCCCACCAAGTCTACCCATTTATACTTGGATTGCTCCATGGATCATGGCTTAGTCATTGGGCTTGTTAACTAATCAAGCTAATTTCTTGTTGGGCTTATGCTACAAATAGATTAGACTTATGATTTATCAAACACTTGGGCTTGATTATCACATTCTATTGGACTTCTACAATTAAGCTAATAATCCTACAAGTCCATTACCTTAGATTTAACAACTTAACATTTATACCCCACGTATAATCTTCGTATGCTAACTCGTATATTAATTCGTAATATACGTTATCTCATTCTTAATACATAATAGTACAATACGTCGTATTATACTTACATTCATTACCTTCATACAATGTATACACCTAACGATCACAACTTTCTTCCTTTAACGCTTAATAAACCTAACGTTCCCAAATTAAGTCCGCATGCGAAATATTACGTTTTCCATACTTAGATTATTATTACATAATCGATATCACCTTGATATTATAACGTTACGTATTTCTCAGAAGTTCAAAAATAATTCCCGAGCATAAATCGATGAATAGTATTTTTCGGAAAATTTCCCGGAAAGCTTTTATTTTCGTCTTAGAAATTCAAACACTTTAATTCATTCACGTAGTTAAAATACTACGACATTCCGACATTTCTAGGTTATAGAACGACATTCATCTTATCAACACGTAATAATAATAAATAATATTATTTTATTCATTATTAAAAGTATTTACAATTGTTCGATTTTCTGGGGCGTTACATTCTCTCCCCCTTATAAAGATCCTGTCCCCAGAATCTCGCTATAAAAAAAATTACACAAATAATTGAGGGTAATTCTTTTTCATCATTTCTTCTTAACTCCCACGTTGTTCTTCTACATTGTGGTTCTTCCATATCACCTTTACCGAAGGTATGACTTTATTCCGCAGAACTTGTTCTTTCCTATCGACAATTTGAATCGGCGTTTCCTCGTACGTTAAGTCCTTCTCGATATGAATAGGCTCATATTCTATCACGTGCTTATAATCTGGCTTATAAGGACGTAACACGGATACGTGAAATACATTATGTATTCATTCTAGGTCTGGAGGTAATGCTATCATATAAGCTACCTCACCTACCCATTTTAATACCTCAAAAGGTCCTATAAACCTCGGACTTAACTTTCCCTTATTTCCAAAACGTATCTTTCCTTTCCAGGGAGATACTTTTAGAAATACGTACGAACCTACTTCAAACTCTCGATTCTCTCTATGCGGATCCATAAACTTCTTTTGTCTGTCTTGAGCTGCTAGAAGACGCATTTGTATCTTTTTGACAATATCCGCTGTCTGTTGCACCAATTCTGGTCCCAACATTCGGCGTTCTCCTACCTCATCCCAATACAATGGCGTTCTGTATTTCCTCCCATATAAAGCTTCATAAGGCGGCATACCTATGCTTGCATGATAACTGTTGTTATACACAAACTCGACTAATGGTAGATGATCATCCCAAGTACCCTTGATATCCATGACGCAAGATCTTAACATATCTTCTAACGTCTGAATTGTCCTCTCTCTCTGTCCATCCATCTGTGGATGATACGCCGTACTTAGCTTCAACTGCATCCCCAACTGCTCTTGTAGACTCCTCCAAAAGTTCGATGTGAATCGTGGATCACGATCTGACACAATCGATATTGGTACCCCATGTCTGGAGATTATTTCCTTAATATAAAGTCTAGCTAATTGGTATAAGTTATACTTAACCCGATTGGCAAAAAGTGAGCTGACTTTGTCAATCGGTCTACTATTACCCAAATTGCATCATACCCCTTCTGAGTAGTCGGAAGTCCCACCACAAAATCCATCGTGATATTCTCCTATTTCCACTCTGGAATTTCTAATGACTGTAGCAAGCCACTGGGTCGTTGATGTTCGGCCTTAACTCTTTGGCAAGTCAAGCACCTACTCATGTACTCGGCTATTTCTCTCTTCATGTTCGGCCACCAGAAACTCTGTTGAAGATCTTGATACATCTTAGTGCTACCAGGATGAATCGAAAACCTTGAACTATGAGCCTCTTGCAACACCTGCTCCTTTAATTCCGTCTCATTCGGAACCCAAATTCTTCCTTCAAATCTCAATAATCCCTCATTATCAAGACTGTACTTAGTATCTTTTTCATTGGCTAGCCGCTCCTTTACCCGATCGCACTCATCCGTTTTGAGTTGTACCTCTTTAACTTTCTCTACGATGGTAGATTGCATCTCCGTCGCAAACAGCATTTGTCCTCCTTCACTTGGCAGCTTCACTTCCAACTCCATCCTAGCCATCTCTGTTATCAACTCAGTTTGAGCCTTTAACAAAGACAACTTTTCCCGACCCTTCCTACTTAATGCGTTGGCAACTACATTGGCTTTTCCAGGGTGATACAAGATTTCACAGTCGTAATCCTTTATCAACTCCAGCCATCTCATCTGCCTCATATTCAACTCCTTCTGTGTGAAGATATATTTTAGACAATTGTGGTCCGTGTATATTTCACATTTTTCTCCATAAAGATAATGTCTCCATATCTTTAGAGTAAAAACTACATCAGCCAGTTCCAGACATGAGTAGGGCAAACTTTCTCATAATCCTTCAACTGCCTAGATGCATACGCAATGACCTTGCCATGCTGCATGAGCACACAACCAAGTCCTCATACAAGCATCGCTATAAACTACAAAAATTTCGTGTCATCAGCAATGACAAAACAGCGCTTCACTCAATCTCTTCTTTAGTTCTTGAAAATCGTCCTCGCACTTGTCAGTCCAAGCGTATTTCACCGTCTTCCTCGTCAAGTTAGTCAACGGAGTAGCTATCTTCCAAAAATCCTGGATGAATCTCTCGATAAGTAGCCCACTAACCCTAGGAAACTCCGCACCTCGACCGGTGTTTTTCGGTTATTCCTAATTCATCACGGCTTCCACCTTCTTTGGATCCAATGAAATTCCCTCGGTGGTCGATGACATGACCTAAAAATCGCACCTTCTCCAACCAAAATTCACACTTAGTGAATTTCATACAACTTCTCCTTTCTTAGTGTCTCCAACACTAATCTAAGGTGTTCAAAGATGATCTTAAGGCGTCTTAGAAAAGACTAGAATATCATCTATAAACACCACGATTTAACTTGTCCAAATATTGTTTGAACACTCTGTTCATCATATCCATAAATGCAAGGTGGTGCATTTGTCAACCCAAACGACATCACCAGAAAACTCGTAATGACCATAACGAGTCCTAAATGTCATCTTTGGCACATCCTCCTTCCTAACCTTCAACCGATGATACCCCATCCTTAAATCTATTTTAGAAAAATACTTAGCCCTTTCAATCGATCAAAGAGATCATCGATCCGGCAATGGGTATTTATTCTTTATCGTTAACTTGTTCAACTCTCGGTAGTCGATACATAGTCTTAACGATCCGTCCTTCTTCTTGACAAACAAGACTGGATTGTGTTCCCACGGCGAAACACTCGGTTGAATGTACTTCGGTCCAACAGTTCTTGCAATCGCACCATCAACTCCTTCATCTCCATTGGGCGCCATACGATACGGTGCCTTGGAAACCGTGACCGCCTCACGGCACAATGTCTATCACAAAACTATCTCTCCTATCCCGTGAAAAGACCCGACAATTCACTCGGAAATACATCTGTGAATTCCTCACTATAGGTATTTGTTCCATGGTTGCTACCACTGGGTATCAACAACATGACACAAATAGCCTACGCATCCCTTCCTTAACAATTTCCTAGTTTGTGTCATGGTTAAACAACACAAACGTCCCGGCAATCTATTCCCGTAAAATACTACCCGAGGTTGTTCTAACGTCTTAATGTTCACCCATTTCTTTTTGACAAGCTATAATTGCCCCATGGTTCACTAACCAATCCATCCTGAGAATTACGTCGAATTCTCCAAACTTTATCGGTAACAAATCTACCAATAATTTACAACCCCGTATATCTACACAACAACTCCTATGAACATTTTTAAAAGGAATTATTTCTTCGTTTGCTACCTTAATATTTAAAGGTATAGGCAACTTTTCGGGAAGTAATCCTAATCGTCTAGCAAAATTGCATGCTATAAACGAACAAGTAGCACCCGAATCAAACAGCACGTACGCATTGATATTGTTGATCAGAATAATACATGCGACGACGTCCCCTGATGCAACTGCATCTTGGACTGTTATGTTAAAGGTACGCGACCCATCGACCTACCCTATTTGTGATAGTCCACTAATAGCTAACTTACCGCTATTAGTGCCCCGATTCCCGTCCGTCCCCTTCTTGGCAAGTTCTTTGCCATGTGGTCATTGATCCACACACAAAGCATTAGTAGTTCTTCTTCTGGACCGGATAATTAGGCGTAATGTGCCCCTCCTTGTCCACAATTGTAACAGATAGCCTTCCCTTGAGATAGACTCTAAGTGAGTCTTCCCACAGTCTCTGCAGCCTCCATTCTCTCTCTTGGTCTCCTTGCTTCACTCCGGTATTCCCAGAGCTAAATGCCTTCCTCTTCTGACCCTCGCAACTACCACTGGCTCCCTCGATCTTTACTCCCCCATCTACTTTCCCCTTACTTTTCTTATCTTTGTGGTACTGGCTCAACGCCTCACTATCACCTTCGGCGATTATCGCCTTCTCTAAAATGGTCCCAAAAGAAGTACTTTGGAATACCGATATACGGTTATAGAGTCAGGGTTTCAAGCCCTGCTCGAACTGTCGCGCCTTCCTCACCTCGGTATCCACTTGGTGTGGAGCAAACCTCGCCAGTTCATTGAACTTGGCAGCGTATTGGGGAACTGTCATGTCCCCTTGTTTCAACTCGAGAAACCTCATCTCCATCCTTCCCTGCATGCTCGTGGAAAAGTAGTTATCGAAGAATATCTCCTTGAACCTATCCCATGTTAAAGTCGTTATCCCAACCCTAGCCTGATTGGCTTCCCACAAAAAGTTGGCCTCTCCCTTCATCATATAGGTTGCAAAGGCAACCTTCTGGGCCTCGTCGACATTTGCTATTACAAATGCCTTCTCTATCTCTTTAACCCATGTTTGGGCTTTGATAGGGTCCGTAGTTCCCTTGAACTCCGGCGGACCTACACTCTTGAAATCCTTAAAGGTAGTAGCTCGTGCTACTCCTAGATTTATGGGGATATTAGCCCCTCTTCTATTAAAGGTAGATTGTTAATAAGTTAACAAACTCCTACATCGGGTTAACCGGACCTCCCTCCGGTTGATTCACGCTCGCACCTTGATTACGTTGCACTCTTCTTGGCGGCATTTTGTTGATACAATAAACACATTGCGTTATTATTCCTTTCTTTATTAGTTATCATTTAATAGTAAACAATAACTCCAACATCCATAACACATTGCTTTCCATAAAAAGGACTTATATTCATTCTCGTAGTATAATACTACATCGGTTACATACACAGCCTAAGCTGATTACATTACTTTCCCGCTATCGCTTTCCAAAAATTGGGATTTACAAAAGACTACCCTTTACTATACAAAAAGGGCTTTACGTCACTACTACTTACACAATATTTATATATTAATCTATCTACCACTAGATACACATCCGCCTCAAGGCATTATCAAAATCGCCTTGGCAAGACCTAATAATAATAATATCACGGCTAATAGTATATCGTGTTTTGCCCCACCTCCATCGGATATCCAGCTACCTACTACTGGAAATCTGTATGAGAACTCCTATACATATAGGACATCATCCCTATCTTTTGCACCTTAGTCTTTAACTCCTCCTTGAGCTCAAAGACCTCGTGCTTTAAATCATGGACTTTATCCTTAGCCAAAATCCTTTCGTCATGTTCCTGCTCCCACATGGACTCGACATCGGTCTTGTCCTCTATAACCATCGGAGCTCGCTTTTGACTCCTTGACTTCTCGACAATAATGGATATTTCTATCCAACACTGACATGAAAAGAGACATCATCGACCCCCCAAGAGCTATCTCTGCTGCTATAGCCACCGGGTTAAAGGAAACTATCTCTACCTCCTCCTCTATCTTCCCGTCAAATACTGACATGTAGTCGACTTCCTCGAGTCTCCAGACTCAATAATCACTACATCTCAGCTCTGCTTTGCTATAGGGTTCTAAGTATAACCTCTACTTGGTTCATCGATTCTTCACTAATGGTTTGCTCATTTACAAACATCTCGTTTACTCTCGACATCTACATAAAACAATTAAGTTGATTAGTACACGTCATTAGAATAATAAAACACATAACATAATCATAATGCATTTTTTATAAGGTTATTTTCCTTTCTTGTACTTCTTTTCACTTCTCTTAAGGTTATGACTTAAGGTTTTAATCCCCCCCTTAAGTTTTATAACCTAATGCTTTGATACCAACTGTGACGCCCCCAAATCCGGGTCTCTTCCAACCCGACGAGATGGTTCTACTGCAGTCTACCATTCATTCATTCATTCAATTGAATAGTCTCAAAAGGACTAATATAACTTCTATATATCCAAAATAATATTACATTTCCCGTGTTCTTTGTAACCCATTCATTTGTTCTTGTCATAATATCAAATATATTACAATCGTTTCACTATACTATTACATAAGTAATCTAAGGGTTCGTCTTCGCCTTGCCCTATCCTTGCTCGAGCCTTGGTCCGCTCGATCTTGCATTTGTGTTCATATGGTTCAAGCAAGAGTGAGCATGACTAGCTCAAAGCAAGTACTACAATTCTAATAAACAACATGCTTGAAACATAGAACTCATATATCTTGATAATCGAACAATAGTTACGAAGTACTATCGATAATTCAAAATAGCACTTCTTTTCATTCAAACGTTTTTCCAACAACAATATTGATGAGAATATCAACTAAGGCTCAAACTATGAAAGCGGTTCATAATTTCTTTTGAAAAGGACAACCCGGCACTAAGTCCGTAAGTCGAGCGTAGCTTACGAGCACTACGGGTGATCAACCCATAGTAGTACTCTATGTTGATCGACACTACATTCATTAAACGTGTATACGTTTAAGTTGTGGCAACCTCACGTGCTCGTCGTTAAGCGACAAAAAACATTTTAGCATACTTGGTCTTCGATTGAAAACCATACCAATATAACTCGGTAAACATAAATCATGCTTGACAGAATCATAATATAAGTCTAGCCGAAAGAATTGGCTTTAGACTTCATCGTTCAAAACTTCATGTGAAAGAATACATGAATTACAAAACTTGTCTAGACTGAACTGGAACAAGGGTTAGAATACTTGCCTTCAGCGTCTGCTTCCTGATTAACACACGTACACTTTAAGTCTCTAAGTTTCTACAACACATGATCATATAACATACCACATTAGGTCATATATAATCAAGTATGTATACTATTATATCTTACCCTTCATCTCAATGTAAATCCTGACTTAGATCTACTATTATGGGTTTCGGCTTTCATTACGTCATTCACATTTCATTCATCTTTGATTGATTATTAACTCTTAACCAACATACATTATATGTCCAACAATGCCTTAACAATGTTTATATTAACACCTTAGTTCATTACTAAAGAGTTCCCTTTCATTCTATACTTATAAACATTCTTGTCAACAAAACTCTGGGGTGGCGCCCACGGTGGCCACACATTACTTCTGCATCTCTCGATCTCTTGCGGTACGAGTTAGCGATAGCTGCAGTTGACGATCTACGCCATCTGCAATGCTTGTGAGCTTTAAAGGTTGTGAGTCGTGCGTGTGGTAGCTTGACTCTCGTGCCTCGAATAGTTTGCAAAATTTTAAAAATTTCACGAAACTCCCGGACGCATAACTTCTTCGTTATAAGTTCGAATTGGTCCGTTCAAAAGCCTACGATTCACAAATTACATACTCTATGCGTTCATGCAAGAATTTTATCTATTTGACTTCGTTTGCTAAAATTTCACCTATAAGTTCATTTTTAATGAAAACGATAAACGTTCGTGAACGTTCAACGCTCGTTTCTTCGTTCTAAGTCGGAATTCGATCATTTTTGAGTCCGCAACTCTATAATGCCAAATATGACTTGTCTCCATCGAAAACCAACGTTTCCGACTTCAAACACAAAATACGACTTCCATTCCGAGAATTTCACGAATTCGACGATAAATCAATCGTGTGAATTAAAGCGAAAGCTTCATTACTAACCATTCTAAATGGATTTCAACCAACATATGATCATTACAAATTACTTATTACACCAACTTATAATCAAAGTAGGTTTTGACTTATTCTCATAAGTCAATGACTTTTTTAACTTATGAACTATAAATCTTCATGCTCATGACTTATTAAAAACTTAAGTCCACTAATCAATGTTCTTATGCTATATTCAACATACTAATCATCATATATGACAAACATATGATAAGTTCTTCATGGTTCTAGCAACTTATTAATGTTCAAGTTGCTTAACCAAATTATTCGGCTTAAGTTCATTCCTTATTAACCTATTACATGATTTTAGCATACATGTTCATTAATAACACTTCCCTTATCATCCTATCATAATAGAGATGAAAGAACATTGGACATAAGATCATTACCTTTGAAGTCTAACTTCTTCTTCTTGGAAAATCTAACTTTGACTTAAAAGTGCTTATTTTCTCTACCAAATAAGTAGCTTATATTTGAGAGGAGTTGGATGAAATTTGAACAACCAACAAATGAAATGAGGCTTCTCTATTTATAGGCAACTCAAAGGTTAGGGCAAAATGGTCATTATTGGGCATTCCACCTCCTTTAATCACCTCCCATTAACCTCCACCTCCTCCACCTCCTTACTATTCATCAACTTTACAACTAAGTAAACTTGGCTAGCACAACACTTGATCATCACACAAAGTTGTTTGCCCATCAAGTCTACCCATTTACACTTGGATTGCTCCATGGATCATAGCTTAGTCATTGGGCTTTGTTAATTAATCTAAGCTAATTTCTTGTTGGGCTTATATTACAAATAGATTGGACTTATGATTTATCAAACACTTGGGCTTGATTATCACATTCTATTGGACTTCTATCATTAAGCTAATAATCCTACAAGTCCATTACCTTAGATTTAATATCTTAACATTTATACCTCACGTATAATCTTCGTATGCTAACTCGTATATTAATTCAAAATATACGTTATCTCATTCATCATACATAATAGTACAATACGTCGTATTATACTTACATTCATTACCTTCATACAATGTATACACATTATACGATCACAACTTTCTTCCTTTAACGCTTAATAAACCTAACGTTCCCAAATTAAGTCCGCATGCGAAATATTACGTTTTCCATACTTAGATTATTATTACATAATCGATATCACCTTGATATTATAACGTTACGTATTTCTCGGAAGTTCAAAAATAATTCCCGAGCATAAATCGATGAATAGTGTTTTTCAAAAAATTTCTCGGAAAGCTTTTATTTTCATCTTAGAAATTCAAACACTTTAATTCATTCACGTAGTTAAAATACTACGACATTCCGACATTTCTAGGTTATAGAACGACATTCATCTTATCAACACGTAATAATAATAAATAATATTATTTTATTCATTATTAAAAGTATTTACAATTGTTCGCCCCTTATAAGGATTCTGTCCCCAGAATCTCGCTATATAAAAAAAAATTACACAAATAATTGAGGGTAATTCTTTTTCACCATTTCTTCTAACTCCCACGTTGCTTCTTCTGCATCGTGGTTCTTCCATATCACCTTCACCGGAAGGTATGACTTTATTTCAGAGAACTTGTTCTTTCTATCGACAATTTGAATCGGCGTTTCCTCATACGTTAAGTCCTTCTCGATATGAATAGGCTCATATTCTATCACGTGCTTATAATCGGCTTATAAGGACGTAATATACGAGATATCGTGAAATACATTATGTATTCATTCTAGGTCTGGAGGTAATGCTATCATATAAGCTACCTCACCTACCCGTTTTAATACCTCAAAAGGTCCTATAAACCTCGGACTTAACTTTCCCTTCTTTCCAAAACGTATCTTTCCTTTCTAGGGAGATACTTTTTGAAATACGTACGAACCTACTTCAAACTCTCGATTCTCTCTATGCGGATCCGTAAACTTCTTACATGTCTGTCTTGTCGCTAGAAGAGCGCATTTGTATCTTCTTGACAATATCCATTTATCATTGCACCAATTCGGTCCCAACATTTGGCGTTCTCCTACCTCATCCCAATACGGTGGCGTTCGCATTTCCTCCCATACAAAGCTTTCGTAAGGCGGCATACCTATGCTTGCATGATAACTATTGTTATACGCAAACTCCACTAATGGTAGATGATCATCCCAACTACCCTTGAAATCCATGACGCAAGATCTTAGCATATCTTCTAACGTCTGAATTGTCCTCTCGCTCTGTCCATCCGTTTGTGGATGATATGTTGTACTCAAATTCAACTGCGTTCCTAACTGCTCTTGTAGACTCCTCCAAAAGTTCGATGTGAATCGTGGATCACGATCTGACACAATCGATACTGGTACTCCATGTCTGGAGATTATTTCCTTAATATAAAGTCTAGCTAATTGGTCTAAGTTATACTTGACCCTAATTGGCAAAAAGTGAGCCGACTTTGTCAACCGGTCCACTATTACCCAAATCGCATCATACCCCTTCTGAGTAGTCGGAAGTCCCACCACAAAATCCATCGTGATATTCTCCCATTTCCACTCTGGAATTTCTAATGACTGTAGCAAGCCACTTGGTCGTTGATGTTCGGCCTTAACTCTCTGACAAGTCAAGCACCTACTCACGTACTCGGCTATCTCTCTCTTCATGTTCGGCCACCAGAAACTCTGTCGAAGATCTTGATACATCTTAGTGCTACCAGGATGAATCAAAAACCTTGAACTATGAGCCTCTTGTAGAACCTGCTCCTTTAATTCCGTCTCATTCGGAACCCAAATTCTTCCTTCAAATCTCAATAATCCCTCATTATCAAGACTGTACTTAGTATCTTTTTCATTGGCCAGCCGCTCCTTCATCCGGTCACACTCATCCGTTTTGAGTTGTACCTCTTTAACTCTCTCTACGATGGTAGATTGCATCTCCATCATAAAACAACATTTGTCCTCCTTCACTTGGCGACTTCACTTCCAACTCCATCCTAGCCATCTCTACATTATTAACTTTCGGTTTGAGTAGTTAACAAAGACAACTTTTCCCGACCCTTCCTACTTAAGGCGTCGGCAACTACATTGGCTTTTCCCGGGTGATACAGGATTTCACAGTCGTAATCCTTTATCAACTCCAACCATCTCCTCTGCCTCATATTCAACTCCTTCTGTGTGAAGATATATTTTAGACTTTTGTGGTCCGTGTATATCTCACATTTTTCTCCATAAAGATAATGTCTCCATATCTTTAGAGCAAAAACTACTGCGGCCAGTTCCAGATCATGAGTAGGGTAAACTTTCTCATAATCCTTCAACTGCCTAGATGCATATGTAATGACCTTGCCATCTTTGCATGAGCACACAACCAAGTCCTCTATCTGAAGCATCGCTATAAACTACAAAATTTCACGTGTCATCATGCAATGACAAAACAAGCGCTTCACTCAATCTCTTCTTTAGTTCTTGAAAACTGTCCTCGCACTTGTCAGTCCAAGCGTATTTCACCGTCTTCCTCGTCAAGTTAGTCAATGGAGTAGCTATCTTTGAAAAATCCTGGATGAATCTCCGATAGTAACCCGCTAACCCTAGGAAACTCCGCACCTCAATTCGGCATTTTTGGTTGTTCCCAATTCATCACGGCTTCCACCTTGCTTGGATCTCTGAAATTCCCTCATGGTCAATGACATGACCTAAAAAGCGCACCTTCTCCAACCAAAATTCACACTTAGTGAATTTCGCATACAAATTTCTCCTTTCTAAGTGTCTCAACACTAATCTTAGGTGTTGAAGCATGATCTTACGGCGTCTTAGAATAGACTAGAATATCATCTATAAACACCACGACGAACTTGTCCAAATATTGTTTGAACACTACATTCATCATATCCATAAATGCAATTTGGTGCATTTGTCAACCCAAACGACATCACCGTAAACTCGTAATGACCATAACGAGTCCTAAATCTTCATCTTTGGCACATCCTCCTTCCTAACCTTCAACTGATGATACCCCGTTCTTAAATCTATTTTAGAAAAATACTTAGCCCCTTTCAACTGATCAAAGAGATCATCGATCCTGGGAAATGGGTATTTATTCTTTATCGTTAACTTGTTCAACTCTCTGATAGTCGATACATAGTCTTAACGATCCATCCTTCTCTTCGACAACAAAGCGATCTACGGTGCTCCCCACGGTGAAACACTCGGTTGAATGTACTTCCGGTCCAACAGTTCTTGCAACTGCACCATCAACTCCTTCATCTCCACTGGCGCCATACGATACGGTGCCCTGGAAACTGGTGTCGCTCCTGGCACAATGTCTATCATAAACTCTGTCTCCCTATCAGGCGGAAGACCCGGCAATTCACTCGGAAATACATCGGCGAATTCTCTCACTATAGGTATTTGTTCCATGGTTGCTACCACTCTCTGGGTATCAACAACATGACACAAATAACCTACGCATCCCTTTCTTAATAATTTCCTAGTTTGTGTCATGGTTAAACAACACGAGCGTCCGATGATCTATTCCGTAAAATACTACCCGAGGTTGTTCTAACGTCTTAATGTTCACACATTTCTTTTGACAATCTATAATTGCCCCATGGTTTACTAACCAATCCATCCCGAGAATTACGTCGAATTCTCCTAACTTTATCGATAACAAATCTACCGATAATTTACAACCCCGTATATCTACACAACAACTCCTATGAACATCTTCAACAGGAATTATTTCTTCGTTTGCTACCTTAATATTTAAAGGTATAGGCAACTTTTTGGGAAGTAATCCTAATCGTCTAGCAAAATCGCATGCTATAAACGAACAAGTAGCACCCGAATCAAACAACACGTACGCATTGATATTGTTGATCGGAATAATACCTGCGACGACGTCCCCTGATGCAACTGCATCTTGGACTGTCATGTTAAAGGTATGACCCATCTGCTACCATTGTTGTCTTTGGACCCACTAATAGCTAACTTTCGCATTATTAGCGCCCGGATTCCCGTCCGTCCCCTTCTTGGGAGGCGATTCTTTGCCATGTGGTCGATTGATCCACACACAAAGCATCCGTGGTTCTTCTTGGACTTTCGGATAATTAGGCGCAATGTGCCCCTCACATCCACAATTGTAACAGACGGCCTTCCCTTGAGGCAGAGACTCTAAGTGAGTCTTCCCACAGTCTTGCAGGCCTCCATTCTTCTCTTTGGTCTCCTTGCTTCACTCCGGTATTCCCGAGCTAAATACCTTCCTCTTCCGACCCTCGCCACTACCATTGGCTCCCTCGATTTTTACTCCCCATCTACTTTCCCTTACTCTTCTTTCTTTGTGGTATTGGCTCAATGCCTCACTACCACCACCTTGGCGATTATCGCCTTCTCTAAAATGGTCCCAAAAGAAGTACTTTGGAACACCGATATACGGTTATAGAGCCAGGGTTTCAAGCCCTGCTCGAACCGTCGCGCCTTCCTCACCTCAGTATCCACTTGGTGTGGAGCGAACCTTGCCCGATTCATTAAACTTGGCGGCGTATTGGGGCAAATCATGTGTCCCTTGTTTCAACTCCAGAAACCGCATCTCCATCCTCCCTTGCATGCTCGTGGGAAAGTAGTTCTCGAAGAATATCTCCTTGAACCTATCCCACGTTAGATTTGCTATCCCAACCCTAGCCTGATTGGCTTCCCACCAAAAGTTGGCCTCTCCCTTCATCATATAGGTTGCAAAGGCAACCTTTTTTGGGCCTCGTCGACATTTGCTATTACAAATGCCTTCTCTATCTCCTTAACCCACGTTTGGGCTTGATAGGGTCCGTAGTTCCTTTGAACTCCGGCGGACCTACACTCTTAAAATCCTTAAAGGTAGTAGCTCGTGTGCTACTCCACGGATTTACGGGGATATTAGCCCCTGTTCTATTAAAGGCAAGTTGTTAATAAGTTAACAAACTCTGCATCGGGTTAGCAGGACCTCCCTCGGTTGATTCACATTTCGCACCTTGATTACGTTGCACTCTTCTTGGCGGCATTTTGTTGATCAATAAACACATTTCGTTATTATTCCTTTCTTTATTAGTTATCATTTAATAGTAAACAATAACTCCAACATCCATAACTCATTGCTTTCCATAAAAACTTATACTTATATTTCTTCTCGTAGTATAATACTACATCGGTTACATACTGACCTAAAGATGATTACATTACTTTTCGCTATTATCGCTTTCAAAAATTGGGATTTACAAAAGACTACCCTTTACTATACAAAAAGGGCTTTACGTCACTACTACTTACAAAATATTTACATATTATCTCTATCTACCACTAATCACATCGCCTCAAGGCATTATCGAAATCTGCCTTGGCAAGACAGAAATAATAATATCACGGCTAATAGTATGTCGTGTTTGCCCCCACCTCCACGGATATCCACTACACTTCTTTGGAAATCGTATGAGAACTCCTATAGATATAGGACATCCTCCCTATCTTACGCACCTTAGTCTTTAGCTCCTCCTTGAGCTCAAAGACCTCGTGCTTTTAAATCTGGACTTTGTCCTTAGCCAAAATCCTCTCATCATGTTCTGCTCCCACATGGACTCGACATCGGTCTTGTCTCTATAACCATTTGGAGCTCGCTTCTTGACTCCTTGACTTCGACAGCGGTAATGGATATTTCTATCCAACAACGACAAAAAAGAGACATCATCGACCCCCCAGGAGCTATCTCTGCTGCTATAGCCACCAGGTTAAAGGAAACTGTCTCTACCTCCTCCTCTATCATCCCGTCAAATACTGACATGTAGTCAGCTTCCTCTAAGTCTCCAGACTCAATAATCACTACATCTGGCTCTGCTGCTATAGGGTTCGGTATAACCTCTACTTGGTTCACCGATTCTTCGCTAATGGTTTGCTCATTTACAAACATCTCATTTACTCCTGACATCTACACAAAACAATTAAGTTGATTAGTACACGTCAGTAGAATAATGAAAACACATAACATAATCATAATGCATTTTTATAAGGTTATTTTCCTTTTTTGTACTTCTTTGACTCCTCTTAAGGTTATTACTTAAGGTTTTTAATCCCCCCCTTAAGTTTTATAACCTAATGCTTTGATACCAACTTTGTGGCGCCCCCAAATCCGGGTCTCTTCCAACCCGATGAGATGGTCTACTGCAGTCTTTACCATTCATTCATTCATTCAATTGAATAGTCTCAAAAGGACTAATATAACTTCTATATATCCAAAATAATATTACATTTCCCGGGTTCTTTATAACCCATTCGTTTGTTCTTGTCATAATATCAAATATATTACAATCGTTCATCTATACTATTATTACATAAGTAATCTAAGGGTTCGTCTTTGCCTTGCCCTTGTCCTTGCCCGAGCCTTGAGTAAGCTCGATCTTAGGCTGTGTTCATATGGTTCAAGCAAGAGTGAGCATGACTAGCTCAGCAAGTACTACAATTCTAATAAACAACATGCTTGAAACATAGAACTCATATATCTTCAGTAACTGAACAATAGTTATGAAGTACTATCGATAATTCAAAATAGCACTTCTTTTCATTCAAAACGTTTTCCAACAACAATATTCAGTAGAATATCAACTAAGGCTTGGAACTATGAGCAGTTCATAATTTCTTTTGAAAAGGACAACCTGGCACTAAGTTCAGTAAGTCCGGCATAGCTTACGAGCACTTCTGGGTGATCAACCCATAGTACTCTATGTTGATCGACACTACATTCATTAAGCGTGTATACGTTTAAGTTGTGGCAACCTCACGTGCTGTCGTTAAAAACGACAAAAACATTTTAGCATACTTGGTCTTGATTGAAAACCATACCAATATAACTTCGGTAAACATAAATCATGCTTGACGAGAATCATAATATAAGTCTAGCCAAGAAAGAATTGGCTTTAGACTTCATCGTTCAAAACTTCATGCGAAAGAATACATGAATTACAAAACTTGTCGGGCTAAAGCTGGAACAAGGGTTAGAATACTTGCCTTGACGTCGCTTCATGATTATTATCACCCATACACTTTAAGTCTCTAAGTTTCTACAATACATGATCATATAACATACCACATTAGGTCATATATAATCAAGTATGTATACTATTATATCTTACCCTTCATCTCAATCTAAATCCTGACTTAGATCTCTTATTATGGGTTTTCGGCTTTCATTACATCATTCACATTTCATTCACTTTGATTGATTATTAACTCTTAATCATCATACATTAAGTGTCTAACAATGCCTTAACAATGTTATATATTAACACCTTAGTTCATTACTAAAGAGTTTTCTTTCATTCTATACTTATAAACATTCTTGTCAAACAAAACTCTAGGATGGGGCCGCCACGCCACACTTAACTCTCATCATCTCACGTGGCCATGGCAAGTTAGTTAGTATATACTGTGTTCCATCCTCGTTGCATGTATGACTTCATTGGCTTTAAAGAAAGGTTGTGAGTTGTGGAGGTTGGCATGGCATGGACTCTGTCCTCTCGAATATTTTTTAAAATTTTAAAATTTCATGAAACTCCGGACGCATAACTTCTTCGTTATAAAGTCGAATTGGTCCGCTCAAAAGCCTACGGTTCACAAATTACATACTCTATGCGTTCATGCAAGAATTTTATCTATTTGACTTCGTTTGCTAAAATTTCACCTATTAGTTCATTTTTAACGAAAAGCGATAAGCGTTCGTGAGCGTTCAGCGCTCGTTTCTTCGTTCTAAGTCGAATTCGGTCATTTTGAGTCCGCAACTCTATAATGCCAAATATGACTTTGTCTCCATCGAAAACCAACGTTTTCGACTTCAAACACAAAATCGACTTCCATTCCGAGAATTTCACGAATTGACGATAATCGTCAATCGTGTGAATTAAAAAAACTTCATTACTAATGATTCTAAATGGATTTTAATCAACATATGAACATTACAAGTTACTTATTACACCAACTTATAATCAAAGTAGGTTTTGACTTATTCTCATAAGTCAATGACTTATTTAACTTATGAACTATAAATTCTCATGCTTATGACTTATTATGAACTTAAGTCCACTAATCAATGTTCTTATACTATATTCAACATATACTAATCATCATATGACAAACATATGATAAGTTCTTCATGGTTCTATCAACTTATTAATGTTCAAGTTGCTTATTCAAATTATTCGGCTTAAGTTCATTCCTTATTAACTTATTACATGATTTTAGCATACATAATCATTAATTTCACTTATCTTATCATCCTATCATAGAAGAGATGAAAGAATAATAGATATGAAGATCATTACTTTGAACTATTCTAACTTCTTCTTTTGGAAAATCTCTAAGGTTGAAGTGGCTTAAAGTGCTTAAGTTGCTTATTCCAAATAAGTAGCTTATATTTGAGAGGAGTTGGATGAAATTTGAACAACCAACAAAATGAAAATGAGGCTTCTCTATTTATAGGCAACCAAAGTTAGGGGCAAAATGGTTTTTAATCCCACCTCCACCTCTCCTTAATCACCTCCTTAATCCTCCACCTCCTTACTATTCATCACTTTACAACTAAGTAAACTTGCTAGCACAACACTTGATCACCACACAAAGTTCTTGCCCATCAAGTCTACCCATTTACACTTGGTTTGCTCCATGGATCATGGCTTATCATTGGGCTTGTTAATTAATCTAACTAATTTCTTATTGGGCTTATTACAAATAGTTTGGACTTATGATTTATCAAACACTTGGGCTTGATTATCACATTCTATTGGACTTCTACCATTAGGCTAATAATCCTACAAGTCCATTACCTTTAATTTAATAACTTAACATATATATACCCACGTATAATCTTCGTATGCTAACTCGTATATTAATTCGTAATATACGTTATCTCATTCTTCATACATAATAGTACAATACGTCGTATTATACTTACATTCATTACCTTCATACAATGTATACACATTATACGATCACAACTTTCTTCCTTTAACGCTTAATAAACCTAACGTTCCCAAATTAAGTCCGCATGCAAAATATTACGTTTTCCATGCTTAGATTATTATTACATAATCGATATCACCTTGATATTATAACGTTACGTATTTCTCAGAAGTTCAAAAATAATTCCCAAGCATAAATCGATGAATAGTATTTTTCGGAAAATTTCTCGGAATGCTTTTATTTTCGTCTTAGAAATTCAAACACTTTAATTCATTCACGTAGTTAAAATACTACAACATTTCTATGTTATAGAATGACATTCATCTTATCAACACGTAATAATAATAATCATCATCCAAAGATCTTTTCATGGAAATATTCTTCTAAGCATTCTTGAATTTTACTTTCTACAAAGAAGTATCATGGTCGATAATTGACGACGTTATTAGTTCCTCGGATAAATTAATTCATGAACTTGTTTTATTGAATTTTATATCATTGTCATCATCCTCATGTTTATATTATTTTTGAAAGTCATCTCGTGGCCTGTAATGCATAGATGGATGGACTCGTATGATTGGGATAAATTAAAGGTGAAATTATTTTAAGATAATCATGATCGTAATGTTATAAATGATGTGATAAAAGTCCTCATTGGCTGCGTAGTGCATCGATGGGACAGATTGTTGGCATGATCATGACCAATGATGTGAATACACAAATGTCCTCGGCCCGTAGTATGGATAATTGTGGTCGGATACTAAAGAATATCCTCGTCGTTAGCGAATGGGTGATTCGGATGATGTGGATTATTTATTGTCGAGTCCCCGATAAAAGTGATGAAAAACCCTTTTAATCGTAAAAGATAGTAGATTTTATTCTCCTCTTGACTCTTTTAATGGATTTCTTGTTCCACGCAGCAGCTTAAACTTGATGTCTATCAGTATTTTATCGCTTTAACATTGTTGAAGACTAATGATAATTTATTCTCGCATTATCTTAGTCATAATATTTCATCGGGCTAGTTGAGCTCACCCTTTGCTTTCATTGTTTCTCTTCAGAAATGGAAATGTAGTGGGACTAGCTCTGGGAACTAGAGTGACTGGCTCAGACGATGGTTGTATTAGTAGTCCCTCACTATTCTGCTAAAAATAGTGTGACAATAAATGTAATGAGGACTTATTTGAGAGTGGATATTGTCTAAAAGACAAATATGTATTAAAACTCACAACTCTTTACAATCAGATATATAAAGATTGTATTTGTATTATGTATCATGTATTCATGCACTCAAGATGGGTGATGTATACCTATTTTGGGGGCGCCACAGCTTGGTATCAAAGCTTAGGATACGATCCTCGGGTTAAGATGTGAGACAAGAACTAGAGAGGGAGAGATTGGAGAATTCTTAAGCTAGTATTTAACCTACCTAAGTTTATTTGGTATTTAATTGGCTCAACGTAGTATAGGATAATATGTGATATGTTAATTAACCCTTGTTTTGTGGAAGTATTTGAAAATGGCATCCCAAAATGTTGAGAACAGCAATGGAGCACATGAGACCGCTGAGTCTCCAATAATCAATAACCGTGATAATGTGCATCAAGAAGGCAATACAATCCTCATGCAAACAACAACACCAACTAAATGAAGAACGATGGAATGTTCCGAGGCTTTATGCAATTCATACAACATCAAAGCGAGAGCGGCCTCTCGCCCAAAATGCAGTGGAAACACTGGTAACTCCTCGGACGGCCACCGCTAAACAGCTTCAAAGGAGCGGGACCAACGGAGTTTTTTGGAGAGCCAAAACCTCTTAAGGCGAGAGACGTGATAAAAGCAGATCAACAAGATATTTGATGTCTTGGGATGCTCCGAGGAGCAAAAGGTTCCTTCGCCACCTTCATGTTATGCGTGCAGAGGCAAAGATTATTACTAGTGGGAATCAGAAGCGCACTCTAACCCGCCTCAGATCAAGATGTCTTGGGAGAAGTTTCAAGAATTGTTCAACGACAAGTACTTTCCTAAAAGTATTCGCCATACGAAAGAGGTAGAGTTCATTAAACTCGAGCAAAAACAATACGACCGTGTCGCAAAGATGAAGCCAAGTTTGCCGAAAGTTATCCCGATTTGACGTCCCATTTGGTTGATAATGAGGAGAGAATGACGCGAATGTTTCTAAGAGGTTTGAAACCGAGATACGCCAATATCTTATCTCTCATAAACCGTGTTTGTATTCGGGAGATGTTGTTAATAGGGCTCAATTATTGGAACGCTGATAACGAGTCAACCCAACTAAAAGAGAGAGAAAAAAAAAAATGATAATACTAAGAGAGCAACCATCAAAGCGATGACAACAAGCGTGGAGGGAATCAAGATGCCGTAAATGGTAACCACTTGGTGGTAATCAGTGGCCAAAACAATAAGAATGGACATTTCAAGAAGAGGAGATTCAACAATAATGGAAAGACGTTAAAGACCAAAGACCCGTTGTTAAGGAAGGAGAACGACCACCTCATTATATGCTTCAAATGTGGAGGAGGGACATTATCAGTCCAAACTCACATGATGCCATTCAAAGCATGTTATAATTATGGAAGAGAAGGTCACCAAGTTTCGATTTTATTCATTCATCAAAGACAAGTTCAAATGGGATGGAGGCACCAAAGGCCGCCCCTGCAAAAGTCAAAGCCGAGAGTTCAAGGGAAAGCGTTTGTCGTAACCTCCCAAAAGCAAGGAACTTAACGAGGTCATCATGGGTAAGCTAATCATAAACTCTAGCTTAAGTCTATACCTTATTTGATACCTGCTTCTACCCATTTTTTATTTTCTACTACTGCTCAACGCTTAAATTCGACCGAGAAATTAGACTTTCGACTTATCCTGGTTGAAACTCCATTAAGAGAAACCTTCATTACATCCACTATTTATAAGTTTTGTTTGATTCAAATCGATAACCACACATTAACCGTCGATCTTATTTCATTGAAAATACTTGATTTGACGTGATTCTAGGGATTGATTCGTTAACTATTCATCATGCTAAAATTGATTATTTTCGTAAGGTTATTAGCTTTCATATTCCTAACCAACCTATTATGCTAATTCAAGCAACCAAACCATTAAAATCAATCACATCATCTCAAGCCATAAAGCTATTCGCTTATCAAAAATGAATGCCAAGCGTTTTCTTAGCCCATGTCACTGATCTAAATATAAAATATGTAAATTTGAATGATATTTCTATTGTTAATGAATTTCCGACGATTTCTCAAGAACTTCACGGCCTACCCCCAGAGCGTGAAATTGAATTTTGTATCAACCTCAAACCCTGCAGACAAAAACCCATTTCCAAAGCCCCATATCGAATGGGCTCTATTAAAATTCGTGAGTTAAAAACCCAACTCAGAGGAATTGTTAGACATCGGCTTCATCTGGCCCCTAAGACGTCTCTGGGGTGCTTCCTATTCTATTCGTGAAGAAGAAAGATGGAAGTATGCGACTTCAGATTGATTATCGAGAGTCAATCATGTCACCATCAAAATAAATACCCATTTCCACGATCGATGACTTGTTTGACCAGCCATAAGGAGCCAAATTCTTTTCAAAGATCGATCTTCATTCCAAATATCACCACTTAAAGATTAAAATCGATAACATTCCAAAGACCGCCGTAACTCCCCAGACGGCATTATGAATTCCTACCATGTCTTTTGATCGACTAATGCTCCCGCCGCTTCATGGACATGATAAACCGAGTATTCAAAGAATATTTAGATCACTTTGTGGTCGCCTTTATTGATGACATCCTTATTTATTCCAAAAGTCGGAAGATCACGAGCAACACTGAGGTCGATACTTCAAAAGCTTCGTGAAAATAAGCTTTATGTCAAGTTAAAGAAATGTGAGTTCGCTTGAGGAAGTAGCATTCCTTGGGAACGAGATATCAAGTCATGGAATATATGCTGACCCAAAGAAAGATGAAGCAATTCAAAGTCAGGGAGCAACCAAAATAGTGGATCAAAGTACGAGCTTTCTCGGCTTAGCCGGTTATTATCGGAGATTTGTGGAAGGATTTTCTAATCGCTACTCCATTAACTCACTAACTAAAAGATACAAAGTTCCATTGGAGCGAGGAATGTGAGAAGAGTTTTCAAGAACTCAAGAGAAGACTCATTTCAAAGACCTGCTCGACAATACCATCTCGATCTGGAGGATTTGTCATCTACTGCGATGCTTCTGCAAAGGGTAGGATGTGTTCTCATGCAACATGGAAAGTCATAGCCTATGCCTCACGACAACTTCAAAGAATATGAGAGGAATTATCCTACTCATGATCTAGAGTCAAGGCAAAGCAATTTTTTGCACTTAAGATTTTGAGGAATTATTTGTATGGAGAAAAGTGGAGATCTTTACTTGATTATAAAAGCCTCAAATATTTCTTCACTCAAAAGGAACTCAACATGCGACAACGACGATGGCTTGAAATCGTTCAAAGATTATGATCATACCATCCAATACCATCCATGAAAAGTGAACGTAGTAGCCGATTTATCGAGTGTAAGATCATATGAGGGTACGAAAAGCAATATTGTCAACGCAAAGACCCATTTTATATGATTTGCAAAGGATAGAGATAGAGTTAAAACTTTAGGGACCCATGTGATGATGGCGAATATACGAAAGCAGTAACCAACTTTAATCGATAAAGTTAAAGCCGCCAAGCCATGCACTGGAGCCGATGCGTATGAGGAAGAAAGTGCAAGAAGGTGCTATTCGGAAGCAAGAATCGATGAAGAAGGAATACTTCAAGTCAACTCTGCACTTTTCAGATTCCTAACGATTTCGAAACTTAAAGTATAAAATCATGATGGAGGCGCACAACACACCATTTACAATCCATCTTTAGAGTACCAAATGTATCGTGATCTTCACATACATTTTGGTGGAGCAATATGAAGAGAGAGATAGCGGGTTTATCTCAAGGTGTCTAACTTGTCAACGAAGTCAAGCGCGAGCATCAGTGCCAAAAGGTCCATTGCAACCACTTGAAATTCTAGAATGGAAGTGGGATCACATTACCATGGATTTCACATCGGTCTTCCAAAGGTTTCTCAAGGCATAGATGCGATTTCAATATCATTGTTAATAGATCGACCAAGTCCGCTTCATTTCTTATCGACACGAGAAACTTATATACTTGAACGCCTTGTCAGATATATATAAACGAGATTATTAGATTGCATGGTTTTCCAAAGATCCATAGTTTCGATCGAGACCCAAGATTCACTTCAAGATTTTGGGTTAGTTTGTAAAAAGCTATGGGCACGAATTTACGATTTAGTTCAAAGATATCATCCTCAAACGGATGGACAATCGGAAGGACTATTCAAACTCTTGAATATTTATTAAGACTCGTGTGTCCTCGACTTCAAAGGAAGTTGGGACAAATTCTTACCATTGGTGGAGTTTTCCTACAACAATAGTTATCAGCAAGTATGGCATGGCTCCATTTGAGGCGCCAGATGGAAGAAAGTGTCGTTTCAAAGATGCTGGGATGAGGTGGGTGAAGCAACGTTGTTGGGACCTGAGTTGGTACGTATGACTACGGAAAAGATTCAAATGATCTGACAACGTATAAAAACCTCACAAGATCGATAAAAGAGTTATGTTGATCTTCATCGAAAGGACGGAATTTAATATCGAGATCATGTGTTGTTAAGTGTCGCTCCATGGAAAGGAGTTATGAGATTTAGAAAGAGAGGAAAGGTCAATCCTCGATTCATCGCCCATTTATAATCCTCGATCGAGTAGGAACTATGGCCTATAGTAACTCGCTTACCGCCAAGTATGTCTCTCGTGTTCATAACATTTTTCACATATCTATGTTACGTAAATATGTGAAAGACTCGAACCACATTATTGAATTAGAACCGGACGAGATAGAGGAAGATTTAACGTATGAAGAGTTAACTGTTAAAATCTTGGATAAGAAGGATCATATTCTACGCTCCAAGGTTATACCTCAAGTCAAAGTTTTGTGGAGAAACCACGATGTGGAAGAAATGACCTGGGAGTTAGAATCTGAGATGAAGTCAAGATATCCTCACCTCTTCGACATACCAAGTAACGCACCCTAATTTCAAGGATGAAATTTCATAAGAAGGGAGGTTCAGAAGACCCCAACTTTTATGAATAAAGAATAATTTTCTATAAATATATTTTGAATATTATGGTGTAGATTTGATATAATGTTATAGTTCAGGTAATATTTATAAATTTTGCAAAGTATGTAAGTTGTTATATAATATTCGATTGGTTGAGAATATTCATTTTAACAGGAATAGAATATTCGCATCGATTTACACAATCATTGGTGGACCCCACAATGTAAGTATTGTCGTGGATAGAAAATGACAAAATTATCTTTTATAAAAATAACTACAAAGTTTTACCGTTAAAACCGCTGAACTACCTGTAGTAAAAGTACAAAGAATACGCTGTGGTTGCATAAGAGTACACGATATTGATTACCGATGCTTTACATGAGAAGTCACCTTAATTATACTCAATTATTGCTATATGTAATTGTCGTGATCATATCTCTCATATTATTGATTCGATTATTGTCACAAAGATCATCTCGCATAATATGTTATATTATTAAATCAATAATTGAGACGACAAAGTTATTCATATTATTCTTTGAAATATCGACAATGTCTAGAAGTTTCACAAGGAGAAGTTTGGTCACCTAATCGCGCCTAAAAGGAGAAGCCCTTATCGGAAAGCACCTCCGATAAATATGTGAGTTATAAATTAATGATGAATGTTGTTAAATATTGTGAGTTGAATAATATTAATAATGAATAAGTTAGATTGATTAAAGATGAAATTGATAGTTCCATCAATAGTGGGAATTGTTAAAGTCAAACTTTGAAATTTCAACATTTATTTCCATAATAATTAATGTCCGGAGGTTATATCGACATAATCCGAGGTTAATTCAATCGGATAAATAAAAGCAATTAATTGCTATTAATTCACATGATTATAACTATGTGTTCACATGTGTGAACTATTAATTCACATTATTTACAATTAGGGGAGGTGGTGCAAGTTTGATAATACTTGCGGGATTAAATTAAAAATGAAGAAAAAGAGGAAGGTATTATACTTTACTATTATTTCGAAGTTTGATAAAACGTGACTAAATTAAAAAACTATATTTTCCAATTATCAAATATAATAAGTAAGCTCATTCTTCCTTCATTTCTCACCAATTCACTAAATCTCACAAGAGCAATTATTATAGAGAGAAATTATAGAGAAAATAAGAAGAGAAGTCCGCCACCTCACTATTCCATTATCCAGCTTTTTTCTAAGGTAAGGGTATTATTTCTTTCGTATTCATGAAGAGAGTTATTTTCTTTCAATACTAAGAGAACGGTTGTTATTCCATTCTTTATTATTATGTTGAATAACATCGTTATGTGGACTAACGCATACTAGTGAATTCTTCTCGTTATTTCATTCTTTATTGTTCGGTTAGAATAACTCCATGCGACTACCGCATGCCCAGTAAATTCTTTTGTTATTCCATTCTTTATTATTCGCTGGAATAACCTATATGTGGTGGACTACCGCGTACTCGTGAATTTTTTTTGTTATTCCATTCTTTATTATTCGTTAGAATAATCCTGTTTCACGCGACTACCACATGCATGGTGAATTCTTCATTATTCCATTCTTTATTAATTTATTAGAATAATCGCTTCACGGACTACCACATGCTGGTGAATTCCGACGTTATTCCATTCTTTATTATCCTCGTTAGAATAACTCGCCATGTGGACTCACCGCATGAATGGTGAATGATCCTTCATATTCATTCCTTATTAAATTGTGGAAATGATCTGCTCACGTGGATTACCGCATGGCGGTGAAAATCCATTTTGTAGTTTCATATATTCTATTATACTCAAATTGGTTAAAGTTTTCGCTTCTATACTCCATGAAATTAGTAGAAAATCCTCGGATATTTGCGCTTCATCCAAAGATCTTTTCATGGAAATATTCTTCCGAGCATTCTTGAATTTTACTCCACAAAGAAGTATCATGTTAACAATTTGGACGTTATTGATTTTGGATAAATAAAATTATAAATCTTTAAAATTTATCCTTGAACTTGTTTTATTGAATTATTATATCATTGTCATCATCCTCATGCTTATATTGTGATGAAGGTCATCTTTGGCTTATGTGCATAGATGGACTTGGTATGATTATGACTGTGGATTATTCTAAGATAATCACTTAACCGTAATGTGATAAATGATGTGGTGAAAGTCCTCATTATCCCGTAGTTCATCGATGGACGCTTGTTGGTATGATTATGACCATCGATGAATTATTCAATATAATCCCGACCATTGATGATTACATGAATATTCTTGGTCGTGATGCGTGAGATGATTCAATTTTATTTATTTAGTCGAGTCTCAAATGATAAAGTTGATAAAAAACTTTTAAATTATAAAAGATAGTAGATTTTATGCTCTACTGACTCTTTCTAATGGATTGCTTATTCCGTCAAATTGTTGATCTAAAACTTGTTGTCTATATTATTCTATCATTGTTATATTGTTGAAGGCTAAGGATAATTTATTATGCATTATCTTAGTCATAATATTTCTTACCGGGCTAGTTGAGCTCACCCTTTTTTTCATTGTTTCTCTTCTGTGAAATGAGAATATAATCGGGACTAGCTCTGGGGAACTGGATTGATGGTCCAGATTGTTGTTTTAGTAGTCCTCACTATTCTATAAAATAGTATGACAATAAATGTAATGAGGACTCCATTGAGTGTGGATATTATCTGTAAGACAATATTTTTAGATGACAATATTCTTATTAAAACTCTGTAGATTATGTTTTTTGAGTATTTTTACATCTCATATGATTCAAAGGCAATGAACACGTTGTATAATCCGAGATAGACAAAGTTGTATTTGAAGTTTGTACCATGTATTCAAGGTACCTCCAAAGTACTCAAGATGGGTGATGTATACCTATTTTAGGGGGTGTCCAAACTAAGATAACTTGCTTCTGCTATGCCCAAAAGGTTTGACTTCAAAAATCACCACTCTCAAGATTCTCAAGATTCTACTATTTCTTCCATGGATACTTTAACTTTATTTGGAGAATTAGAAGAATATGAACATAAGTTAAAGAGATATGATGATGAGGAGGAAACTCCTCAAGAAAGGTCTTAGCTCTTAATGCGAGATAATGAAGAGGAGCTTGATGATGACTCGGATGAAGAAATAACCATGATGTCAAGAAGACTCAAGGGCTACTACAAAGGAAGAATAAAAGAAGAAATACTTTTAATTTAAATAAGTCCAAAGGAAAGCAACTGAAGAGACGTGCTTCGAATGTGGACGTCCTGGTCACTTCAAGAAAGATTGTTTTCAATTAAAGAACAAAGGGAAGACAAACTACAAAGACAATAAGAAGAACAAAGCCCTTGTGACTTAGAGTGATGAGGAATCCAAAGTGGAGATCGATGCTAAAGATGAGATAGCACAAGTATGCTTCGTGGGAATTGAAGGTGAATCTAATCAGGTATCTTTTAATGAAATGAACTTATTAGAACAAGAAAATAAGAAGTTAAAAGAAAAGAATGCATGCTTAAGAGGTTTAGTTAATACTTTAATGAGTGAAGTGGATTCACTAATAGATGAAAAGAAAGAAATTGAAAAGGAATCTATATGTAAAGAAGAAAAGGTTTTGATTGCTAAGATTGATTATTTAGACAATTATAACAAAATACTTTTCAATAAGGTAAATTTCTTGAATAATGAAGTCCAAAAATTGACTAATGAGCTAAAATGAGAGATATGTGTATTGATGCATTTAGTGATAAATCTCCTGTTAAAACCTTTCCTAATAATGAACTTCAAAAAGAAATAGCTTCATTAAAATTATCTCTTGCTAAATTTTTCCAAGGTGAAGAAAATTTAAATGTCATATTAGGTAAACAAAGACCTAGTTTTGAAAGACAAGGAATTGGTTATGATTCTATGCATAAAAAGAGTAATATGAAAATGCTAAAATCAAAGTCACGATTTAGTTTAAATTATTGTTCTCCTTTCACAACTTGTAAACATTGTGGTATTAAAGGTCATTTAGATATAAATTGTTTTAAGAAGCGTAAAACAAGGTTAAAAAGGTATGGATTAAAAAGAATGATTTACTTGATACTAATATAAGTGGACCCAAAAAGATATGGGTACCAAAAGGATAAATTATTTTTCTCGATGTGTGTGTTTTAAGGAAAGAGTTCCATCTCAAAATGGATTCTTGATAGCGGATGTTCTCGACACACGACAATGTGATAAATCAAAATTGTAGAGAACTAAATATCAAGAAGAAGAATGGAACGACCACGCGTTTGGAGACAATAAAACTCGCGAGATAATTGGAAAAGGTAAAATTGGTAATGGCAAGGTAAGTATAAATAATATGCACCTTGTTAATGGTCTTGAATTCAATTTAATTAGTATTAGTCAATTAATGGATAATGGCCATCAAGTTAATTTTGAAAAAGATAAATTCACAATATTTCATGGTACTAACAATACGACTCTAGTTGCACAAAGAGAAGGAAATATATATACTCTTGATTTTGAGCAACAGGATGAAGAACTATGTCTTACTTCAGTACAAGATGAAGCCTATCTATGGAATAAAAGGATGGGACATGTTCACATGGACTTAATCAAGAAACTATCCTCAAAGAATCTCGTCAAAGGATTGCCAAGAATCAGGTTTGAAAAGAAAGGAATATGTATTCCTTGTCAATTGGGAAAACAAGTTAGAACTTCTTTTACAGCAAAGAATATGGTATCAACCTCTTCTCCTTTGCAATTACTTCATCTTGATTTATTTGGACCGAAAAGACATTCAAGTATTAATGGTAAATTTTATGCATTTGTAATAGTTGATGATTTTTCAAGATACACATGGGTATTATTTTTGAGAACTAAGGATGAAGCATTTAAAGAATTTGAAAAATTAATAAGGAATCTTGAAACAAAGTATAGCTATAAACTCATTAGAATTAGAAGTGATCATGGTACTTGAATTTCAAAAGATTTTATAACTTTTTGTGATCAAAGAGGTATTAGTCATGAATTTTTTCAGCCCCAAAGACTCCTCAACAAAATGGGGTGGTGGAAAGGAAGAATAGAACTCTACAAGAGACAAGGCAAGAACTCTACTACAAGAAAGTAAGCTTCCAAAGAAATTTTGAATCAAGCGATAGAAGTACATCATGTTATGTTTTAAATAGAGTACTCATTCGTCCTATTATTTTGAAAAAACCTTATGAGCTTTTAAATAATAAAATTCCAAACATAAGTTATTTCAAAGTATTTGGTTCTAAATGTTTCATCTTAAATACAAGTGATAATTTGGGAAAATTTGATGCTAAGTCATATGAAGGAATATTCATTGGTTATTCTCAAAATAGTAAGTCTTATCGTATTTTCAATATTAGAAAGTCATGTGTAGAAGAATCTGTTCATATCACTTTCAATGAGTATAATAATGATCTTCAAAACGAAAGTGAAGATGATGCATGAAATTTAGAGACAGACAGAATTTCAGCAAACCGAAAAGAACAAAATAGGAGACCGAATGAACAGTCTCAGGAAACTGAAATTGACAAAACAAACAGGAACGTGAACCTGAAAATTTGCAAGATGCTGAAGATGAATCTCATGATCAAGAGGAAGTTTACATGATATCCAAATGCCAAAAATAGCTAGATATATCAAGAATCATCCTCCTGAGAATATCATTGGAGATATCAACAAAGGTGTAACCACACGAAGAGGTTTACAAAATCATTATGCATTTTCTGCATTTTTGTCACAGGGTTGAGCCAAAGAATGCAAAGGATGCAGTTCTTGATGAAAACTGGTTATTGGCAATGCAAGAAGAACTTAAACAATTCGAAAGATGCCAAGTATGGGAACTTATGTCTCCTCCAAAAGATGCTTCCATTATAGGTACTAAATGGGTATTCAAGAACAAGCTTGATGAGCACGGAACAATTATTCGTAATAAAGCAAGGCTAGTAGCTCAAGGATACAACCAACAAGAGGGGATCGACTATGAAGAAACCTATGCACCAGTGGCAAGGTTGGAATCAATCCGAATTCTGTTAGCTTTTGCATGCTACAAGAAGTTTACACTCTACCAAATGGATGTAAAGAGTGCTTTTTTAAACGGATACATAATAAAGAGGTATATGTAAAATAGCCTCCTGGATTCGAGCACGAAAAGTATCCTAATCATGTCTTCAAATTAAAGAAAGCTCTTTATGGTTTGAAACAAGCTCCAAGGGCTTGGTACGAAGGGTTAAGTAAGTATCTCTTGTCAAATGGATTTGTTAGAGGTAAAATAGATTCTACATTATTTATTAAGCATAAAAATATAGATATCATTATTGTTCAAATTTATGTAGATGATATAATATTTGGTGCTGCTAATGATCATCTTTGTGAGTGGTTTTCTAAGTGCATGCATAAAGAATTTGATATGAGCCTAATGGGAAAGCATAACTACTTTTTGGGACTCCAAATCAAGCAAACGAAGGAAGGAATTTACATTCATCAAACCAAATACACAAAAGAATTACTCAAGAGATTTGGCTTTGAAGGATCTAACTCAAAAGGTACACCAATGAGCACATCAATAAAGCTCACCACTGATGACAAAGGTATTGATGTAGATATAACAAAATATCGAGGTATGATTCAATGTTTACTATACTTAACTGCTTCTAGACCCGATATAATGTATAGTGTTTGTCTGTGTGCAAGATTTCAGGCTAAACCCAAAGAATCACACTTAAATGCTATTAAAAGAATTTTGAAATATTTAAGTGGTACAATTAATTTAGGGTTATTTTATCCAATCTCCAATCACTTTGAACTAATAGGTTATTCAGATGCTGACTATACAGGGTGTCAAATCGATAGAAAAGTACAAGTGGTGCTTGTACTTTCTTGGGACAAAGTCTAAGTGTCATGGCATAGTAAAAAGCAAACCTCAGTGGCTCTTTCAACTACTGAGGGGGAATACCTAGCAGCAGGAAGTTGTTGTTCTCAGATTTTATGGATGCGGCAAACTCTATGTGATTTTGATATATTATGTGATTGTGTGCCTATTTATTGTGATAATTCAAGTGCTATAGATATATCTAAAAATCCTGTGTTACATTCACGTACAAAGCATATAGAAGTAAGGCATCATTTTTTAAGAGACAGTGTGTTAAAAGGTTTAATTAAATTGATTTTATTCCAACTAAAAATCAAATGACAGATATTTTTACTAAACCATTAAGTGAAGATAGATTTTGCATGCTTCGAAGAGAACTTGGGACGTGTCTTGCATAATTCATTTTCAAATCTGTGTTATCGTTATCCTATTATGAATGCATTAACTGATAAAATTTAGGATAATTGATAATATGATTATTCGGCCGCCTACTTAACTCCTTAATTCATGGACGCAATAATCAAGGAGTCTATTATAAAAAAAAATTAAAAAAACTAAAACGACCGGATGGAAAAGGTCTTCTCGGGAGACATAAGTGTGTATGCATACATGCATTTGTTCAGTTAATTTATCTTTATCTCATAATGGTTTTTGAAAGTTGAAAAGACAAGTCGGTTGAGGTTCTTGGAAGACGTAAGTGTGCAGGAGTGTACTTTGTACATGCATCCATTTTTTATATCTTTCTATCTGTTCTTTTCCATTTCCTATACTTCTAAAAATCTTTCTGCCTCTATTTCTTTCCTTATACGTTTATCTTCTCTAACCTTACCTTGGTATCATGAGAACTCGAACACATAAGTGATCGATGTTGGATTCAAACGACGATCAGACAACGACTCTTCCCCACTCGACTGCCTGACCTTCACGAAAGCAAAGAAAAATTGAAGAAAGTCAGGTATGCGAGGAAATGGAGTATGTGGACTCTTCGTCTTCTGACGAGTCCACTTTCAGTCCATTCTTGCCGAAATCATCTGGACCATCTCAAAGACGGAAGTCAACTATTCCCTCCTGTAAGACTGAGTTTGCTCCACCATCTGATCTGGTAAATCCTATCCTTTCTTCTGATCTTCCTAAAAATTTCTTTCATAGCAATGCCTATGAAGTTCGATTTAAGACTATTGTGTTTCCTAAACAATTTGTTTATGAAAAGTCTATTGATCAAATTTGTTATCAACAATCTCCTTTGAGAACATTGTTTGAATCTTGTGGTATTTCTTCAATGCTTTTTCCTCCATCTGTTGCATACCCTAGACTTGTCCAACAATTTTATACAAATTTAGAATGTCATGGGGATTTTTATACAACTTTTGTCAAAAAAATCTTTATATTTTACATTCATGGATTTTGGTAGTATTTTGAACATTCCATCTTCTGGTGTTTGTCCCTTTACTAAAAAAGGAGTTGTTCATTTTCCATTTACTCCTCTTGGAGCGATTAGAAATTGTTATGAACAACCCTTTGTTGGATGATGTTTTTACTCCAAAAACAGTGGATGTCTCTCCTATTTCTTGTGTACTCCATCATCTTGTTAGATACAATCTGTTGCCTCGTTTAGGTGGATGGCGATTTTACCTATCAAGACTTGATAATCGTTGCCATGATTTTAAGAGAGTCTCTTTTAATTTGTCTCAAATGATGCTTCACCAAATGACCACATGTTTGCAAAAAACAAAACATGTTTGCTTTACAAAGTCTTACTCTCACTACTCTGTTCAATTATTTTAAAATTTCTTTTGAAAATGAAAACTCTGTTTCTGTTACTGATTCCATCAGCGTTGGTTCCTTGAAAATGTCACGTGTTATTTTACTTGATGGTATGTTTGTTCGCAACACTTTCGATAATCCTATTCCTTCTCCAATGACAACTCCAACTTCACATGTCCGCCTCCAACTCAATCTTCTCCACGAAATTGTGGATATGTTGAAAGTTATTCTTAGTAATCAAGAGAAAATGAAAATTGAAAATGTCTACTCTTTACAACCGTGTATAACTCTGTTGGAAAAGGGAAATTGCCTTTAGGGTCACTGAAATCAATAAACTCTATCACAACATTGAAGATGAGTTTATAGATTTGCAAGCCGGTTTTGAAGTACAAACCACTGCCTTGGCTGAGTTAATGCAACGAAGACTTAATCAAAATTCTTGTCAGTTGAGTCAGGAGATTAAGTTCGTTAGTAATCAGGTGGGAGAATTAGCTGATTTTATGGCTATGAGGTTCGATGATGTGGGCTCTAAACTGCATATGCAACGTAAGCACTCCACTGTTACTAAGTGGGTGCATTGCAACTGGTTAGTCGAATATCAAGGTGAATTTCTCGACGTACCTCTACCACCTGAACTATTATTCCCCAACCTCCTCAATTTGCAACTGATTTGAGCATTGCTGAAAAGGTTCATCGTGCAAATTATCGTCCATACTTCACGCAGCGAGCTGCTCGGTGGGCCACAGTGGTAGATCTCGATTGATAACGTTCCCTTCCTTTTTGTTTGATGACAAAGGGGGAGAATTTAAGTTTAGTTAATTTTTTGGTTTTCAGTAGACTAAATTTAAGTTTAAAACTTTGGTTGACTTATGTTTGTTTTATGTTTGTGATTTGAGACGGTGATTCCAAGACTTATGGTTGAATGTTTAAGATTTAATTTGATATGTTTGAAATTGATATTTGATACTAACATGAAAGTAAGCAGGTAGCAAAGTTACTAAAATTATTTTCTTTATTATCATTAGTATTATGATGATATTGAACAGCATGAATTTAGGGGGAGCTAAATTATATATTATGCATGGTTTTAGGGGGAGCTAAAAGGAATTTAATTTTTTGGTTGTCATCATCAAAAAGGGGGAGAATGTTGACTTAGTCATATTTCATCCTTAAGTTTTGATGATGAAGTGTTCATATACTAAATTGTTTTGTGGCTTTCGTGTATATTGGTGATAAAAGAACATTGATTGGATTTTCAAAGAGATTGAAGAATTTTTTTCTTTTCTAGGAAGACAAATGTAAGGTCAATGGCATAATAATTGATTTTTCATTTAAAGGCTCTAGGATATATTATTTACATTTTGTTATATGTCTTAAATGAAAAATGATTTAATAAATCTAAATGAAAAAGGTTTTTCTGAAAATAAAAAATTAAGAATATATTATATATATAAATATAATAATATTTTATGACATGGGTTACGTGATTAATATTTTAGTAATATTTTATTTGATGCATTAATATCCTTGGGACAATTCTTTCTTTAGCTACACATTTGTAGTTCTATATATTTAATATTGTTTAGAAAGCTTAAAAGTAGAAGATATAAATTTATATTTTTTGTCATGTGGTTTACAAGGATAATTATTTTAGATAGATTAAAATTGGATATCCGGTTATATTATAAGTGATTTGATACGCCTACTATACATTTTGGAATATGATATGTGAGTGTGAAATTTTCAAGGAGTGTAATTAAGACCTTGGGACTCTATTACCTTGAATATGGGAAAAGATTTGTTATTCACTATTGTATTGGAGAGAAAACTCTAAAAGGGAAAAGAGTTATCAAAGTAAAGATGTTTTTGGGTTAATTTTAAAAGTCAAATTTATTCCTATAATAAAGATGTAGATAACTTATTCTCAACAAGATTTTTTCAACGTTGTTTATCTTATTGACAAACGTATTATTGGTTTACTATTGAAATCTTTTATTTTAGAATTAACTTTAATTTGATTAAAAAATGCGTATATAAATGGTGAATTATACATAAATATACACTCACTTACAAAATATTATTCTGCACTACACTGATATTATCGAGCAACATATTGTTAATTGGTGCAACGTTTAATCATCTAAGTATTTATATTTCTAACATCTTTTATAGCTGATATTTTTGGTAAGATTTAAATTATTTATCTTTTTGTGCTAATTGATCATTGCATATAGTTGAGCCTTTAATTTTTAAATTGATTATTCTTGCATTGATAATAGACCTCTATATTTGTATTGAACTTTTTGTTTAGACTAAGTGTAGTCTAAAGGTGTTAATCCTAGTGGATCAGGGAAAAGGCTTACAAACAGGTTCAAGGAAGCAAAGGTGCTTGAAGAGTGCATAGGTGCACAAGGAGCAAGAGTGCTCAAGAGAAATTAATTGTTAATTAATTTTTGTAAGAATCTATTTTGTAATCAGTATTTATTTATAAAGAAATAAATAAAGTGAGTCTCCAATACTAGTTGGTATTGGACGTGGACTAGGCTATTATTATAGAGGGTAATAGCTGAACCACGTAAAAATTCTTGGTGTTGATTTTATTATTTGCTTTACTTTAAAATCACATAAGTTATTTAATTATCTTAATAGTTAAAATTTGAATACTTGTATTATATTAAGATAATTCTTTAACACCAAGTATTTTATTAAAGTTATAAATTCAGCAGGATATTTTCTTAAAATAATCAGTCAATTCAATGGGCTATATTAATTTAGTAAACTGATTTCATCATTATAGTAGTCTGAAATTAATAGTTTAATTTAAAGTTTAAAAATTGGTCATAGATTGCTCCCACACTTATTCAACCCCCCTTCTAAGTGTGCCTAAATAAATTTCAGTTGTTTAAATTGTTGTTGTTAAATCTCAGTCTTTTGTGTAAGATGTGGGATAGTAATAAACCCCCAAACTTCAAAAAATGTTAGAGGGGTAGTAAGCTGGTGTTGTTCTCGTCTTTTGTGATAATAGGGGATATGTGTTATCATTTATAGTAGTATGCTAGAAAAGAACATGTATTGTTACCATTTGGCATATGAATATAAATGATCTTTTTTCAGAAACGTGTTATAAACTTTTAGTTCTTTTCAATTGAGAAATGTCTAAGTAATATAATTAGATGATAAAATGAAAATTTTATGATGCAGAAAATGCCGCCCAGACGTAGGATAATTGTACCGAAAGAGTCAGCTAATGATGATAGAGGACCAGTAGATCCGATACAGATACTTGTAGATTTATTGGGAGAAGCTCTTAGGGGAAGAAATGAACCAAGTACCAATTGCTCCTAAGATGTCCCAAAGAATAATGACCAAAGATTTTAGGAGTGTAGGACCCCCAGAGTTCAAGGGAACTACTGACCCGATAGTTGCGCAAACTTGGATCAAGGAGATCGAGAAGGCCTTCACTATAGCTCGCGTGGGTGAAGACCAGAAGACATTATTTGCCACATACATGATGAGAGGCGAAGCAAACTATTGGTGGGAAGCTAATCAATAGAGAGCGGGAGAAGGAACGATAACATGGGAGAGGTTTACGACACTGTTCTTCGAGAACTATTTCCCAAAGAGTATGAAGAATATGATGGAAGTGAAGTTCCTAGAGTTAAAACAAGGGGATATGACGGTGGCACAATACGCATCTAAGTTTAATGAACTAGCGCGATTTGCGAAGCACCAAGTTGAGGATGAGGAATAGAAGGCGAGACTCTTCGAGCAAGGGCTGAAGCCATGACTATATAATAAGGTATCTGTTCTCCAAATCGATTCCTTTGCGACGTTGTTAGAAAAGGCAATCATTGAGGAAGGTGGTAGTGAGGCCTTAAGTCTAAATCATAAGGAGAAGAAAAACAAGAACACTGGTAGTGAGTCTCGTGGAGGAAGCAACAGCGGAGGGAGTAACTCCAGAAAGAGAAAATGGGAAAACAACAACAGAAACAATAATCAATGTGGGAGTCACCGTGGAAACTTGAAGAAAAGGACTAGAGCTTGTAGTAAGTGTGGAAGGAGTCATCAGCGGGAGTGCTGGAAAGGAAAGAGCACGTGTTATAATTACAACCAAGAGGGGAACATATCGCCAAATTGCCCAAACCCAAAGAGGATCAGGGGATGTTTTTCTTGTGGATCAACAGAGCACCAGATAAAGGATTGCCCAAAGAAAGGAAGTGGTGGAACTGGCGGAGGCCATGGAGGAGGGAGCAAGTTAATGATTGGTGGACCCACGCAACCCAAACGATCGATCGCTCGAACCTTTAACATGATCGTCCAAGACACAGTAGCTGCAAAAGACGTGGTGTCAGGTATAATCCCAATCAATGATATAAATGCTTATGTATTATTTGATTCGGGTGCCACCTGTTCTTTTATATTTGAAGAATTTGCTAGTAAACTTAGTACGCCCCAAGAACGTTTAGAAGATCCTTTGAACATAGAAGTTACGAATAAGTAAATAATCATTGTAGAATACGTTTATCAAAATTTTCGCACAAACATTAGAGGACATGAACTGAGCATAGACTTGATTCCTATTAGACTAGGAGAATTTGACATAATATTGGGAATGGAGTGGTTATATAACCATGCGGTGGTAATTGATTGTCAGAACACGTGTGTGAACCTTCAGACTCCGAGTAAGTCTAAGGTAGTGTTTTATGGTAGCTCATCGCTTAAGCAATCGTGTTGAGTTACGATGATGTAGGCCAAGAAATTGTTAAGGAAAGGATGTGTAGGTTATTTAGCTTACATCGTAGATACTCAAAAAAAGGGAGTAGAAATTAAAGATATATTCGTAGTAAATGAATTTGAAGATGTGTTTCCGGACGATCTTCCTGGTCTTCTGCTAGACAGAGAAATTGAATTTGTAATAGACTTAGCACCGAGAATGACACCGATTTCGAAAGCTCCATATCGTATGGCGCCGGTTGAAATAAAGGAATTGATGGTACAACTTCAAGAGTTATTAGATAAAGGGTACATTCGACCGAGTGTGTCTCCTTGGGGAGCACCAGTGTTATTCGTTAAGAAAAAGGATGGATCGATGAGGCTCTGTATCGATTATCGAGAATTGAACAGAGTAACAATCAAGAACAGATATCTACTACCGAGGATAGATGACTTATTTGATCAATTGAAGGGAGAAAAATGTTTCTCGAAGATCGATCTACGGATAGGATATCACAAATTGAATGTGCGGAATAAGGACATACCAAAGACTGCGTTTCAAACCCGTTATGGACATTACGAGTTTTTGGTAATGTTATTTGGTTTGACTAATGCTCTGGTAGCATTCATGGACTTGATGAATCGAGTTTTCAAGCCATACTTGGATAAATTTGTGGTGGTTTTCATCAACGACATTTTGATCTACTCGAAGACAGAGGAAAAACATGCCGAACATCTAAAGATTGTTTTGGAGGCACTACGGAAAGAGAAAATGTATGCAAAATTTTCAAAATGTGAATTTTGGATGAAGAATGTTCAATTCTTAGGCCATGTGATGGATGAGAATGGAATCTCGGTAGACCCCGCAAAGGTCGAAGCAGTAAGTAATTGGGAACAACCAAGGACACCGACGGAGGTGAGAAGTTTCTTAGGGTTAGTTGGGTACTATCAAAGATTCATCCAAGATTTTTCAAAGATAGAAACCCCGTTGACCAATTTAACAAGGAAGACGGTGAAATTTGTGTGAACAAACAAGTGTGAGGAGAGTTTCCAAGAGTTAAAAAGGAGATTGAGCGAGACGCCTGTATTATCATTACTAGATAATACGGGAGGATTTGTGGTGTATAGTGATGTGTCGCCTAGAGGACTGGGCTGTGTGCTGATGCAACATGGCAAAGTCATTGCGTATGCATCACGAAAATTAAAGGATTATGAGAAATGATACCCTACTCATGACTTGGAGTTAGCGGCAGTGGTTTTTGCATTAAAGATATGGAGGCATTATTTGTACAGAGAGAAATGTGAGATATACACGGACAACAAAAGTCTGAAATATATCTTCACACAAAAGGAGTTGAATATACGTCAGAGGAGCTGGTTAGAATTAATTAAGGATTATGATTGCGATATTCTTTATCACCCGGGGAAAGCAAATGTAGTAGCTGACGCGCTAAGTAGGAAATGAAGGGAGAAATTATTTCAATTAACGACTCAGGAAGAGTTAATAAGAGAAATGGAGAAATTAGAAATAGAGGTAAAGGGACCAGAGAGGTCTGTAGAGAAGTTATTTGTTATGGAAGCTTGTCTGACATTATTGGATAAAGTAAAAGAAGCATAGGAGAAAGATGAAGAATGTGAGAAGATTAGGAAAAGGATTTCAGAAAATGAGGAAGAGAAATTTTGAATGGATAAAGACGATATCTTAAGATTCGAAGGAAGAGTGTGGGTACCAGCGGTAACCAAGTTAAGAGAAGAGATTTTGCACGAGGCGCACAATACGATATATTCCGTTCATCCGGGAGGCACTAAGATGTACCGAGACTTGAGACAACATTTTTGGTTGCCCAATTTGAAACAGGAAGTCGTAGAGAGCGTTAGTATATGTTTGACTTGCCAACGCATAAAAGTAGAGCATTAGAAGCCGAGTAGATTACTACAACCATTGAAAATACCAAAGTGGAAATGGGAGCACATTACGATGGATTTCGTAGTAGGACTTCCGATTACGCATAAAGGTTATGATGTCATTTGGGTTATCGTGGATCGACTTACAAAAACCGCACATTTTCTACCGATCAAGATCCGCTATAGTTTAAATCAGTTAGTGAGTCTGTACGTAAAGGAGATTGTTTCACGACATAGAGTGTCGGTGTCAATTGTCTCTGATTGAGACCCGCGCTTCATGTCCAATTCTGGAAAAGCTTGCAAGAAAAGATGGGAACACGGTTAAGGTTGAGTACCGCTTATCATCCTCAGACAGATGGACAAAGTGAGTGAACAATACAAACGCTAGAGGACATGCTTAGGACTTGCGAGATAGACTTCAAGGGAAATCGAGATGACCACCTACCTTTAGTCAAATTTGTGTATAATAATAGTTACCATGCGAGTATCAGCATGCCACCGTTTGAAGCTTTTTACGGGAGAAAGTGTAGAACATCGTTGTATTGGGATGAAGTGGGAGAACAAAAGATGTTAGGACCAGAATTAGTGCAATAAACCGCCGATGTAGTGACGTTGATAATAGCTAGATTAGTAGCTACACAAGATCGTCAGAAGAAATACGCTGACTTGCATTAACAGGACCGCGACTTTAAAGTTGGAAGTCACATTTTCTTAAAAGTATCTCCCTAGAAGGGAAAAATACGATTCGGCAAGAAAGGAAAATTGAGTCCGCATTTCATAGGATCATTCGAGATACTGAAGCGAGTGGGCGAAGTGGCGTATAAAATTGCCCTACCGCCTGAGTTGGAGCACATCCATAACGTGTTTTACATCTACGTGTTGCGTCCGTACAAGCCTGACTACAAGCATGTGATTTCTTATGAGCCCATTCAAGTAGAGAAGAATCTAGCATATGAAGAAATTCCTATCCAAATATAAGATAGGAAAGAACATACATTAAGAAATAAAATTATCTTTTCTGTAAAAGTATTTTGGCGAAACCACAATGGCGAGGAGGCTACGTGGGAGTTAGAAGATAATGTGCGAAGGGATTATACCCATTTATTTATGTAACCTTGTACCAATTCCGATGACGGAATTTTTATAAGGGGGGAGGATGTAAGGACTGAGAATTTCATGAATAAATATTATTTTGATAAAATAAGAGAAAGAATATTTATTTTGAATATAAATATTGATGTGTGGTGAAATGAATAATTTAACTAAGTTAAATTGAATTTGTAAGAATGTGGATTGTGATGATAATGGAGATTTAGGGAATTGATTTAATTGAGAGATGATTAAATTAAGGGTGAGGAATTAATTAATGTCATATTATTAATTAATTGATGAGCAAAAGTAATTTACATAATTAGAATTGTATTACTCATTTAATTGATGTATGTAAGACATGCGATATTATATAGTTCTTGCCTTAAAAAGAATGTGTAGTGTGACACCCTTTTGATAACTATATTATATATAAAAACTATATAGTAAAATGAAAAGAATGATAAGTTACATAAATAATTTCATATGTGACAATAAGTATGTATGGAGACATTAGAGATGTATTCTGTCAAAGAATTACAAATTACTCCAATAAGTGGGTTTAACTGGAATAATAAAATTTTAAAAAGATATTGAATTAATAGTGGTCTGTAACGACCGAGAAATTCGAATCCATTGTAAAATAATTTTAAATAAAATAATGAATAAAGTTATATTATTTGTTATTATTATGTGTTAGTAAGATGGATGTCGTTCTATAACCTAGAAATGTCGGAGCGTCGTAGTAGTTCGACTACATGAGAGAATTAAAGTGTTTGAATTTCCAAGACGAAAATAAAAATTTTCCGAGAAATTTCCCAAAAAACACTATTCATCGATTTTTGCTTGGGAATTATTTTTGAACTTCCAAGAAATACGTAACAATAGAATATCAAAGTGAGTTGGATTATGTAATAATAATTCAAGTATGGAAAACATAATTTTTCGCCTACGAACTTAATATAAGAACGTTAGGGAAAATGAAGCGTTAAGAAGCTAATGTAATGATTGTATGATACGTATGTATTGTATGAGGTAACAAATACAAGTATGATACGAAGTATTATACGAGTATGTATGAAGGATGGAATATTGTATATTATGAATTAGTATACGAGTTAGAATTTGAGAATAATATGTAAACAATACGTTATAAGGCTTTTAGCCAAAGGAAATGGACTTGTAGGATTGTTTAGCAAATTGTAATGTCCAATAGAATTGAGTGTGCAAGCCTAAGTGTTTGTTAATGTGAAGCCCAATTAAGTTTGTTAATACAAGCCAAAAGATTAAGTTAAGCAAATTAAACCTAAGCCCAAGCTATGATCCAATAGATTAAGGTGATCCATGGGGCAACACATGATCATTTGGTTAATCTTGGTGACCAAGATAATTGTGTAATGACCAAGCAAAAGAAGTAGGGAGCAAGTTTACTTAAGAGCTAGGTAATGAATAGTATGGAGGTTACTAAGGAGGTGGGATTTGGCTTTTGTCCATAATGCCCTAACTTAGGAAATTCTATAAATAGCAAGCTTGGATTTCATTTGTTGCTTGTTCATTTTCACCCAACACTTTTAACTTAATTGTTAGAGAGAATAAGCAAAAATAAGTTAGACTTTCATTTGTAAGAAAAGAAGAAGAAAGCTTGTTCATCAAGGGTAAGCCTCTTATGTCATTAGTCTTCCATCTCTACCATTGTAGGTTGATAAGAGAAGTGTGGAATAATGGACATGTATGCTAAAAATTATAGGAATAAATAATCTAAGGACTTAAGTCCTAATAAGCCGAGAATAAGCACTTTGTTCATAAATAAGCTATGTACTAAGGAAGAACTTGTAAGACTTGTATCATGTTTACATGAATGAAGTTAGTATGATAAAATGATGTAAGAATGATGGTTAGAAGATTTAAACTATCATAAGCCATGTGTAACAAAGTTATATGTAGTTTATACTTTAATAAGTTATACACTCATGAAGCACAAGTAATAACTTATCATGTAAATAAGTTAATGTAACATGTATGTTAAGATGACAATATGATGGATAGAATCCATTTGAAATGATGAACAAATCAAAAGTAATGAAGTTATGCCAGAATTTTCACGATTGGACGATAATCGTCGAATTCATGAAATTCTTGGATTAGTAGTCAAATTTTGTTATTGAGCTCAGAAACGTTGTTTTTCAATTGGAACAAGTCTTATTTGGCATTATAGAGTTGCGGACTCGAAAATGACTGAATTCTGACTTAGAACGAAGAAACGAGCGTTGAACGTTCACGAACGTTTATCGTTTTCGTTAAAAATGAACTCATAGGTGAATTTTGAGTTAACAAAGTTGAAAATATAAAATTCTTGGATGAACACGTAGAGTATGTGATTTGTGAGCTAATGGCTTTTGAACGAGCCAATTCAGATTTAAAATGAATAAGTTATGGCCCCGGAAAGTTCATAGAATAAATGAACTGTGGTAACTATCTGAGGCTCAAGGTCCGTATTACATGCATGCCGACCCGAAGAGGCGTAATATGACCGCAACATGAGGCATGAATGTGGCATACTGGGAAATAGCATCGCAGTACATGAAGTCTTAGTCTGAGAAAGAGTGGCGCCAGTAGTGTTAAGGGTGAATGGGAGACATTAGAAACTCATGTTGCAGTATGAGTTATAAATAATATTTGACCGGCACTAAGAACGCAACCTTAGGGTTTTGACAGTAAATAATGTTTGTAAGGCGAGCAAGGATATTAATTGATTAAAATTGAATTAAAACTTAAATTATAACATTGTTAAGACATTGTTAAAACTTAAGTATGATAACTAAAGGTTGAAGATAGTCAATCGAACATGAACAAAATGATGATGTAAACTATAACGGAAAGCCAGAACCAATAGTAACAAATCTAAGTCATGATTAGATTGAGAAGAAGGGTAAGATTCTTTAGGAACAATGTATGTTTATTCATGACCTAATGTGTTATGCTACTCATCTACTGTAGAGACCTTAAAGACTTAAAGTGAACGTGTAATAACAGTAGCAGACGTTGAAGGCAAGTATTCTAACCCTTGTCTACGTTCAATCTAGACAAGCTTTGTGATTCATGTATTCTTACGCATGAATTGATGTATGATAAAGTCAAAGCCAATTCTTTCGGCTAGACTTATGATATGTTGGATTTCTTATAATATATCTATGTATGGTCAATGCTTTACCAAACTATGTTGGTATGGTTTTCAAATGAGGACTGAGTATGCTAAAATGTTTTGTCGTCAAACGACAAGCACGTGAGGTTGCCACAACTTAAACGTACATACGTTTAATGAATGTAGTGTTGATCAACATAGAGTACTATAGGCTGATCACCTAGACATGCTCGTAAGTAATGTCGGACTTACGGACTTAGTGTCGGGATGTCCTTTTCAAAGAAAGTATGAAATGCTCAAGGTCTTGGACCGGAATTGATGTTTTACTGAATATTGTCATTGTAAAACGTTTTATGAAAGAGAAGTACTATTTTGAATTATCGATAGTACTTCATAACTATTGTTCGGTTATTGAAGATTTATAATTTGTATAATTCAAGCATATTGTTAAATGGAATTGTTATACTTGTTGAGCTAGTTATGCTCACTCTTGCTTGAACCATATGAATGCAGCTAAGATCGAACAGACCGAAGGATCCGGCAAGGATAAAGGAAAGGCTAAGGCGAACCTTTAGACTACTTACGTAATAGTATAGGGTTGTAATGATAATATTTGATATTATGACAAGAACAAATGTAACGGTTATAAAGAACCTAGGGAATGGTAATATTGATTTGAAATATATATAAGACATATTCGTTCTTTTGAGGCATTTCAATTGAATGTTTGTGTGAACTGTAGCACCGTGGAGCACCATCTGTCGGGTTGGAAGATACCCGGATTTGGGGGCGTCACTTGGTCAATTAAAATGGAGTCCATACCTACTATATATATTAATTAGTTTGGATTAATGTACATGGATTATATGATGTGAGTACATAAATAATCCCTAACTTTCCATTATGTAGTAGCATTAACACATTAAAATTACATTTTGGGAATTAAAAGAAACAAACTAAGCATTATAATCACGTTGCTGGGATTTAAAACCCATGTCCCAAAATCAGTGACCTTCACAATGCATGAACAATAGCCTATACCTTCATTTCGTAAACTTGAGCTGCTACAAATCTATGGTGATGATGGCTATGGGATGGTCAGTTGGCCAACCATTCTATAACCAACATTTCTTCTCAATTTCCTTTAAATCAAACCATGGTGCAATGCCATGAACTGGGCAATTAATTCTCTATATATAGCACCCTCTCATTCTCAATTCTCTGTTAGGTGAAAAAAAGTATCTGATAAGAGTAAACTGAGAGTGAGAGTTGCTGAGCTTTGAGGGAGTATAATTAGTGCATTGGGGAATTCATTTAAGTTTCAGAAAGGTATAAATTCTGTTCTTTATTTCTTAGTTTAAGTTTTGTCAAATTCTTGCAATTCTCATGAAATCTCTGTTAAGTAGTATGAATTAGCATGTCTCTGTGTTACTTGAGTTGGTATGAATGCTCTAAAGTGTTACAGATGGTCTGGTTTTTGAATGGGCTATACATATGCTAAGGTTCTACTAAAATAGAGCCATTTATTTTTGTTTCTAAGCAAAGTGTAGCTGGCCACGCATACTTCTATAATTATATCTGTAGTGCACCCAAGCGTGGTGTTTTCTTGAATCTTGCTTTAATGACTCAGTAATAGGATGAGCTTGCTACTTTTGTTATTATATGCTTGTAAACAACCTTAACACATGGAGTGAGGATGCTATGTATATAGTGAGCCACGATTAGTTATTTTAGTTTAAATATTCAAGGAAACTTAGAGTTTCAAAATGTACATTGACTTATTATATTCATTTTGATATTCTGATCTTACAAGCATGCTAGTATGGATTTGAAATGCATGTCGGACATACTAACTTATGAATATGGATTTTGTAATGAAACATGATCATGTTGGATTTATTTGTAAGCTTCACTAATGAAACTACGAACCTTGAACGTGAATATTAACATACTACTTTGATAGTTGGAATCTGATATTAGTGAACATGTTTGATGATATTCTTAGACTCACTCATGTATCATAAATATATATATATATGTCATGCTTAGGTATCGTAATTCAAGTGAAGCATAAACGAAGCATATTTTCAAACTAAAACGATGTAAATTACACATAGGTGATATGAATCCTCACAAACATGTCTAAAATGGGTTATATGACTACCTTATATGTTTAAGAATCAAGCATGTTAGACTTTTTGATTTCATAACCTTGAATGGCCTTAACTTGTTGAGGTGTTCAACCTATAACCATATTATGAAAGAAGGGACCAAGATTTAACTTGAGAGATACAGAAGAACCCTTGACATGTAAATATATGTTATGCGTGTAAGGATGGGCAAACTAGGCCAAGTAAGTGATTGCTCAGCCCTAGTTTGAACTGGGAGCCGTGCGTCTCCTTAATACAAATCAGGCACGACCGCAACCTTTTGCAGAATTGGAAAGTGACTTCTGTGATTTCTGAAATATGTAGCATGCTAGTATAACTTAATTATGCTTATTTCTGTCCATGACACACTGACAGAGGTAGCCTTGCATGTTAACACCTATCTTAGCTTGAATTGAATAGGTGTTTGTTTTTAAATGATGAAGTCTAACGATAGTTTCAAGCTACGTAATAACATACGTATAAGATTTCATGATTGAGTCATGTGTGTACCCTTGACCTATATATAAAGATTGCTTATCAAATATGTTTAACTAATGGGCATCCTATGCTTGTAATGCACTATAAATAGGATTCGAAAGTGTTGATTTCTTAAACGTCGATAAACTACGCTTAAGGCAAGTATCTTTAACCCTTACATTACTTTATTCAACAAATACCGTAAACAAGTATCTAAACCTTATCTCTTTGAATGCAAGTTATCTTATTTACTCGTGCAATGGAACTAGTATGTTAAAAATCTTGTAAAAACTATTACTCAGGTTGAACTTAGTAT